>QEPC01007499.1:8976277-8991641 GCA_003113815.1 Sphenodon punctatus | reverse complement strand
CCTACACCCCCACCCTACCACCCTAGCCCTGTACAAAAGTGAACCCACAAAAACAATAATAACCCCCTGCCACCCCCTGCGGCCCCAAAGTGCCCCAAAGCGCCATGGCCTGCGGCTCGCAGCCTGAGGCTGGAGTCACTGGGCGCGGAACTTTAAAGCGCCCGGCTACTTCTGGGTGGGGGAGGGGATAGGACAGCCCTCTCGGCTGGCCTCTTTTCTCCCTCACCCCCCTGACACTCACGGAGTCTCTTTGCCCCCTTACAGGTCCAGGAACCAGGGAGCGGAGCGAGGCAGCGGCAGCAGCACGGGGATCCCCTCTGCACCGGTGGTGAATAGACGAGTGCAGCATGGCGGGATGGTCTCAGGTGAGTCCCCTCTAGCTGGAGCCGCTGAGCACGGGGCTTTAAAGCCCCCGGCTACTTCCGGGTGGGGTAGGGGATAGGACAGCCCTCTCAGCTGGCCTCTTTGCTCCCCCCACCCCCCAACACTCAAAGAGTCTCTTTGCCCCCCTACAGGTCCAGGAGCCAGGGAGCAGAGTGTGCCAGCGGCAGCAGCACGGGGATCCCCTCTGCACCGGCGGCGGATGGACAAACGCAGCATGGCCGGATGGTCTCAAGTAAGTCCCCTCTCCATGGGGTGGATGTGTTGTTTTGCACATTCTGCACACTCTGATTGGCTAGGCAATTAAAGCTGCAGCTGCTGCATTTGGCAACATGTGCTGAGGCGCCAACTTGAGGCCGAAGATTTCTGAGTTTCTGAAGTTCCATTGTTCCGAAGTTTCAGAAGTTCTGAAGTTTCCAGGGATTTCCAATGGCGGGCGCTTCTCTGGTGAAGCCCCGAAGCTTTGCCGATGACGCCAAAGTGCTGCCGAGTGCCTGGCCCAGAACTTTGGAATTTTGAAATTCAGCCTGAGTACCCGGAAGCACTATTCAGTTTAGTTCTACTTTTTACAGCAAAGGAACAAGCATGCTCTCTAATCACAGAGGAGCAGGTTTTCAACCAGCCTTTGGCTGTGCCCCTTTCTGCCAGTGAGAGCAAACACAAGCATGAACCTATTGGGCAGCTGGATGCCGAAACTTCACATCCAAATGCCCAAAATGAGGTTCACCTGCTGCTGTGGGCATAAATGTAATCAATCATGTGTGTACACATCAGAGGCTGGCACTGAATACTTGGCTTTGGAATCGAGCCACCATTTTCAGTCTTGTGTGCTTGATCTTCAGTTCCCAAATGCATAGTTCAGCAGCTGAATAAAAGTACTAATCTGAGGGATCAACAATGGGTTGTTGGACTGGAGAGTCCAAAACTACATTGAACAAAAGCACAGTCCACTTTTCTGTGTCCACACACCTGCCTTTCATGTGCTCCCGTACGTGACATTTTTATTTACATTCAACAAAAACTACCAAGAATTTAGAACGGCATCATACCACCAGACCAGAAGGAAGGAAGGCATCCTTGACTACCTGTAAAGAGAGCTAAATATTTAAAAGTTTTAAACCTATCCCATCTTAACATAATTATTTTTCAGGGGGTGGGGGGAGGGGGAGGCAGGGAGCCCTGGCCCATCTCTCAAATCTCCAACATAAAGGAGCTCAACTGGCCACTTTACAGATTACTGTTTAGGTTAAGTCAATGATTAAGACACACTCTCTTGGTTGAGGAGTTGAGCACCTACATCTTTTACTAAGTCCCAGGAGATTTGTGGGTAATTGACATCTTTCTAAATGAGGTCAGTTTTGTGTAGCTGTTTTAAGTGTGTTATTTCAGAGCCTAACTTAGGGTTTGAAAAGCATGGTCTTTGGACACATTTTTTCCCCCAGCCTTCAAACAAACAAAAATTAGTCCGATTTTGTTCAGTCTTTGGACTAAATTTTCAAATGTACTTCAGTGACATAGAAGCTTAGGTCCCATTTTTAGAGGTGACAAAGGCACTGAGGTGCCTTGATCTCATTCTCTATGTGGGACAGAGATTTCTGGTCTCATTTGCATGAACAAGTTGTCCAAAGGCCGTAGAGAGACTTTGGAAAAGACCCAGAGCATTTGAACCTTTTTGCCGTTCCAGGGCTAGTTTTGTGCTGCATTTGTCATAGGTGAGGGGAGTGGTTTGTGTAAACAACTTCACCTTAGGATAAATGGGTCCTGTTTTAAACCTAAGGGTGTTTTCAGACAGACATTTATCCTGGGAAAATTACTTTAATCCTGGGATGGCATGTCCGTCTGAACGCTGCCAACAGTGATTATTATCCTGGGATAACCAAAATATCAGGGTCTTATAAAACCAATTCACTGGGGTTTATAATGCCCAGGATTAAAGTAATTTTTAATCCTGGGCATTAAAGTTTATAATGCCCAGTTATTAAACTATCCCGGGATAATGTCTGTCTGAATGACTATCCCGGGATAGCCACTATCCTGGTGATTCGTGCCACAGAGTCCAACAGCAAGACCTGACAGACTTTCTAGGAATTTTCTGCCTCTATGGTATGTAGAAGCACATGACTGTGGGACAATCATATTACCATCATCATCCTTCCACAATGCATTGTGGAGCACCAAGTTTAAATACCCGTGGAACAAAGGGATGTGTTTCTATTTTTTTCAACTCAGAAATCAGAAAAATGAAGAAAATCAGATTTTCTTCAATCCCAAAAATCAGTGCGCTGAGCACAGACAAAAAGCACCATGGGACTGAAATTCATCCAAGAGACTCTAATCACCAGGATAAAATCAATGTGCTGTTCACATGGCTATCCCGGGATAAAGTTATCCAGGGATAGAAATGTCCGTCTAAAGTAAACATGTACCACTTTGTTATCCTGGGATAATAATCACCAGAGATTATTCTAATTATCCTGAGATAGTTTGTCTGAAGTAAGATATATGTCTTGGAAGGGATGCTTTTTTCCCTCTCCTGAAATACCTCCAAGTCATGTGAGCAGGCCTATAGTCAGACTCTGGCACAAGGTGTGTGGGAAGGGGAAGGAGGAGTGGCGGAAGCAAATGTTCCTGGAGGAACAGAGGAAGTCATAGTAGGCTATGTGTTTCACCTACATGCAGTCAGTTGGTTCTACACTAACATGGAGTATTTTCAAATGTGACGGCACTAGTCACCACCATGCTTTGATCCTGCCCGGCATGAAAGTCCTCACCCCAGGAAGGGTCTGGCCCCACCACCAAACAAACATGCTGGGGAGGGGGCGAAGAGAGGGTGGTGGTGACAAGCAGACATGGTCCACATGGCCTTGCCCCTCCCCCCCCCCGCGTTGCTCAGCGTGGCCCAGCTGCCCACCCAGAAAAGCTCCGGCCACCGACCAGAGTTAGGTAGAGTGGGCCATCATACGTGACGGCCTGCTCTACCCCGGTCCGGGGGTGGCTTCTCTAAACCATGGCAGGGCTAACTCTGGACTGTAAGTTGGCAGGGAGCCCAGCTCACAACCTGGAGTTAATCCTGCCACGGTCCGGGAACTGTTTGCTCCCACAGCGGGCGGGAAAAAATATGACACTACCATGGGTAGCCACACCGGGGTACAGCATGGCCACCCGTGGTAGCATCATGTCTGAAAATACCCTTACATCCTGTGTAGTTTAGGAGCAACCTTGTTCACATGGATGCAGACTTCTTGCGTCGAACCCTTTTGCTTGTTTTCTTTCTTTCTTTCATTTATTTATTATTTAAACTTCTACCCTGCCCTTCCCTCCAAGAGGCTCAGGGCAGCTTACAAGACAAAATATAAGCATCATATATAAAAACATGACAAAGAGAAATATTAAAATACAAACATAACCCAACAAAAAAAACCAACCCACCCACCAATCCTCCCATCCCATCCTCCACCTAAAACTCCCACCCTACCCAAAAGTCCAACCAATTTTGAATAAGAATGTTTTACACAACCTCCTGAAGATGCTTAGGTTCAGGCTCAAGCAAACCTCCTGGGGAAGGGAGTTCCACAGAACCAGAACAACCTATGAATTACTTCATAGCAGAAGTCAGGGAGACAAACCTTCTGTCTATGGGCTTCCATGTGCACATCCCAGGATTTATCACAAAGTGACTAGGGATACTAACCTCAAGGAGATTATCCTAGTGTTAGCATTTTGTTTAAATCAGACCTTAGAGGAAAATCCCCAGGCTGCTTAGAGCTAGCACTTACCTTTAATACTGAAATGAATCCCACTGAAGTTAATGGGCTTGCATTGGCACGAAGGGTTAGCATCAGCAGCACTAAACAGCCAGGAGATAATGCTGTTAGACTCTTGAGTGCCCAAGACACCTTTAAAAAGCAACTTAAGGCTCCTAGGCTTCTTGAAAATTCTACTCTGAAATTTATATTTTCTTGGTCGTCTGAGTATTGTATATAAAGTCACACTTTTATGATCCCGAAATTTAGCACTTCAATAAAGTCCTAAAAGAGCTGCAAGTGATCAGCACTGTACAGGTTTGGGTCCTTAGAACCTATGTTGGGGTGAGTAATGTTTTCCCAGTCATGGACATTTGGAAACTTCATACTGCTCTGAGGGCTCAATAGGAGGAGTTATGGAACAGTGGGAGCATGAACCAATCCCTCCAGGTGCAGGGATTGGATCACTCCATTATGGCCTGTCAGATACTTCTCTGAAGCACCCAAAAGTTGTCACCATCAGAAACAGGATGCTGAGTTTTATTGGCTAACTCAGTAGGGCACTTCTTATGTTCTTAGGACTTGGAGGCATGGCTTAAGGGGGGGGGGGGGTTATTTAATTTAATTTAATTTAATTTATTTATTTATTTATTTATTCAAAATTCCAATATTATTATTTAACAAATTTAAAACACCCCCATACAACAATTTAACCCACCCTCCCCTCCCCACCTCCAAAGGTCTGGGAGAACAGCCATGTCTTACAGGCCCGAAGGAAGGCCAACAGACTCGGGGTCAGTCGTACTTCCTCTGGGAGGGAGTTCCACAACTGGGGCCGAGCCACTGAGAGCACCATCTCCATTGTAGCCCCCCGCTTTACACAGGGGACCTCCAGGAAGGCACCCCTGGTGGACCAAAGGGGCCATCGTGAGTCGCGGAGGGCGAGGCAGTCCCTGAGATATCCAGGTCCAAGACCATACAGGGCCTGGTAGATCAAAGTCAGCACCTTGAATCTGGCTCGGTATGTTACAGGCAGCCAGTGCAGTGCACAGAGCACTGGTGTTATGTGCTCTCGTTGGCCCGTCCCTGTTAAGAGACGGGCCGCCACATTATGCACTAGCTGCAACCTCCGGGCCAGTGTCAAGGGAAGCCCCACATAGAGCGCGTTACAGTAGTCCAGCCTCAAGGTGATGAAGGCATGGATCAAGGTGGCCAGGTTGTTCTGGAAATGTATGGGCGCAGCCTCCATACCAGATACAGCTGACGGAAAGCCACCTTTGCCACCACATCCACCTGCTGATCTAGACGGAGGTCCACATGCAATAACACCCCCAGACTCCGAACCTGCTGGACCACGGAGGGGTGCACCCCTCCATAAGAGGGGGCAACACCTCCCCCACTCGACCTACCACCATCACCTCTGTCTTATTGGGACTGAGCTTCAGTCTGCTCTGCCACAACCAAGTCGTCACGGCCTCCAAACATTGGGATAGTACGGAGACGGCAGGGCCTGGGTCAGCTGAAAAAGCGAGGTAAAGCTGGGTGCCATCAGCATATTGGTGGCAATGTACACCAAATCCTCTCACGATCTCCCCCAAGGGCTGCATGTATACATTAAACAATAAAGGAAACAGGATTGAACCTTGCAGAATGCCACAGTCCAAGGCCCGGGGGCTAGATGTTTCTGCCCCCAGGACAACCCGCTGGTTCCTCCCCGAGAGGAATGACTGGAACCAGCTGAGGGCAGTCCCATTCAGACCCCCCAGGTCACTCAACCGTCTCAACAGCAGCCCGTAGTCTACTGTATCAAACGCGGCCGAGAGAACTAGCAGGACCAGTAATGTTGAGCGTCCTGCTTCCATCTCCTGGTGGAGATCGTCCACCAAAGTCACCAATGCCGTCTCCGTACCATAGCCAGGTCAAAACCCTGATTGAAATGGGTCAAGAAAATCGATGCTGTCTAGGTGACCCTGGAGCTGTAAGGCCACTGCCCATTCAATAACCTTCCATAAAGGGAAGGTTAGAGACGGGTTGGTAACTGGCGAGTGCGTTCACATCCAAAGATGCCTTCTTCAACAGGGGGCGCACCACGGCATCCTTGAGACTGGGGGGCAAACTCCCCTGCCGAAGGAATGCTTTGATCACTCCTGCCAACACCAGCCCCAATGTCTCCCTACAGGTATTTAAGGGGGAGTAAGAAGAGAGTCCAGTTTAGAGATCTATGTCATGAATCTGTCCCTTCCCCTTGAGTTCGTGCTCTCATCTCTCCCCTTTTCCCCTGAGCTCACTTTTCCAGCACTTGAGGGCAGGGACTGGATCTGGTTGCCAGATCCAGGAATTGTAAAGGAGCCAAAGAAAAAACAGCTGCAGATCAAATTTGGCCCAGAGGCTGGAGGTTTTCCATCCTTACTCTACATCCTACACGTATCTGAGTCTCTGTGCTGCTGCCATTGGGTGAAAACAAACGTGACAGTAACCTGCTTTGGCCCCCAGACCACTATCACGTGTGTTGTTGCGCTGCCAGATGTTCCCCCAGACTGACCCCAGGCATGTTCGTGCCAGCGGCTAACCTGGGCTCCCACCTCGGCAAATGGCCGAGGTCACAGCCCGGGTTCTTGCCTGGATCAGGTTTGCCGTGGATGCCCATGGGCAGGAGTTGGGTGTTGGGTGCAGCACGGGGCAGGGCCATGTTCGTGTATCTCCCCAGCCATGTGAACGTTTGTTCCACAGCCGGACCCGGTCCGGAACGTGTCCAGGGCAGCTTCCTGACATGAGCCTGGATGAGTTGCTGCCGCTGTGCAATCACATTTTAAAAAAAATCCATTATCATATTTTTCAAAATAATGGCAATTAAGTGGGCTGGCTTCATGAACATGAAAGCCTAGTGTTTGGGCTGGGACCCTGCTGTTTTGCAGTCTTACCCTTTATTACATGCTCAGTGGCTACATTCAGGCTGATGCTGCAGAGAAGAGTCTCAGACTCATGAACCGCTCTAGGAGACAGGATTTAGCCCTACTTCACTGCAGTTCAAAGAAAGAAAGAAAAAAGCATCGCATGGAGAAGTCATCTTATGAGAAACATTAACATATAGAGCCAAAGGAGTTGCAAGATTGTAGCTGCAGGAAGAATCTGGCTCCAGTTTTCCAAGAATCGTGTTCTATAAAGGATTGAATGTGTTCAGGTTTTTAATCAAATGGCAACATGTAAGGCAGGGGTGGGGAACCTCAGGCCCGGGGGCCAAATGTGGCCCACAGCAAGTTTTTATGTGGCCCCTTTCCACTTCCTGGATCTGGCCCTTGAATTCAGTTCTTACCTCCAATCACGGAAAAACTGAGCTCATGGGGAGAGAGCAGAGATGAGAGCATGCACACAAGGAGAGGGGACAGTTCCATGGCACAGCTCCATGATGTGGGCCCTCCTTTCCTTGAGTGCATCTCTTAAGCACCCTAGCCCCAACTTCTGTGCAGCCCTCGGAGCTTGGGTAAGCCTTCGAAGTGGCCCCTGGGAAGAAAAAGTTTCCCCACTCCTGATGTAAGGCTAGGTAAGAGGCGGGGAACCTTTTCCCACCTGCCACCCACTTTGAAGTTAGCACAAGTTTCCTGCACTGAACAGGGTTGGAGGGAGATGTGCCTAATGGGTGTTCTCAGGATGGGGAAGGGAAGGGAAGGGTCCATATTAAGGCTGAAATGGGTATCTGAGCAAACCGGTCAAATCCACGGTACTCGAACTCGCATTGTGCCTGACGGTCTACCCACCAATCAGTACTGCTATTTCTAACACACACACAACCTAACAAAATTACCTAGGGCCACAGGGGAGTTCCAAGCAGTGTGCACTACAGGGGATAAGGGAACCAGAAGCAAGTCTTCTGCCTGGTCTCAGTGCTTGAAACAAACAGCCTGGCCCACGGAGCAGGTGCACTTATGCATTGGGCTTTAGGGAAATGTAGTAGTTTGTCAGAACACTCTTGGTGTCTGAAAAGGCTTATTGTGGACGACATATCCGAGAATGCCAAGTGCCATCTCCTCCAACTGAAGGGAGGTCACCAATTTTCACAAAACTTTGGGATCTGTGGCTGACAACTGGGGACATGCGAAAACAAATGACAAGAAATGCCAATTGGAAACAACAGAGACAACACGAATGCCAATTGAAAGTAATGAGAATTTGTGAATGCCAATAACCCTTAATGGGCACTATAGCCAATAAATGGTAGCTTTTGTACCAGGGGTCCTGCATTTTATCTTTGTCCTGGGCCCTGCACATTCTAAGGCTGGCCCTGGTGACAGGGATCTGTCTCTTATCACAACTGTTCAGTGTCAGGCACTTTGCTGTCACTTACAATAATAACAATATGCACAGTGGGGACACAAGGCATAGACTACATTATGCAGGCACTAGGGATGGGCGAACGCAGTTCAGAAGTTCAGAGTTTGGACCGACCTCAACCAGTTCAGTCGACCGAACCGAACTTCTGAACCGAACTCACTTTTCGAACTGAACCAAACCAAATTTCCAAACTCGGCTCTGTTCGCCCATCCCTAAAAGATAATATTCCATTTAGTTCAATGGGGTTTGAATTTCCGAACTCTGTTCGGAAGTTCGGAGTACTCAAATAGTTCGGTCGACCAAACCAAACTTCCGAACTGAACCAAATTTCCGAACTGAACTGAACCGAATTTCTGAACTCGGTTCTGTTCACCCATCCCTAGCAGGCACAGTGTTGGCTGTGCCCGTCCCTTCCTGCTGGTGTATGGGAAGACCTGATGAAAGGGAGGAGAATAGGGGTGTAATTGTACTGTGCCCCCAAGCTCAAAGGCACCCCCCAGAAAATTCTTGTTGTTGTTTTTTTCCTTAATATACATTAAAATATTATGAGTAAAATAATATTTTCAACTAATGAGTGTGTAAATAAAGGACCAGTATGGTCTTCTGAAGTAGATTTCAAACTTGATGATGGGAAATAGAGGTTCCCCAGCTTCCAGGATGTACCAGGGCCCCAGTTTGATCAATGAGCCTGCCCTGGGGCCAGTGTGTGGCCCTGAAGTTACTCAATTTAAAATAGTGTGCATAACTGATCCACAAGTAATGATCAGGTTAGGACAATGCCACCGTTGCTACAGAGCCATTTGGCATGTGTCCATCTAAAGATCAATATAACCAACCCATCTGAGAAAGAGCAAACTCTTTCCATAACAACACTTCCCATAAAGCCTGTTTGCATGCTTATCTAAAGTAGATCAAATGGGACACACACATCCATGCCTCCTGTTTTCTTAAAGCAACAAATGCTTTAATAGCACAATAACTTATATTCACAAGATGCCTCTGAATGGAAAACTGACTTTGAAAACACGGGAAACCTCCCTAACGAGACACTAAAGCTAATGAGCGATGTTATCGGAAAGATTTTGAATGCTTTCTTTTGACCGAGAAACAAAATCCCTGAACGCTCTTTTGTGGCTGAATTCATGGGGGTACTTCTGGCTTCTCGGAGGAATTTCTTCAGCTCACTCCTAAAGGCTAAGATTCTTGGAGGGAAGAGGTTGGAACCAATCAGATAATCTCCTTCCGATGATTTGTGGCATAAAGCATGAAAAGAATGAGAAAATTTGATCCTTGGTTTCCGCCTCTGTTGCTTTCATTCATTCTAGCTACGTTCACTCTTTTTCTTTAGCTGACTAGTATCTGAATATCACAGAAGGAAAGGAAAGTGGGTTGTGTAATTAAAATCACTACCCAAAAAGCAGATCCATCAGCAAGTTTCTTTGCAATAGATTACAGACCCCAGCATGAGAAAAGTTTGTCCCTTTCCTGAAACTCGTCTCCTTGAAAGGTTTTGTTATATCCTTGGTTATGCCTACATAAATAGGGTATGCCTAGGTAGATTGTCAAAGGCACAAAAAGCAGTGAGACACATAACTCTTACCGGCTTTCCAAATTCCCCCTCTTACATTTAAGAAGGGAAAAATTATCGCTGTCTCCTGAAATTGTTCTTCCCAGAGAATGATCGATTTACTCTTTTTCTAATCTGGACGGAGAGAGTATTGTTAAGCTCTACCAATGCGTTCAGGATTATCAAAGCAAGTAACCTCTTTGGAAGACTCCTCACAGTGTAATTATGGCAGTGGGCATTATGGGGAAGCTCCTCACCATTACTGTACCAGAGTGCACTTCCAATGCACATCCTTTGACCATCACCATCAAAAAGTTTTAGTGATATTAAGCAAAGGCACTGATATTTTATGAGTTATTAAATTAGAAAGAGATTGCGGGGGGGACCTATATCCAGTATTTTTACTAGCATTTTCTCCAATCCATGTTTAAGTGTTATCATCTTACTACCACCTGGACTTGTATAGTATGATAACAGACTATAAAATATTATATTATATTATTAAATACTTCTATGCCAGCTAGATACTTCAGTGCTTCCTATTGCCCCTTGTTTCAGGAAAGTCATACAGAAAAAACATTTTCAAGTAATTTGGCACTTCCATGCAGAGCCAGCCTTAAAATTTGCGGGGGTCAGGGCAAAAATAAAATGTGGGGGGCCCCATGTCCCCTTCTATAGCCCCACCCCATTAGCAATTGGCAATCTGGTGTTTGCTTACAAAAACAAAGACATGCCAGAAGTTTTCACGCACATCGTCATGGGTTGGAGGTCCGCACCCCCATTTTACCGGGTTTGAGTAACTCAGTTTCCCTTGCTCACAGCCCACTTTAAACAGTTTGTCTCTCTGGTTGATTCAAGCCTGCAGCAGGGACAACCCCTTTGTCACCCAAGGGCCTGATCCTTCTCGTTTACAGACTCTTTCTCTCTGGGATCCCCAGTGTTGAGGCATTGGTGCTCAGCGTGTTTCCAATGTTAGACACAGACACTTCTTCATAAAGATGAGAAGCAAGTTTATTGATTACACAAGCAAGATAGTTGATACAGAGTGGTAACTAGAAATTAAAGGGAAATATAACGCATTCCTAATCTATACTGGTTGAGTTCCTAGATTAGTATCTTACCCTACTAATTTCCATTAGTTTTTTTTCTTTCTCAGTCACAGATGTAGGTGACTGGGTGCTGGTTCTTAGAGTTGCTAGAAAACAAAGTCCTGATCTCAGTGCATATCTTCCAGCCTTCCTAGCTGACAGGATCCAGGATGCAGATGAGATTGCTCCAGATGGCTCTCTCCAAGAGGCAGTGAAGATGGCTTAATGACTCTCCTTTAAATACCTTCCATGGTTTCTTTGTTTGAGCTTTCCCGCTCATGAGCTTTTGTGTTTCCTCATGTAGGCAACCCAGGCAAACAGACATTTATTTATTTATTTATTTCATGCATTTCTACCCCGCCCCTCCTGCCATGCAGCTCGGGGCGGCTTCCAAAATATTAAAACAATAAAATCAATTTAAAACCATCCAACATATTATAAACATTAAAACATTAAAACAGGGTTAAGAGCAGCATAAAACCCAAAATAGGTGGGGGCTCTAAACACACACACCCCTACCCCTCCCTCCCAAAGGCCTGGGCGAACAGTCAGGTCTTACAGTGTCGCAGAAATGTTAACAGGCTAGGGGCTAAGGTCCATTTGCATCTCCACAGGTCTGTCTAGCTGTGGGGGTGAATCCACAATGCTTTTATCTCTTTGCATTTCCTGGAGTTTTGTCAGTGTCACAGTCCTGATTCGAGTTTTACAGTTCTCAATTGTAACATTACATACATGTTGAACCTTTTGCTTTACATATTTACTAGACTTGTAGCCTACATGTAGACCAGTATCACACGTGTGTGACCCTATATTCCTTCGTGACACACATACAGGCTTTCCCATGCACACACACACACAAGCACTCTCTCTCTCCTCCTCCCTCCCTCCCAACAGGCATACACACACCCCTATCCCTGGCAGGGGACATTCAAGAATCTTCTGGTCCTACTAAAGTTTGACTCTGACTTCATGTAAATTTCCAACTAGAACAGGATACAAAAGATCACTTTGAAAGGCTACCCCTTTGTTTAACACACAGTATCATCTAAGGACTACATATCTGAAAGTGCAGATCTACTTGCATAGTGTTAACTTGCCAGTTTTATGCCCTGTAGCTCAATCCAGCTGCACAATTCACAGATCCGTATCCTTAGGGACTGCAACTGAGCTTCCAATACAAGTCTTTAACATAAGATAGTAATTTATTCTCAGTCAATATTTAAATGTTCCTCTTTTATTTTAGCAAAGAAATAGAAAGTAACGATTACAATACACATTGCTGAAAACATCATTTTAAACTTGCAATTTGTAACTTCCCTTTTGAGTGAAGAATTATAACTCAAGACTTGGACTCTGATACACACACACATACATTTTCAAAAGCCAAAAGTCAGTTACAAAACTTTGGGATCTGTGGCTGACAATTGTAAATCTGCTTTCATCTAGACTTCATGGTGCATACATTGCAGAAGGCAATTAGCCTATCACGTAATTCAAGAAACTAGCCGTTTATAGAGGATATGTCCATAAATGGCAATTAGTCAAGTTGGTCAGAGGATGAGACCTCTCACAAAGGAGACTGGGAGGAAGTAGCAGGAAGTGGATCACTCCATCTTGATCTACTATGCCCTTCTCAGAAATCATCACAGTTGGCCACTGTGGGAGACAGGATGCTGGCCTAGAAGGAGGGCCCTTTGGCCTGAACCAGTGTGTCACTTCTTATGTAACTTTTAGGATCCTGTAATGATCCTGCCATAGTTTCTAGGGGTGGGAATTCCGGATCTACCGGTATCTGATACTGCTGCTATTTCGGTGTACCAGCAGTAGCGGATTAACCTGGTAATCCGGCTAAAATTACCGGATTCCCCCGTACTGGTTTTTTTACTTTGCGGCCATTCAAATGAATGGCCGCAATGTAAAAAAACAAACAACCCCCCCCACTTTCCCTCCCCAGTCCAGGCTGTGCGGGTGGAAGGGGGGACACCCCCCACCCACCCTGCCCAGCCTGGATTTTAAAAAACAATTTCCCACCCCCCAAAGTCCCTGCTAGTGCCGGTTCCGGGCCACCGCCTGCAACCCAGAGCCCGCACCAGCAGGTAGGTTACTACCGGAGTACCAGTACTATGCTACGAGGGTGATCCCTGGGGTGGGGGGTGGTTTAACACACACCCCACCCCAGGGATCACCCTACCTCCCTACCCAGGGATCGTCTACCTTGCGCTCCGGGCAGAGGCGGTCCGGCTCTGGCGGCTTCAGCGCTGGCAGTGGCTGCCAGCTTCAGCACTACTAGGCCTTCCAGTGAACTTCTGGGTTTCACCGGAAGGCCTAGTAGCGCTGAAGCTGGCAGCCACAGCCAGCACTGAAGCCACCGGAGCCAGACCGCCGCCACCGCCACCCGGAGCACAAGGTAGGCGATCCCTGGGTGGGGAGGTAGGGTGATCCCTGGGGTGGTGTGTGTGATAAATCACCCCCACCCCAGGGATCACCCTAGTCCCTGCTGGTACAGGCTCCGGGTCACCGCTGGCGGCCCGGAGCCCACACTAGCAGGGAATTAGAGGGGAAAAAAAATTAAATCCATGCTGGGCAGGGTGGGGGGGGTGCCCCCCTTCCACCCACACAGCCTGGGAGGGGGAGGAGGGAGGAATTTTTTTTTTATTCCATTGATTTCAATGGGGACAGTTCCCCATTGAAATCAATGGATTAAATCCGGTATCAGTATACCGGATTTAATCCGGGAATCCGGTTTTTTGAAAACCGGTAACCGGTAAATCCAGTAGCCGGTAATTGCCCTGGTGTCCCACCCCTAGTTTCACAACACGATTCCCAAGATGCTTGGATTCCAGTTTCCCATCATTCCCCTATGGTGATGCACATTCACACTCTCACTGTGAAATTGCAAGAAACAATTAAGCCAACAGCTACCTGAGTGACCGCCTCACTTCCTGAGCCCTGGAGCGACCACTGCGATCTGCTGGGAGCACCTTCCTGGAGGTCCCCCGGGTGAATCAGGGGGCCACGATGGAGAGGGCGTTCTGGGTGGTCGCACCACAGCTGTGGAACTCCCTCCCAGAGGAAGCTTGCCTGGCTCCCAGCCTGTTAACCTTTCATCGGGTCTGTAAGACCTGACTGTGTATCTGGGCTTTTGGGGAAGGGGAGATAAGGGTGTGGGATGTGTGTTTGCCTGTGGCTTTTACCTCTTTTATAGTTTGTTTTATATTGTTTAAGTAACCCCTTTTTATATTTTTATATTATGGATTGTTCTAATTACTTTAATTGTATTTGTGAGCTGCCCCGAGCTGCCATTTGGCTGGAGGGAGCGAGATATAAGTTATTAAATAAATAAATAAATAAATAAATAAATTTGGTCAGACTTATTCCTGGCATCGCTTTCTACTGTCTGCATGACTGAGGGCTGCCTGAATCTTCAATGACTTAGCCCCTTCAATCCCTATTCAAACTCCACCCAAACTTGTTTTATTTAATTAATAAATAATTAATTCCACAGCTATTGGGGTTGTTACGGGTCGGGGGAGATATGGTCCCATGGGGAGCTGTGTTCCATCAGTGAAGAGGGAGAGGTGCCTTGTTCCCATTCCCCTCTTGACCCCCCCATGCAGGTAGGCTGTGGGTCAAGGCCCGGGAGACCCCAGGCCTTGGTCTGGTGCTGCTGAATGTGAGGTTGGTTGTCAATAAGTCATCTACCATCCAGGAGTTAATCCCGGAGTGGGACGCCGACCTCATGTGTATTACAGAGACCTGGCTGGACAATGAATCGGGCCTTATTCTGGCCGATCTTGTTCCGGTGGGGTTCTCTGTGCAGCATCAGCCTCAGCTGGAGGGACGGGGGGGCAGTGTAGTCATTGTTATCAAGGATGCATTGTCTTTTAGGAGTTATCCAGTGCAGGCTCCACCAGGTGTTGAGTGTCTCCATCTTGTGTTGGATTTGGCCGGGGACAGATTAGGGGTATTGCTGGTGTACCATGCACCCAACTGCCTGGTGGCATCCCTACATGCTCTTGCTGATCTGGTGTCAGATGTGATCCTCCAGACCCCCAGATTGGTGGTCCTGGGGGACTTTAATATCCACACTGATACCGATCTTGGAGGAGCAAGGCATGAGTTCATGGCCTCCATGACAACCATGGGCCTGTCCCAAATCATCTGTGGCCCCACACGTGGAGGGACATACACTGGATTTGGTTTTCTGCACCAGCCTTGAGGCAGGGGGTCAGTTAGTAGGAGTTAAGGGGGTAGAG
>QEPC01007499.1:8961979-8975690 GCA_003113815.1 Sphenodon punctatus | reverse complement strand
TGGCTGGGGTGGTTAGTGCCTCCCTTTGGGAGGGCAGGGTGCCTGACTGCCTAAAAGAGGCTGTGGCTAGACCCCTGCTCAAGAAACCATCTCTTGATGCTGATGCTCCTGCCAGTTATCAGCCGGTCTCTAACCTTCCGTTTTTAGGGAAGATTATTGAACGGGCTGTGGCACGGCGACTCCAGGAACACCTGGACCACACCGGTTTCCTTGATCCTTCCCAGTCTGGGTTTCGGCCTGGGTATGGTATGGAGACGGCATTGGTGGCCTTGGTTGACAATCTCCATCTGGCGTTGGACCAGGGTCGTCAGACCTTATTGGTCCTGCTAGACCTTTCGGCTACATTCGACACAGTCGATCACGAGGTGTTGTTGACTCACCTGCGGGACTGTGCCAGAATTGGCGGGACGGTCTTGGACTGGTTTCGTTCATTCCTGGCTGGGAGAACTCACCTGGTGGTCTTGGGGGAGTGTATGTCTTCCCCCCTGGCGTTGGACCAGGGTCGTCAGACCTTATTGGTCCTGCTAGACCTTTCAGCTACATTCGACACAGTCGATCACGAGGTGTTGGTGACTCGCCTGCAGGACTGTGCCAGAATTGGCGGGATGGTCTTGGACTGGTTTCATTCATTCCTGGCCGGGAGAACTCACTGGGTGGTCTTGGGGGAGACCTCACGTGTGGAGTCCCGCAGGGTGCCATTCTGTCCCCCCTCTTGTTTAACATCTATATACAGCCGTTAGGGGAGATCGTGAGGGGGTTTCAGGGCATGCAGTGTCATCAGCATACTGATGACACTCAGCTCTACCTCTCTTTTTCCATCGACCCAGGCCATGCAGTCTCCTTATTTTCCCAGTGCCTGTCAGCTGTGGGGGCTTGGATAAGGTTGAGTCATCTGCAATTGAATCCTGACAAGACGGAGGTGATGTTGGTGGGTGAGGGCTTGGGGGGCCTGGGGGTGGTTGAATCTCCTCTTGTTGGGGGGGTTCTCCCCCCCCCACGGTCTCTCAAGTGCGGAGTCTGGGTGTGCTCCTTGATTTGCAGCTCAGCTTGGAATCTCAGGTTGTGGCCGTGGCGGGAACTGGGAAATGCATTTCGATAGTTATATCTTGTCCAGTGGCTTTGGCCGTATCTCTCAGACTCGACCTTGCCACTATCATCCATGCCTTCATCACCTCGAGGCTGGATTACTGTAACGCGCTCTACGTGGGGCTGCCCAAGAAGCTGGTCTGGAGGCTGCAGCTGGTGCAGAATGCCGTGGCCCGTCTCCTGACGGGGGCGAGTCGCAGGGAGCACATGACACCCGTGCTCCGGGCTCTGCACTGGCTGCCTATAAAGCACCGGGCCAGCTTCAAGGTGCTGGTTTTAACCTTTAAATCCCTTCACGGCCTGGACACTGCTTATCTGTGGGACTGCCTCACTCCCCATGTGCCAGTGCGACCCTTGAGATTGTCCATGGGAGCCTTTTGGAGGTTCCCCGGGTGAGGGTGGTGGCCACCGATGTTAGATCTTTTTCGGTGGCCGCCCTTGTGCTGTGGAATTCGCTCCCGGAGGAGGTTTGGCTGGCTCCTATTCTCCTGCTGTTTCGGCATATATGTAAGACCTGGCTGTTCCATCAGGCTTTTGGCGAGGGGTAGCGGTGGGGTGGGGGTGGGGTTTTTTCCCACATATTGTATTTTTTAATAGTTTTTAAATTTTATACAGTTTTAATTAATGTTGTTCACCGCCCAGGAGGGGTGGGATATACATTTTAAATAAATAAATAAATAAATTTATTTTATTTATTTATTTATTACATTTCTACCTCGTCCCTCTCATCAACGGCGACTTGGGGCAGCTTTCATAATATAAATTATCATAAAACAAAAATATTAAAATAATATTTAATATACAATATTAAAAACAGCATACATAAAAATACACACAAAACAGGTCCATGCATAAAAGCAATCCTTCTCATCCTCCCTAACCCAAGTAACCCAACCCACCCATTCCCCCACCAAACCGCAAAGTGAGGGACTTTCCTCTGACTTCCAAGGGCTTCAGATTAGGTAGTCTGGGAGCTTTCACATATTCCAGGAACACCGTGGGAAGCACCCAGTTGGATGGTTACAAAAGAATTGTTGCACCATCTGTTTCCATAGAATTTTTCATCTGCTTTACCAGTAGCTTTAGCTTAACATGTAAAACAGCATCATCACTACAACATCATTGTAACCTCTCCCACCATGAGGTCACCACAGTGAGCATTCTCTAGCTTGCTGTGGATGTATTAAAACACCCAAAAGTTGCTGTGATCCTCCATCATGAAAGCCAATGGGAGATGAGCCATTGAATTAGAATATAAAAGTATCGAGATAAACTAGAGAGTTGGCCTGGAAGAAATAAAACGAGATTGAATAAACACAAATGCAAAGTACTACTCATAAGAATGAAAAGCCAGAAGTACAAATATAAAATGGAGGCTATATGGCTAAGCAGTAGCACTGGAGAGAATGATCTGAGAGTTGAGGTGTATCGTAAATTGAACATGAGTCAACAAAACAATGCTGTCACAAAAAAAAGACAAATCAATGCCATTTTGGGCTGTATTAACAGGTGCATCCAAGACTTGGAAGGCGGTGGTGTCACCTGGTTCCACACTGGTAAAACCTCACCTGGAAGACTGAGTTCAGTTTGGGGCACCACACTTCAAGAAAAATGTTGACAAATTGGAAACGATTCAGAAAAAAGTAACGAGGATAATAAAGGGGTGGGAAAATAAGCCATATGAGGAAAGAGTAAAAGAACTGTGTATGTTCAGTCTAGAGAAAACAAGACTAAGGCCCTTTTCACATGCACCCCCACCACCACACACATGTGCGATGAGGGGGGCACCCATGTAAATGCCACCCATGGTGCGGGGGGATGGGTGTCTGCCCGTAGGAACAGCGCCTGCGGTGTGTGGGGGTCCATGTGCGCTTCCACACTCCACCCATCTCCACCCATCACCCACACACGGAACAATAGGCACCATTGCCGGTTGCTCCATGTGTGGAGATGGGTTTGTGCTAGGGATGTGCGAACACAGTTCAGATGTTCAGAGTTCGGACTAAACTCAGTCTGTTCGGACATCCAAACCGAACATCCGAACCAAACTCGAAAAAAACTGAACAGTTCGGTCATGTTCGGGTGAGTTCGGATGAGTACGGGGCGGGAAAAACCTGACTGGAAGGCCCATTCAGGTGGGAAAAACATGACTGGAAGGGGGAGGCAGCTGAGGAGCAGACTTCCTGGCACCAGGGGTGGAGACCAGGGGTGGTCTCAGGGTCAAATGATACCAATACAAAAAAAAATCAGTATCAATATCGGTACCACTAGCGCTATTCCAAATGTTCAGCAATGTTCAGTCGACCCAAACTCCGCCAAACCAAATAACCGAACCCGAACTCAGTTTTCAAACTGAACAACTGAATGGCCGAACATCTGTTCACACATCCCTAGTGTGTGCCCACACATCCCTAGTGTGTGGGCGCACACCCACCTCAACCCACAATTTGAAAAGGGCCTAAAGCTCGAGATGCTTGCAAATAACTAAGAGGGTGCCATGAAAAAGATGGCAAACATTTGTTTTCCATTGTCAGAGGAAACAGAACAAGAAGGAGTGGGCTGAAGTTGCAGCAGTGAACATTCTGGTTATATATTAGGGAAAAGCTTCCTAATTGCAAGAACTATTTGGCACTGATTAAATAAGCTGCCCTGGAAGATTGTGGAATCTCCCTCCTTGGATAAGATCATAAGAAGTGCCATTTACTGGGTCAGTCCAATGGTCCATCCAGCCCAACATACTGCCTCCAACAGTGGCCATCCTCAGTTACCTCAGGTGAGTATGCAGCAGGTTACAATGGAGTCATCCATTTCCTGCCATCCTTCCCCAACTTCTAACACTCAAGGTCTTGTTCCCCTGACCACTCCAGATAATAGCCCGTAATGGACCTTGTTTTCAAAGGGCGTTTTTAAATGAGACACTACCACGCATGGTAACCATGCATCCAACTGCTTGCTTGAAGGGGATGTGTGCTCCTGTGAGCCACGCAACACCCACTGACGACCACTCATGGGGCACTGTTGAAAACGCTGGAGCGTGCTGTGTGGGGCAAGCCAAAAAAGTGAGTGGGGACAGGCACCCATGACCCGTATGACCTGGGTGCCCACCCACACCAGAAGACAGGTCCATGGCTGGCCGCCTCCCCAGTCCCACCCACAGTCCTGTCACATGCTCTCTGGGGAGCTTTTAAAGGACAAATGTCTAAAATACAACACCATGGTGGCTCAAAGCACAACAAACTCCCCTCACGATGCACAAAGGAAAAGCCAGTGCTATGGAGGACAGCAACTTCCTGCATGTTTCTCCCACCCCAGTACGTGCCTACATTTTTGCACAAAACTGCCAGCAGCTGCAGCGACTGAACTGACTCCTGGGCAGGAAGGAGTTACTGGCCGTTGAAACTTCCTGGCTGGTTCCATGGTGTCCGCGGCTGTGTGTCATGGCAAAGGGTGAGCAGTTGGGTGGGACTTGGAGTGGGGGTGTTGCCAGGCAGCGGGGAAGGGGAACAGATGCCTGTGTGTGTTGTTTGCAGGGCTGGTCGGTGGTGGCAGGAGTGCATGGAGGCTGCCTGCTCGGGCACAGTGGCTACCCTGGCAGCCGCCAGTTACCCTCCCCACTCATTCCCCATGCATGGTGTTCCGCAACCGTGCCACCTAGCAGTTATAGACTCCTCCTCAAGCTTTGCTCATTAAAAAAAACACCCCAAAATTCATCCAGTCCCATTTTGATGTTTTCAGCATCTGTCTACAATGATGTAGGCAGAGGATATTCTGGCTTGGAACATGGGTTGACCTAGATGACCCTGGAGGTACCTTCTAACCCTATAATTCTATAACTTCATTGAGAGGTTCTTAGGGTAATCATTGTCACATTTTTCTCTGGGCAAGAAGAATGAATTCCAGGCACACACATCATCTATTTGAAGTGAGTCTTGCTGACAGAGCACACCACATGTAAGCATGTCTTTCCCGCTATTACTCACAGAAACATAAACAAGCTCTAACTTTCAAATCAGCCTTGCATTCAAGTTCCAGTATATTGCTAAAGTGTCAGTTATAAATACATGCTCCAACAAGAGTCCCATTGCTCTCATGTGACACCCTATTGCCTAAACTCTCTCCTGCTTGGATTCTAGGCACATCTGGCAATTTTGATACCTCTCTTCCTATATAAAGTCACCTTACAGGTCTCTCTCAAAGCCTGGACCCTCCCCACCTCAAGTTCATGAGTATGCTGATTTGTTTTCCATTTGTTTCCTGATGAACTTTACCAGCAATCAGGAATATTTGCTCAGTGACTCTAAACCAAGCTCACAGGTTGTTTACAGGAGGAGTCTTGCGGGCCGTGAGAAATAGCTCGTCAAAAATAACTAGTGGATTATGTAAAATGAATGGCCACCCCAAACACATTGCTCAGGCAGCAGCTACCATTTTTTCCCCATGCATTATCCATTCATTTTGGTTATAAGTATGCTAAATGCCTGACGGAGTCGCTAGGAACGAAACCCAATACATCTGTGTCTGCTTTATATTCATACCCAAGACACAAGAATGAAAAATAATGTATATTAGCCATCGACAAGTAATCTGTTATGGTAATCATTGTGCCACTGTCCTCTAGATGCTGAATACATTGGAAATGCAGTAGTTTGTCAGCTCTTAAGTGCTGTAGTTAGTTATTTCCCTGGATGTCACTGTCACACATTGCTTGTGTGACCCAGCTTAGCCAACATTACACTGGCCTGTTTATTTAATTGGATCATAGGGTTTGGAGGGACCTTTAAGTCATCACATCTAGACCAACCCCACAGGACCATCTTGTCCAAGATTTTTATATTGGATTTGTTGGCCCGTAAAGGTGCCAGGCAGGGCAGAGTATACAGTATCTTTTCTCCCACTCCAGGAATGACCAAGCTAATCTCAAGATACAATGTTTAAAATCTACAACTACAAGGTTAAAATGAATCACTATAAATGAGTAATTAATACAACAGAATAAAGTATGGAATCACTACAAACTATGAGTGTAGAAATATGAACAAATAAAGTACAAGGGTCAAAGAAATAATTATTATGTAGGAAAGAACTTCAGAACTTTTAAGACTTTAGAATTGTTCTCTATTCAGCTGGCCAGAATGTAAGTTTGCAGAGGAAAAAACAAAGTCTTCTGCAGAAGGGATTAGGGAACAAGGAACCAATTATATCTATCCCCCCTGCTGTATTTAGTCTATTCTAGCCTGATTATGACTTGACCACAGATATTAATTCCTATTGGCTGACAGCTTCTCATTTATCATGCACTTCCTTTCCCCATAAAAATGGGATGGAACTTTGTTATCTTTCTAAATGGAGCCAGTTTCTAATCTCTTATCTATAGCCATGGGAAGGGTTCAGCGTTCTCAATCTTGAAAGATAGAGATATTGATATACAAACATGCCACATAGTTCCAATCCTCAGAAGTTTCAGCAATTTACCAGTTCCAGGTTAACCATTTTCAGAGGAGCCTTTAACCCATAAACTAGTTCCCTGTCCACTCTTTCTAGGGGAACAGATGTACTATCCACAACAAATTCTCCAAATAACTCAAAGAAAAGCTTTCACTTATTGGACCTTTGAAGATACAAATCTTTTAATGGCGGTGTAGATGAGTGACCTGGAGGATTCCAGCTCTCTCTGCTCCAGCAATTTGTTTGCCTTGGTTGCTCAATTATTTGAAGCCCAGGTGAGCTGAATGCTCTGAGCTGGGTAGGGACAGGAAGCAGCCAAAAAAATAAGACCAGCCATTTAAGCCAGGGCTCAGGCAGACAGATGAGAGGAAGCTGCACAGAGGAAGCTACAAGGAGCTGCCTCCAGGATGTGAAAGAGCCAGAGGACAAGGATTTGTGAAACTGTTTCTGCAGCTAGGTGGTGAGTCCAGTGTTGAGCCTACAATAAACATGGTCTTTGATGGAATAAAGAAATAGGACTGCAAGTCTAGGGATTTCTGTCCAGCACTCCACTGCCAAGGTCATCCACCTCACCCACAGCTTTGAATGTGCACCAAGCCCCCATGTCATTTCCGGTTTTCGTTATCATTTTCATTATTAAAAATGTTATTTTAGTTATTGTTATTAACAACAATTGTTTTTGTTATTGTTGTTATTGGTATCGGTATCATTTCAAACTAAGATTGTATTGTTTGTATTGTTATCGGTATCAGTATCAATTCCGATAACATAAATATTATATTATATATTATAACAAATATTATATATTATAACATATATTAAAATAGACTAGCCTAAATACCTATATAATATCTAACCTCTCTATATATGTACAGTAGTAATATCTATCTAAATCTAAGGGAGACAGGGGAAGGGAAAAGGAAAACTATTATCTAATTAATTATCTATATAACTTTTCTAATCATATATATATATAAAATGTACAGGGTGGAGAAGGGCAGGAAAAGGGAGAAGGTAAAATGTAGGGTATGAGAACAGAAAGATATTGGTAATACAATGAGGGCTAGGGAGGATTTTTTTGTGTCTGCAAACACCACAGTTCTGTAAATGCAATCTGACAAGCAGAGCTCTCACAGAACAGAGAGAAAAAGCCTGGCCCTCCCATTATAAACGGTTGTAGTGCTCTCCCCCAGAGGGGAGCCCCCTGATTAGTTTGGGGGGGCAGCAGGCATTGAGCAATCACAGAGTGCCTTGAGGTTGCTGGGGCCTGCTTGCACTCCATACTGCTGAGCTTTTCACCCCTCCCAACACAGGCACAGTTCAAGAGTTCAACCCTGTTTAGGGCTCCAAGATGTCTGCTCCTCTCCCTGCTCCACATTTTCTCTCCAAAACCCAACTGCCATTGCACCAATAATAACAACAATGATAAAGACATTGTCATTTTCGTTATCGTTGTCATTATTATCAATTGTTGTTTTCGTTATTGCAATAATGATAATGAGAACAATTGTCATTATCATTATTGTAATAACGATAACGACATGCAGACCCCTAAATGTTTTCTGCTCCCTCCACTGGTTCCCTCTCCCCCTTCACATCCTGCACAAACTCCTTGTCTACCTTCAAGGGTCTTCATGAACTTTTCCCTCCCTATCTTTCCCTCCCTCATTCTCTGCTCCATTTCCACCTAGGAACATGCATCTGCTCTGACACCCCCTTCATCCACCCCAGAGCCACTTGCTTCCTAAACTGTTTTTTGCCCCTGCTGCCCCTTATGCCTAGAATTCTTTCCCTGAACACACAGGGTGAACTCACACGTAACTCTGCTAACGCCGATGGCCACAAGGCCCTGGAAGCTGTATAATCAATCAGTCCCAGATGATCCCCAGATTGCTGTTGTGTGTGAGTGAAACACACTGAGTTCCAGCCCCACTTTAAACTCAGATCTGGACAAATACACCTGATGTAAACATCAGATCTGAGTTTAAAGTGGGGCTGAAAATCGGAGTGTCTCACTCACACGCAGCAGCCAGCCAGGGATCATCTTAGACTGTTTATACAGCTTCCGGGGGCCCGTGGACATCGGAATTTAGCAGAGTTTTCATGCGAGTTCACCCACATACTCTATGCCCTCCCTCCCAATCTTCCAGTCCCTTCAGAAAACCAGTTCTATCAGGCTTTCCTAGCTCCTCTTTCCTGCAGGCTGCTCACCAATGTTCCTTCTGCTGTTCTTCATCCAGGGCCCCCTTCTCCCCCGTAACTAAGCTCAGCATGCACACCTCCAACTTCATGAATGTATCACTTGGCTCGATCTGATACCGCAAGGATCTGCATTGAGGGCATATTGTGCCCTGCGAAAACCATGCACGCACTCAATCCACGGGGCATGGGATTGTGGCCACTGTATCTATATTGTTATTAATTATTAATTATTATTATTAGCAAGCATTTATATAGCACCAGCAATATACCTGGCGCTTTACAAAGTAATTGAATAGACACGGTCCCTGCCCTAGGGCTTACAATCTGAGAGACCGGGGAGGGGGAGGAGATGAAGGAAGGGAAACAGAGGGAGAGACAACAAATGTAACATTCACGAGGATGCGAGGTCCCAGGTGCATGCGCTTGGCTTGGTTACATCAAGAATGATGTCTGGTTGGTCCATGTGGTGAGGATATGAGTACACAGACCTCAAGTGACAGATTGTACTGGATGGAGGGTATCAGCAGGAGTTAGATGAGGGGAGCAAGGAGTCGGGGAGGGTAGAGCGGAGGAGGTGGGTCATGATGAGGGATTTGAAGGTACGAAAGGAGGGGGAAAGGCTCTGTCCTTGGTCCTCTCCTCTTCTCTATCTATACCCTGTCCCTAGGCAAACTCATTGCCTCCCATGACCTCCAATATCACCTCTACACTGATGGCACTCAACTCTATCTCCCTACTCCCTCTCTCTCTCCATCTGTTCAAGCTCACCTCACCAGCTGTCTCTCTGACATCTCTACCTGGATGTCTCAACATCAACTCAAACTCAACATGGCTAAAACTGAACTCTTTATCTTCCCCCCTCATTCTTCCTCTCCTTCCTCACTGTCAATAACTATTGATGGAGTCACCATCCTGCCTGTCCCCCAAGCCCATAGCTTAGGCTTCATCTTTCACTCACCCCTTTCTTTTAAACCCTACATCGACTCTGTTGCCAAATCCTGTCGCTTCTCCTTCAATAACATTGCTAAGATTTATTCTTTTCTCTCTGTCTCATCTGCCAAAACTCTTGGCAGTTCATTCCCTGGTCATCTCTCACCTCGATTACCGTAACCTCCTTCTCACAAGCCTTCCCCGTTCTCCCCTTTCTTCCCTTATCTCCATCCAAAACCCTGCTGCCAGGGTCATCCACCTCGCCCATCACTTCAACCATGTGCAGCCCCTCCTCTCCTCTCTTCACTGGCTCCCCCTTCCTGAACGAATCCTGCACAAGCTCCTAGTCTTCACCTATAAAGCTCTTCACAATCTTGCTCCCCTTGACCTCTCTGCGCTAATTTCCCTCTGTACTGCAGTCCGTGAACTCCGCTCCTCCTCTGTTCCCTCTCTCGCCCTCCCACGCCTCCCCTGCTTCCCTAACCACCTTCATCCCTTCTCCCTAGCTGCCCCCCACGCCTGGTACTCCCTCTCTACCCACATCCGCCTCTCCCCCGCCCTTCGTACCTTCAAATCCCTCCTCAAGACCCACCTCTTCCGCTCTGCCCTCCCCAACTTCTCGCTCCCCTCACCTAATTCCTGCTGACACCATATTTTAGCTACAATTCTCAAACCACTTATTACCGAGCAGTCCCATTTGAGGATCATGGCTTTTCATCTCCTCTTGGACAACGGGTTGCCTAACTATGAGTTGGGAGCTCAGGTGAGGTCACACCATCTGAAGAACAGTTCATGCTCTCAAGTAACATTGGATACAATTTTCATGTGTATCAAAATATTATTTTGGGGTCATAAAATTCGAATGACGTCTGAAAATGGGGTCATGTGGGCCAAAGGATTGGGAACCGCTGTGCTAGATTCTTCAGGACAGAAAGTCTTTCTCCATACGAGTGTGTAGAATTGCTAGAAAACAATGGGCTCCCAAGCCTACTTAAGCTCTGAACTCTTCTGCAGCCTAAATAATAGCCATGATGTCCTACCTGGCTCATCTCCTGGAGACAATGTCAGACTATTTCATTTGAGCAGGCATTTAGCAGGCAGGGTTAGGGCTTGGGGAGTCTGGAGAGAGATGATTATATTTGTTTATCTTTAAATATATTTTTACCCACCCTAAACCCATGGAATAGGGCAGGATAAAAATTCAAATTAATAAATAAAGACAGCTAGACCTATACTGGGAAAATTCACTCAACAATTACACACATATATTTATTTATTAATTATTTATTATTATTATTATTAGCAAGCAGGTATATAGTGCCAGCAATGTACGTGGTGCTTTACAAAGTAATGGAATAGACACGGTCCCTGCCCTAGGGCTTACAATCTGAGAGCAGAGGGAGAGACAAGGAGTGTAACATTCATGAAGATGCGAGGTCCCAGGTGCACGTGCTTGGCTTGGTTTCATCGAGAGTGATGGCTGGCTGGTCCGTGTGGTGAGGATATGAGTACACAGACCTCAGGTAACAGATTGTACGGGAAACAGATTGTACTGGATATACAGGTGTAATAATTCATTATTTTGGCGAGGGGTAGGGGTGGGGTGTGTGGGGGTTTCCCCACATATTGTATTTTTAAATTGTTTTTAAATTTTTGCATTGTTTTTATTGAATGTTGTTCGCCGCCCCGGGCTGCCCTGAGGGCAGGAGGGGCGGGATATACATTTTAAATAAATAAAAAATTGGAAGTCACAAATATTTAATCAAATCCTGTAACAACTGAAACCAGCGGTGAATGATTTATCTAGTTCTTAGTTTTTAGGCAAGGGTGGGTGCCCTCACCCCACCACTTACATAATTGAAAGCTGGCATTTTCAGTCCCTGACAGAACTGTGGTCTCTCATGAGAATGAGTGTTACATTTTATTTGACATGTTTCAGGGCACCCATAGAGCACTCCTGCAACATGTATAATAAAATATAACCCCCATTTTATCAGTGTTAGCGTGTCTGTGTGAAAAGGGCCAATGTAGAGCATGGTGGATGCCTTGCTGTGAGCATGTGCTGGCTATTGCAGTCTCTGGCAAGGGGCTTTTGGAGACACCTCACAATTTGCATTGCTGGCTGTTGGATTGGCAGGGACTTGGAAGCTCCTTCTTTGCTGTGTTTGTAGCCCACACGGAGTCTCAGCAGTGCACTGTGCCTGTCAGCACAGCAAGGTGGCTAAGGGTAACTGCTTGGCGATCCAAGCAAATGCTTGCTTTGCTTATGTCTAGCACCCCCACTACTCGGACAGTCTCCATTAGTCCAGGATTTAACCACTGTACCTTACTTCCTTGCAAGACCCAGGTGAGTGGCACTTGATAGGTGGCAGGAAAAAAAGAGGGAAAGGAGAAGATGATAAAATATCAGAACAGGTCATTACACAGCTGAAACGTGACACTGGCTGGGATTCTTTCCCCTCTGTGTCTGTGTGTCGTACCCAATGAATAAGCAAAGCTTGGCAATAGAGCCCACGTGAAGGGAAATCTGCAGACTACTGGGGTTTTCCCATTCTTAAAGATTCCAACTGGTTAGTAGTACCATTGCCAAGAGCTTCACTTCACCTCCACTTTATTTTTGGTAGACATTACAAAATGTAAAGGATCACACTCTGAACATAAATGTACGTACTTAAAAAGGAGTCATGACTCATTGAACACTAAGTCTCCTGCTTACTAAACCTTTCTTTTTCTCATGTTGTCTCCTATTCCTTGAACTCCCTCCATAACTGCTGATGCTCTGCTTCTCTACTTCCTGACCTTCAAATCCCTCCTATAAACCTGCCTCTTCCATCAGGCTTTCCCCTGGCTCCTCACCCCCATAGATTGCTCACTGCTGCTTCTGCCTTCTCCTTATACTGTCTTACCCTTCAGGATTCCCCTCCTGCCCTTGTAACTAAACCTAAGCATGTGCACCATCAATTTCCCAACTTCGCAAAGGTATCCCAGTCTCTCCCTATCTGCCCCTTTACCTTTTCTCCCCTCCATTGTCCATCCCAAATTGTAAGCCCCTCAAGGCAGGGACCTATCTCCAGTGATGTGGATTTTCCAGAAAATGTTGAAATTGAAAATTTTTCCCATGCTAATATTTTCTAATGTTGCATAAAATTTGAATAATTTATTTTTTGCTCAGAAAATTGTCTATGCAACTTTTCCCAATCCCTTAGATAGACTGTGGTGTGACTGGCATGTTTGACCTATATCTTTAGTAAAGAACACAACAATCCACCATATTAATTTTCCATGCTGTAATAGCTCGAAGTTTTTCCAGTAGCCTGCCAAGTGCCAACTGCAATATTTGATTAGGGGGAGAGTGAAAAAAATCAATAAACATACTTAATGTGGTTCAACTGTTTTATACTGAAACAAATTCAAAGTTGGAAATTATTTATATTGACTTGTAAATATCTTAAAACATAACCTAACAGTAGAACATTTTTAAACAATGAGAAAAAATTAAGGGTGATGGCAGGCACTAAAAACATTAATATACACTGGGGTTTTTTAGCATGCCCAAACTGTTGCCAGTATTGTCCACTGATTTACTTGTCTAGCAGTTAACTTTCACTGAGGGCACTCTTCCGTTTCACTGTCACTATCTGTAGACGTGCTTACACTACCTAGTTCCAGTTCAGATTGAGGCAAATCTGACTCAGAATCAGAACTGCTTGACTCACATTCTCTTTCATGAAAGGCTGGTTCTACCTGCAATGGTTGTGCCCGCCATAACATTGCACAGATTCGCCTCTTTCTCTCTGTCTCCTCAGCCAAAACCCTTGTTCATGCCATAGTCATCTCTCGCCTTGACAGTGGCGGCTCCCCCTGCAGGAAATTTGGGGCAGTACCCCCCAAAGCACTGCGGGGAACACCGCAGTGGCTTAATCTGTTTCAAAAAAACAACAACACGCCGCTTATGACAGCTACAGCAGCCTCTAAGCTGCTGCAGAGGCTGCTGTAGCTGTCACTGTGTTGCAACATCTCCCTTCAGGGACCCACCCACTCTGCTGGG
>QEPC01007499.1:8932307-8960713 GCA_003113815.1 Sphenodon punctatus | reverse complement strand
CCCCCCCCCGCATCCTTCTCCCCTTAGGCTGCTTCGGATGGAAGAAAACACAGTCTACATACACATCAAGCTTAAAATAAATAATGTATAAAACCAAAAGCACAAAATTTCTAGCAGTAGACTGTGTTTTCTTCCATCCAATGTTAACCCTGGGAACTCCTTGCTGCTGGGTTTTGCCAGTGTTTTCTGTGTTTCCCTGTGTTTTGGGTTTATACATTATTTATTTTAAGCTTGATGTGCATTTAGACTGTGTTTTCTTCCATCCAATGTTAACCCTGGGAACTCCTTGCTGCTGGGTTATGCCATGCCACTGGCCTACCATCCCCCTGGCTCCACCTACCGTCCCCCTGGCTCCACCCCTAGGCCCTCCGGCCCCTAGGCCCGCCGGCCTTACTGCCCCAGTGCCCCTCCAACATCAAAACCCACCAGCCGCCCCTGCGCCTTGACTACTGCAACCTCCTCCTTGCTGGCTTCCCCCACTCTTACCTGTCCCCCTTATCTCCATCCAAAACTCCGCTGCTAGGATCATCCACTCCGCCCATCGCTTCAACCATGTGCAGCCTCTCCTCTCCTCACTTCACTGGCTCCCCCTTCCTACACGCATCCTTCACAAACTCCTGGCTCCCCCCTACTTACAAAACCCTTCACAACCTGGCTCCCCCTTACCTCTCAGTCCTAATCTCCTTACACACTCCTGCATGCACTCTCCACTTGTCCTCTGTCCCCTCCGTTGCTCTCCCTCGTCTCCCCTGCTCCCCTAACTGCCGTCGTTCCTTCTCCCTTGCTGCCCCCATGCCTGGAACTCCCTCCCTGCCCACACCCACCTCACCCCCCTCCCTCCGCACCTTCAAATCCCTCCTCAAAACCCACCTCTTCCTCGCCGCCTTTCCTGATGCCTTTTAGAACTTCCCTCTCAATACTTACTGTCTGCCCTCCCCATTGACTCCTGCCTAACTGCAACCAAGCCAAGCACGTGCACCTGAAACTTCGCATCCGCTTTAATAGTTTTATCCCTTGTCTCTCCCTATGTCCCCTCTCCTTGTCTTCCCCCTCTAAGTCTATTAGACTGTAAGCTGTAGGCAGGAACCGCGTCTATCTCATTGTTCTGTAAAGCAACAGGTACACAGATGGTGCTATACAAATGCTAATAATAATAATTAATTAATAATAATGATTCAGAAATGGTATATCATTAGCTGTATATCATTATTATTTATTTTAAAAATTATACCCCGCCCTTCTTGCCACAAGCAACCCAGGGCGGCTAACAACATAAAAGATGAACACAATAAAATATCACAAAACCTAATAAAACATCAATTTTAAAAAAGGATAAAAAGCAACCCCCTCCATCCCCACCCCCTTCCCACCCCTCACCCCTCTCCCTCGCCAGGTCTTACAATCCCTTTGAAAAGCTGGGAGGTCCGGGGTCAAATGGGCCCCCACCGGGAGAGAGTTCCAAAAGTGCAGCACGGCCACTGAGAATGCCCTATTCTGTGTGGCCCCCCCCGGAAAACCTGGGCGACCTCCAGGGTCATGCCCCCGGACAACTGCAGGGGCCGGTCTAGGACCCGGGGAGTGAAGCAATCTCGCAAGTAGACAGGGCCCAGACTGTGTAAGGCTTTATAGGTCAAAACCAACACTTTGAATCGAGCCCGGAAGACTATTGACAACCAGTGCAGAGACTGGAACACTGGTGTAATGTGCTCCCGGTGGCCCAGTCCCACTAAGAATCAGGCCTCAGCATTCTGCACCAGCTGCAGCTTCTGAGCCGTCACCATAGGTAGCCCCATGTACAGCACATTACAGTAGTCTAGTCAAGAGGTGATAAAAGCATGGATGATTGTGGCCAGGTCAGGAACCAAAACCAACAACCGACGCCACCGCACCAGATGTAACTTGCAGAAGGCACTCCCCACCACAGCCTCCACCTGGAGATCCAGGCAGAGTTGTGCGTCAAGGAGCACCCCCAGTTTCCGTACCTGGGAAGTCAGCGGAGGACAGATCCCATCAACCATGGGAACTGTCAGTTCCACTGTCTTACCCACTACTATCACCTCCATCTTGTCAGGATTCAATCGCAGTTGGTTAGCCCTCATCTAATCCCCCACAGCTGCCAAGCAGCGGGTAAGCACTGAGACAGCTGGGCCTGGGTCTGTTGAAAATGAGAGATAAAATTGGGTGTCATCCGCATACTGATGACACCTCACCCTGAATTGAACAGGAGAGGGGACAAAACAGAACCCTGTGGAACCCCACACGATAGGTCTCGGTAAAATTGAAAAACAATCACTGAGCACCACCCGCTGGGTTCTTCCAGTCAGGAATGAGCGGAACCATTCGAGAAGAGTCCCACCCACCCCCTCACTGTCCCACAGGCACATCACCAACATCTCATGGTCAATGATATCAAATGCTGCTGAAAGAACTAACAGGATCAACAGGGTCGATCGATCCCGATCTTTCTCGCAGTGGAGATCATCTCCCAAAGCCACAAGTGTGGTCTCTGTGCCATAACCTGGGCGGAAGCCAGATTGAAAGGGATCAAGATAATTGATGCGATCAAGATGCTTCTGGAGCTGTCAGGCCACTACCCCTTCAATAACCTAAAAAGCGAAGGTTAGAGACAGGCCGATAGCTGGCAGGGGAGCCAACGTCAAATGATGGTTTCTTGAGCAGAGGCTGCACCACCGCCTCCTTGAGGCAGCTTGGCACTCTGTCCTCCCGAAGGGAGGCATTGACCACCCCAGCCAGCAATGGTCCCATTGTCTCCTGGCCACTCTTAACTAGCCAGGACGGGCATGGATCTAATTCACAAGAGGTGGCCCGAACCACCCCCAGAACCTCCACCACGTCAGCAGGTGTCACCAACTGAAATTGATCCCACAAAATTGGACATGCCGGGGCTTCTACAACCTCTACCGTATTAAGTGCGACATCAAAGTCGTGGTGAATACGAGCCATTTTATCCACAAAATAATCTGAAAATATGTCAGAGCGGGCAGATGATGACTCAACTCCAGGGTCGAGGGAGGCCGGACTGACCAACCCCCACACAACCTGGAACAGCTCCGCTGGACAGGATTTTGAGAATGCTATGAGGGTAGCAAAGATCTCCCGCTTTGCTACCCACATAGCCACAGCATAGGCTCGTAAACTAGCTCTATGCCGCAATGTGTCGGCTTCAGCACAAGAACAACGCCACCGTCGCTCCAACCATCGCCCAGCTTGCTTCAGCCTCTGCAGTTCCTCGGAAAACCACAGAAGTCTGCGGAGCCTCCGCCTAGGTAACGGACGCCTGGGAGCCGTTCGATTGATAGCCTCCATCAGCAAGGTGTTCCATAGCTTAATGAGGTCATCGATGAAACAGCTGTCAAGGTCGGAGGGTAACTCCCCCAGAACACCTAGAAACTGCAATGGGTCCAACAACCTCCGGGGGCGGACCATCCAAATAGGTTCCACACCCTTCTGGGGGCAGACATGTGCTAGAAGGGAGGTAATGATCCATCCATGACAAGGGCACAGCTGATATCTCCCCCATTAATGGAGCACCCACCTCAAAGCCAGTGCAAAACATAAGGTCCAACGTATGTCCTCCAAGATGTGTCGGGCCGTTGAGCCACTGGGACAGGCCCATGGTTGCCATGGCGGCCATGAACTCATGCTCGGCTCCCCCAAGCACTGCATCAGCTTGAATGTTGAGGTCCTCCATGACTATCGTCTTTGGGGACCGCAACATCACCTCCGACACAGCCTCTGCCAGAGCATGCAGGGATGCCGTCGTACTGGTAGATGCACAGTATACCAGCAGCACTCCCAAACTGCCCCCCACCAAATCGAACACAAGATGGAGACCTTCAATGCCCACTATGGATTGCACTGAATACCTCCTCACAGACCAACCCTCTTTAAAAATCATAGCTTCACAGCCACCCTCCCCCCCTCTAACCACGGCTGGTGCTGCATGGAATATCTGGCTGAAACAACATCAGCCAAAATAGGCCCCGATTCATTGTCCAGCCAGGTTTCCGTGATACACACGAGATTGGCAGCACAGTCCAGGATTACCTCCTGGACTGTCGTTGCTTTGTTCGCCACAAACCTCGCATTTAACAGCACCACCACTTGGTTGGAGACCCCCTGACCAAATCCCACCTGCTCTACTGCTAGCAGAGAGGTGAGCGGGACATGCAGAAGGCATCTATCCCGCCTCACCAATCTCATTTCCTTCCCCGAGACCATATCTCCTCTGACTTGTCACAACCCCAATAGCCGGGCCCACCCCCACCCCTGGTTGACCCCTCCCCCCCTCCCTGGCTGTCCCGTCCAGGCAGCGAGGGAAATCTCCCTCCCCCACTCCCCCCATTCGCTATCCCTCCCCCCTCCCCATCCCCTCTCCCTGGGTCTCCCTCTCTCACAGGGAGTCCCCCCCTCCCTGTTATTCAGGATGAACCCCCCATCTCACCAGGAGGCCAAACCTTCCCCTCCCAACCGGACCTCCCATACCCGCTACCCTCCTCTGCCACGGGAGGGTAGTCAACCTCCACCATAGATTCCTCCCCCTCACACCGAGGGGGGTAGCCCCCTCCCTAACCCAGTCCCTTCGCCCTCCATCCTCATAGAGGAAAAACCCCATCCCCCCAATCCCCTTAAAACCAAAACAGAAATAAAAGCCCCCCCGGCTCCCTCAGTCCCACTAAGGGCCACTTTGGTGTCTCCCTTGGATGCGTCACCTGCTGCGCATGCCTACAGTACCCGTTGGTCAGAAGGCTGCTTTGGTCGGGGCTGGACCTAACCGTGTGCTCTAGTTCCACCCCCTCCTGTAAACGGGGGAGGGGAAAGATAGTGCCTGGGGGGACTGGGCAGCATGGCTCTTCACTGAGGCCGGGGTTCAGGGTCCCAGAGCGGCAGCAGCGGTGGCAGCGACCCCAGCTCCTGCAGCAGCAAACGGCAGCAGCAACAGACTCCAGATGAGCCGCAGGAATGGTCGGTGGCTCTTGAAGAGGGCTGGCTGCCACCGCTACAACTGCCCACTAACGGCACGACAACAGTTCTTCACCCTTCGGCCACCATCCAGAGGACACCACCCCCTGGGCAACAGCCCTTTGTCCTTTAGTAACTGGGGGGGAGGGGCAGATGAATTAGCCCAGGTGGGACCTGCAGCAAGCCTTCCTTCCACATGACCCAGCCCAGCCATGTCCCCTGGGCAACAGCCCTTTATCCTGTAGGTACTGGGGGGGGGGGGCAGATGAATTAGCCCAGGTGGGAGGGTCCCAGGAACCTGCAGCAAGCCTTCCTTCCACACAGCCCAGCTCAACAGGTGAATTACCTACGAACAAACATGGCATATCAGCGTTAATACAATAGTATCTTTGACTGATGTGAGCAGTATAGCCATCTGGGACACACATAACTATCTGTTACCTTCTTAGACCCTCTCTATTAGTTATTAACCTTCGAGGCAAGATCACATCAGGACAAAGGCCAGTGAGTCCCTTTAGTTTGTGTGACCCCATTTTGAGACATTGGGTGAAGCCACACGAGACAGAGTGGAGAGGCTACCACACCTTGGGTAGCCTTACCCTACTCTGGCCAGTGCCCGCCAGATGTTCCTCCCACCTCGGGGGAGCAGCTGGCTACTACACCATGCATCCTCAGAAAGAGTCTGAGGACGTATAGCAGCCTTACCCAACGTGGGGTCAGGCTGCTCAAGTTGGGGAAACTTGTGTGCCTGGGCTGCACTTGCCCCACCAGGCCAGTAGCACTGCTGCGAGCCCTTGAGCAGCAGGTGCTTTTGCCCGTGGGGTGTGGCCACATTACGGCTGGGGGTGGGAACTCGGTCAGAACAGGAAAGGAGAGGACCGAGCGCCCACCCATGTGGACAGCACTGCAGCCCGCCGTGACAGCAGATGTGCCTGTCCAGCTTTCCCATGACTGTCTGCCTGTCTCCCCACGCTGACCCCACCATGCTGCAGTGGCGATTGCTCACCATGGGGCTGCGTGTGGATTGGGCCACCGCAGCTTGTCACGCTTCACCCATGAATATAATTCCCTAACCCCACACAGCAACAAGGACATAAAGTAAATCCTATATCAACCAACACCCAATTTACAGGGTGTGCGATTCCACTTCAGGTCACAATGCATAGTTTGAGAACTTCTGAGCCAGATAGTTCAAAAGATGGTTTGGATAAAAGGAACTATCATTCACATAGTGGTAAAAAAAGAGAGCTGGAACAGTTTGGGTATATCTGCTAGAGGAAGGATCACTGCTTCTATAAGACCAGGTCTTTAGCCTAGTGGAAGAGGGCACCAAAACAAGAGAGAAAGGTGCCCTTTCTCCTCCCAGGAAGTGGATGGACAACATCACAAAGTGGTGTGACAGCAGTCTGAAAGAGGTCTCTAAGGATGTGATGGACAGAAGAAACTGGAAGATGAAAGTCCAGACGTGGTTGCCCACCCCCTTACAAAACAGACAATAAATCTTCAAAAAGATTTTGAATTATGACTATTGAAAGAATTGGGTTTTTAAACTTTGGGGATTATGGAAGGCAAAGAAATTAACATTCTGCAAACCTTTAGTTAAGAAAAACATGTAACAACTTGAAAAATTATGTCAAGTCTCTTGATTTTAACCATTTTTGAAACTTCTCTATTACTACTACTATTTGTCATTTCTATAGCACTACTAGTCATACACAGTGCTGTGTATAGATCAACAAAACATAAAGACAGTCCCTGCTCTATGAAGCTTACAATCCAATCAAAACACAATAACATAGACAACTACAAATAAGAGTATTCCTATGAATAATGGACTACAGGATGCAGGTATTCAAGCCCACTTAACTGGAGCCCACTTAATTAAATGCATAAATTCTGTAATGGGTGTCGGTGTTCACAATTGAACGAGACAACAGAAAAAAAAATCAGTTGCACCACAAAATTTAGATAAATATGGGAATGAACAATAAGAGATTCATTATATTATAAATTTGGAAATCTTCATGACTAACACTTTCACCCTGATGGGGGAGTAAGCTTATAGTCTCTGCTTCATACATATGAAAATTCAATTAAAACTACAAGTCAAGAATTATTGTAGAAAAAACAACAACAGAGACCATGACCTAATTATATTGAGATTTTTGAAGCAGGAAAAGATCACATTTCAGGCGCCTGACACTGGCAAATTCATTTTTGTGACAGCTACCATTTGACAAATAGTTCATTACTAGTATTATTATTTTTTTTAATGAACAGTTTGTTTCAAGCATGAAAAAACGTTTTGTGCGTTTATTTAGCCTCTGTTTTGGCAGATGTATGTAACTGAACTGCAATTTGCTGTTTCTCAAAAGAAAAAGAAAAAGAAACAACAGCCCCAAACAGAAGGCTGCTGTTTCTTTAGAGGCAACACTTATTTCCATGAAATGAGCCAAATAAGACCCCAGGCCACAATACTCAAAGGGTTCAGCTGGACAGGATCTACTCACTTCAATAGGGCTTAAACATGTTGAGTGTATCGAGGATTGGGCTGTCCACCTCCACTTGCCCAGTCAGAAGCAGAGTTATATTTCTCTCTCATGCAAAATTCTGAAATAAGTCCCCGAAAGACAGTTGTGAGGGGTGAAAAACTGGTTTGGAAATGCTTTTTTCAGCTTTGCAATTTGTGTAAATCACACCCTTATTTATCCCAGGCTGACCTTGCCACAGTGACCAATGTCCTGATGACCATGAGGCTTGATTATTGTAATTTCCATTTCTTTGGGCTTCCAGAAGGGTTGAAATTTGGTACTTGGTTTTAGCCAAGGACTGCAGTACTTGACTGGGTTTTACCAATTACCAAGAAGCTGAGAAATCAGCATGGTACCCGGTAACATCTCAGTCAAGTAATGCTTACCTGATCCCACATCAGGCCGCTGGGTGTACTCCTGCAACTGGCGTACGTCCTTATGTAATCAGCAGGAGGACACTGAAGGGGTCCAAGAGGTCACTTGACTGAACGACAAGGGCACATGTTTTACGGAGGACAACAAGTACAGGACAATTTTTGATTGGTTACCAGGGGCAAGTAAAAGTCATGGGTTGCAGTTTCATTTTCACTCTTTTCTCTTTTTTGTGACCACCCTTTCTTTCCGAAGATATCGAATATCATCACAATTTGAGGTAGGACATTAGCAGGGTGCCAAGGTGCATATAGAATTTTATCTGTGGTGCCTGACTGGTGGGTCTAGTCCTGCCCACATGCTCAGGGTCTGATTGCCCAGTTGTGGTTGGCAAGCAATTTTCCCCTAGATTGGAAGTTGATTTTGAGGAGGGGTTTTGTTGCCTTCCCTTTCATCATGATACATGGCTCATTTGTTTGAGTCATCTGGATATATTGTACAAAGCAGCTCCCTTCCATTTCAGGCTTGCCCTAGTGGTCACTCTTGATCTCTACTAGGGGCAGGTTTAACTAGACGCTCTTCTTACGTTGGTGGATGGATTAATCAGTAGTTATGATGACTAGGGATATGCGAACAGAAGTTCAGAAATTCGGTGCAGTTCAGTTCGAAAATCAAGTTCAGTTCCAAAGTTCGGTTCGGTCGACCGAACTATTCGAGATCGGTCACATTCTGAACTTCCAAACCGAGTTCGTACATTCAAAACTGGGTTTTTTGGCCTTCCGAGCTGGTTCATATTCGACCGAACATTTCGGTCGAATTCGAGTTCAGTTCGAAAGTTCGGTTCGGTCGACCGAATTATTCTAGTTCGGTCCGAACTCCGAATTTCCGAACCGCGTTCGCACATCCCTTATGGTGACCTTGAGGTCCCTTCTGGCCCTATCATCCATCTTCCATATTGTCTAGTTTTCATTTCATTTCATTTTTTATTTGTATCCCGCACTCTCTCGCCACAGGCGACTAGAGGCAGCTCACGACAAAATGAAACAGCACGTTGCACAGAATACAAAATACAATATGATCCACAGGACCCACAATATATAAAGAGAAAAAAAACCCTCATTTAAATAACCCTAACAAATTCATATTACAGTATTACAGTATCATTCATATTACAGTATATCCCATCACTCAGCATTACATCACCCCACACTCCTTTCCTGCTGCCACCAGGGAAGGGGTCCTTCTCCAACCCACCCCACATCTTCCTGCTCTCACCAGGAAGCGGGACCCTGCCACAATAAAACATAAAGAATTACAATATACATTGTTAAATAACTCCAACCCCTCTACAATCATTTTTACAATATACAACGAAACCTCCCCGGGACTCCCCCTCACAGGGAGTCCCTGCAATCCTCCCCAAGGAGCACCTCCCCTCCTCTCACCAGGGGAGTTGACCCTGTCCACCCCCATGGCCCCCACACTCAAACTACACCCACCTCACCCCCCCAACCCCTTAAAACAAAATGATAACGTACAAAATAATAATGAAAACAAACAATGGATCCTACAGCAGGTCCAACAACAGCAGTGGCTACAATGGTATCGGTGTCTGTCCAGCAGAAGGCCCCCGGCACCCCGGCTCAGCAAACGGCCCCAGAAAATGGCCGACACCCTTTAGGTGTTGCCCTTTGGGCTGGTGCCCATAGGGTCCCGCCCTGGGAGTTATTACCTGGGGAAGGGGAGGGAAAAGCAGAGTGACAACAGGCTCCTCCAGTCAAGATAGCCCCAATCCCCCCCAGCACCAAACAAAGCTTGCAGCTGGCCACAGGGCCCTGGGAGTTCTTACTGAAGGAAGGGGAGGGAAAAGCAGAGTGACAACAGGCTCCTCCAGTCAAGATAGCCCCAATCCCCCCCAGCACCAAACATAGCTTTCAGCTGGCCACAGGGCCCTGGGAGTTCTTACTGAAGGAAGGGGAGGGAAAAGCAGAGTGACAACAGGCTCCTTCAGTCAAGACAGCCCCAAACCCCCACAGCACCAAACACAGATTGCAGCTGGCCACAGGACCCTGCCCTGGGAGTTCTTACATGGGGAAGGGGAGGGAAAAGCAGAGTGACAACAGGCTCCTCCAGTCAAGACAGCCCCAATCCCCCCCCCCCCCCAGCACCAAACACAGCTTGCAGCTCTCTTGATGGCTGACAGAAATGTTGAATCATCATGACCAGATTGCTTTCTTAATGATCTTTCTCTGAAAGAGGTTAACCTTTGTCTTAAACGCTGATAGCTAAACCGATTGCCACAAAGGAGACTCGTTCCAGGTGGCTCATCTCCCCTCAGGTCAGAAGAATATTCATCAAGTAAAACTTTCTGGTGGGTGGACTGCTTTTCAGCACATAGTGTCTGCAGAGAGGACCACTACAACTTACTGCCAAAAGAGAGGTTTTGCAAATGATTTCACACAGAGCTGGGTGAGAAGTTGTGTGGGATCACATTCTTTTACAGGTAGGAATGAGTCCTGCAAAAAAAACAACCCACCTTCCTTGTAACTTAGGCCCTTTTCACACAGACACTCTAACACTGATAAAATGGGTTTCACATTTTATTATACATGTTGCAGGGCACCCATAGAGCACATCTGCAGCCCTGCAACATGTACAATAAAACACCCATTTTATCAGTGTTAGAGTGTCTGTGTGAAAAGGGCTTAAGTTACAAGGAAGGTGGTGGTGGCTTGTTGTTTTTTTGCAGGACTCATTCCTACCTGTAAAAGGATGTGACCCCACAGAACCTCTCACACAGCGTTGTGTAAAATCATCTGCAGAGAGCTGTATGTAAGTTAAGTACATACACCGGGCACTTCTCAACTTCATGACTGTATCCTTATCTCTCCCTCTGTTCTTTTCTCCCTTCTCTCATCCATCCTAGCTAGGTCCTTTCCCCATTCAGCTTACTAGCTCTAACTTAATGATTGCTCAGTGTCAGGCATATTGCAGGTGCTATACAAATAATAATAATTAATAACAATAAATAAGTAATCCAGCCACTCCCTCACTAGACTCAGCTGTGAAAGTTCCTGGACATTAACCCCCAGTGTGCCAAACTCAGCAGGGTCCCAATCCTATATATCCTGCTAGAGCACCCACTACAACCTCTGTGCAATTCTCTGCTAGTGCAATTTGGCATTTAATTAAGTGCTTGCTATGTCATTTCCCCCCTAATGGGCAAACACATATATATCCCACTTCATTAGGAAACTGACAAGACCAGGCACAAACAGCTTGCCTGTCCTAACTCTGTGTGAAGCAGGCCTTTCAAGACTGTCTATTCACACCTCTGATGATCCCAAATTATTTCTTTAATTATGTTTACTGTAATTCCTCATAAATATTCTCAGAAATTCAAGAGTAGGTGCACTGAGCTGGAGAGTTGGATCGAAAGCTTCAGCTTGCAATAAGGCAGAGACCTATGTTCACTGCACAAAAATAAAATAAATTCTGCAGGCAGAGTGTCAAATTCTGCAACTTCACTGCAAACCAAATAAACTTGCAATTTTTTTCACTGTGCAAATTACGCAAATTTTATTTATGCTCAAAAAAATCCTCAAACACATTCAATGCCAGTTTGTTCTTCACTGCCCTCCAGACTTCCTCCCTCACCCCTCCCAGCCCCTTAAATATGTAATATACTGCCCCTTCTATGCCTTTCCCACTTCTTTCTACCCCTTAAATATCAAGTTAACTGCCCCCCATTTAGCCGCTCAGTCACTCATCCCTGCTGGGTCAGACTGGCTGACTTTTCCAAGGCTTGGGACGGCAGCTGTCAGGTGGCGGAGGCAGATCTGTTGGGGGCTACCCCGGCATCACTGGTGGCGCCATCTGACAGCTGTACGGGGAGGAAGCCCACCACTGAAGTGTGCTAGCCGGGTCACGCAAGGGAAGGGGGAGGATGGACAGGCCCCGCAGGACCCACAAATAAGCAGCCCCGACACACCATCAACAGCTGGTGGAGCTCTGGGGATGCAAACAGATGCGGGCGCATCAGCAGCGCAAGGGGGTGTGGCCAGAGGGCATTGTTGGCTCCCTTGCGACGCTCTGCGCGGCTGCGCGCATTCAGGGGTGGGGCATAAGAGCAGCATAAAGGCAGCCCGGCAGAGGGAACAACCCACCGGTGATCTGCTTATGCTGATAGAAACTGGCCGCAGAGCAACTGTAGCAGTGCATAGTGGCAGCGCGAGTGTTGCGTGTGCGGCATGTGTGTGAGGTGAGTGGTGTGTTGCTTCCTCAACCTTGGGGTGCCCCTGTTCCCTTCCAAGTGTGCAAGCCCTGTCCTCTCCCTTGCCTCCTCCCAGACCCCGTTCCCCCCGTCTATCCTCACCTGTCCCTTCACTCCCTCCTGGCCCCGTGAGAGTGTCTGTAGCCGGGGTCTGAGGCACTTCAGCGCATCTTGGGGCCCCAGCCTTGGTAACCAACAGGCAGAATGGCTGGTTTGAGATGGAGTGTGTCGAGGCCAAATGACAGCTTAGAAGAGTTGCTCAGCAGCTCAGGTACGGCCGAGATGAGGTGGCCATTGCCTCGTAGGTGGCCATTGCCTTGTATTTGGATCAATGTAGAACTTATTTTTAAAAAACTTCTTATTACCAAATGGTCTATTTATGATAATAATCAATGGAATAACCTGCAGCTCGCACTACGGGATAAGGGTGCTGGTAAATTTTGGTCATTAGTAAACAGTTTTATGGGGAAGGGTCCATCCTTTCAGGAACCCATGATAACCCAGTCTGTATGGGAAAAGCACTTTTTCATGCTGTCTAACATTTCTAACCCAGGATCTGAGCCTTCAGCTCTGCCAGACCAGAAAGATTTACCCCTGTGGGAACCTGTAATGTGCCTGGTGGTTAAAGAGCTGATTTTTGGACTTAAAAATGGGAAGACCCCTGGGCTTGATTTGGTCCCTGGAGAATTTTTTAAACAATTTCCTGATTGGTGGGCTGATTCTCTTGCCAATTTGTTTACCCAGATGTATAACTCTGGAAAAATTCCTGATAGTTGGCTTACTGGGATTATAGTTCCCATATACAAGGAAGGAGCAAGAGAGGATCCTTGTAATTATCGTACAATGAGGGCATTTTTGGATGTGCAGCGGGGATCAGGCGCGGGAGCGGCAAAACAGCCACGGCGCTGTTTTACATGAACCAAAAGTGGAAGTTGTGCATTCTTTGCCGACCGCGATCGAACCGGACTGATTTATCTCGGGGGACATACGCGGTCGGAAAAGAATGTGCGGCCGCCAATCACGTGCACAACTTCCGCTTTCAGTTTGTCTAAAACAGCGCCGTGGCTGTTTTGCCGCTCCCGCGCCTGATCCCAGTGCACGTCTAAAAACGGCCTCAGTTTGCTCTGTATTACAACCAAATTCTATGCTGGACTTCTGGATTTCAGAAAAGGGAATTTTAGAAGAAGAACAGGTGGGATTCTGCAAAGGGACGTCCACTATGGATGATTGTTTTGTTCTTTCCCACCTGATTGAAAAATTTAGATGGAAAGAACAAAAGTTGTTTGTGGCCTATATCGAATTTTCTTTCACTTTTGACCAGATCAACAGAAATAAACTTTGGTGAAAACTGTCTGTGCTTCAGATCGATGGAAGATTGCTGTTTCAGATTAGATTCCTTTATACTAATACTAATGTGCGTGTCTGGTTGGATTGGAGAGGGACCCTCTCGGACCCCATCCCTATCTCATTGGGGGTAAGACAGGGTTGTCTTCTAGCCCCCACCCTTTTCAATATCTATGTCAATGTCTTGATAGAACATCTTCAAGACAAGGCAGAATATATGGCACCTAAGATAGTCAGGTGGAAATTTCTTATTTTTATGTATGCGGATGACACTAGTTTGTTGTCATCCCCTCATATAAGGCTTCACCGACTTCTTGCAGATTTGGGGGATCTTTGTAGGGCAGAAGAGTTACTTATCAACTATTATAAGTCTAAGATAATGGTGTTTTCCCCCTCCTTCAAGGAATATACCTTATATATGGTTTAGCGACCATCGAGTACAGCAGGTCAAATAACTGACTAGCTGCCATAGCTGTATGCCACCCCATATGCTGTTCCACAGGACTTATGGGACCTGCAGGGAGAAAAAGACACTTGTGAGCTCCGGGGGGTGGGGGGAGCAAAGAAGCCGGAGCAAAGGACCCTACCCGGAAGCAGCTGGGGGCTATTTAACCCAGCTGCCAGCGGCTCCGCTGAGTTTTCCACCTAGCTGTGCGGCGTTGAGTCACCTGGCCTGCCGAGGGGGGCTCGCTGCTGCTGTCGCTGCCGCCACTGCTGCTCCGCTGCTCCATTGCTCCATGGGACTTCCAGGACCTGCGGGGAGAAAAAATACATTTGTGAGCTCTGGGGGGCAGGGGGGAGTGAAGAAGCCAGTCACGTGGGCCGGTTTGTCCCCTACCCTACCCAGAAGTGGCTGGGGGCTATTTAACCCAGCTGCCAGTGTCTCCACCTCAGGCCACGAGTCACAGGCCGCGGGCCAAAGGGTGTGGCACTTAGGGGCACTTTGGGGTCACAGGGGACTTAGGGTGCCTTTCTGGCAGGTAGGGGTGCTGTTTATTCAGGGCTAGGGAGGAAGGGTGGGGGAGTGTAGGAGGGGTGGTTAGAGAATAGGGTGGGTGGGGGAGGAGGGGGTGTCCAAGGAGCTAGGTCCAAGGTCTGTCTGTGGGGTGCTGCTGCTGTTAAACGCGAGGTCCATTGTAAATAAGGCCCCAATTGTCTGAGATTTGATCCTGGATGGGACTGTGGACCTCGCGTGCATTACGGAGACCTGGCTGGACAAGATAGTTGGACCATCTTTAGCGGATCTCGTTCCGGCCGGGTATGCCATGCAGCACCAGCCCTGCACAGGCGGTCATGGAGGTGGTGTAGCGATTATTTTTTTAGAAGACTGGCTTCTCAGGAGGTATCCAGTTCAGGAGATTGCAGGTATTGAGGCCCTCCATGTGGTGTTTGATTTGGCTGGGGGCAAGTTAGGGGTGCTGCTGGTATACCGGGCCCCTTCCTGTCCGGCAGCATCCTTTGCCACTCTAGCAGAGCTGGCCTCGGAGGTGGCACTGGGCTCCTCCAGGACTTTGGTCCTGGCGGACTTCAACGTCCATGCTGATGCTGGCCTTGTAGGAGCAAGCAAGAATTCATGGCCACCATGGCAACCATGGATTTGTCCCAAATGGTCAACTGTGTGACCCATGTGGGGGGCAGGGGCATACCCTCGACCTGATCTTTAGTTCTGGCCTTGAGGCGAACTAAAGGTAGTGGGGGAGGTTAGGGCTATGCCCTTGTCATGGATTATTATTATTATTATTATTATTATTATTAACAAACATTTATATAGCGCCAGCAGTGTACATGGCACTTTACAAAGTAATAAAATAGACACGGTCCCTGCCCCTAGGGCTTACAATCTGAGAGACAGGAGCTGGGGGAGAGACTTAGGAAGGGGAACAGAGGGAGAGACAAGGGGTCTAACATTCATGAAGATGCGAGGTCTCAAGTGCACGTACTTGGCTTGGTTACGATGAGAATGACAGCAGGCAGGTCCATGTTGCAAGGATAAGGGTAAACCGATCGTAGGTATAGGAATAGTGGCTCAGCAGGATAAAGAGTCAGACAGAGCAGAGCGAAAGAGGTGAGTTTTAAAGAGAGATTTGAAGGTATGAAGGGAGGGGGCAAGGCGGATGTGGACAGGGAGGGAGTTCCAGGCATGGGGGGCAGCAAGTGAGAAGGGACGAAGGCGCTTAGGGGAGCAGGGAAGGCATGGAAGGGTGAGAGAAGAGACAGAGGAGGAGCGAAGTGCACGGGCTGGAGTATGGAGGGCGATAAGTGCAGAGAGGTAGGGGGCAGCAAGGTTGTGATGGACCATTATCTCCTCCAGGCCAGTCTCTCAGTGCGCCACCTCTAGAAGGGGATGGGCCCAGTTAGATTGGTCTGCCCTCGGAGGCTGATGGAACCCCAGCGGTTCCAAGAGGTCTTGAGAGAGTTAACCTTGGACCTGGACAGTCACTCTATCGATGAGCTGGTCCAGCATTGGAACAGCTTGCTGGGGGAGGCCATTGACAGGGTGGCTCCGAGATGCCCCCTGCCTCTGTCTCGTCACTGCAGGGGCCCTTGGTTTACTGAGGGGCTGCGGTGTATGAAGCAAGTAGGCAGGAGGCTAGAGCAATGCCGGCGTCGGACTCACTCTGACTCTGATCGACTTCTCCATAGGGCCCATTTGCGGTCCTATGTTGAGGCTGTGAGGACAGCAAAGAAGGAGTTCTTTGCTGTCCTCATAGTGTTTGCAAAGTCATGCCCGGCGAAGCTGTTTCGGGTGGTGCGGGGGCTGCTCAGTCTGGCCTCCCTCCACCTGGACGGGGACTTTTCCCAGGCCCACTGTGAGGAGTTTGTCACCTACTTTGCAGACAAGATCGCTCGGATTCAGAGCAACTTTGACACCAGGTTGGGGGCAGTAGGCGGAGAGTGCGAGGTGACGGAGGCCCCATCTGGTCCAACTTTGTGAGGGGAGTTTCAGGAAGTGATGCCAGCTGATGTGGTGGATGTCCTGCGGTCTGTGAGAGCCACCAGTTGTGAACTTGATTCTTGCCTGTCCTGGTTGGTGAAAGTCTCCAGGGAGACATTGGGGACGGTGCTGGCGAGGGTGGTTAACGCATCCCTGCAGCAGGGGAGGTTGTCGCCTAGCCTCAAGGAGGCTGTGGTGTGCCCCCTGCTGAAGAAACCATCATTGGATGGGGACGCACTTGCCAGCTACTGACCTGTCTCTAACCTTCCCTTTTATGGGAAGGTTATTGAGCGGGCGGTGGCGATCCAGCTCCAGGTGCATCTGGACTGCATCGGTTTCCTAGACCCTTTTCAATCGGGGTTCCGTCCTGGCTATGGCACTAAGACAGCGTTGGTGGCCTTGGTCGACTATCTCCGCCGGGAGATGGATGCAGGATGTTCTACATTTCTTATCCTGCTAGATCTCTCGACCGCTTTTGATACCGTGGACCATGGGCTGCTGTTGAGACAGCTCCTGGGGGGTCTGGACAGGACTGTTCTTGAATGGTTCTGCTCATTCCTCTCAGGGAGAAGCCAGCGGGTGGTGTTGGGAGCTGAAACATCTTGCCGCCGTGCCCTGTCCTGCAGCATTCCGCAGGGTTCCATCTTGTCTCCACTATTATTTAATGTATATATGCAGCCTTTGGGCAAGGTCGTGAGAGGGTTCAGAGTAGGATGTCACCAATATGCAGATGATACTCAGCTGTACCTCTCTTTTTCAGCTGACCTAGACCCTGCTGTCTCATTGCTATCCCAGTGTTTGGAGGCCTTGGCGGAGTGGATGTGGCAGAGCAGACTGAAGCTTAACCCTGATAAGACGGAGGTGATGGTGGTGGGGAGGGCGAGGGAGGTGTCGGCCCCCCTGATTGGGGGGGTTCGCCCTCCTATAGTTCAGCAGGTTCGGAGTCTGGGGGTGGTGTTGGACTCAGATCTCTGCCTGGATCAACAGGTGGAGGTGGTGGCAAAGGCTGCCTTCCGCCAGTTGTATCTAGTGCGGAGTCTGCGTCCATACGTCTCCGGACCGGACCTGGCCTCCCTCATCCATGCCTTCATCACCTCGAGGCTGGACTACTGTAATGCGCTCTACGTGGGGCTGCCCTCATTTCTGGTTCGGAGGTTGCAGCTAGTGCAGAATGCGGTGGCCCAGCTCCTGATGGGGACGGGTCGTCAGGAGCATATAACACCTGTGCTCCGGACTCTGCACTGGTTGCCAATAGCATGCCGAGCCAGGTTCAAGGTATTGGTGACGGTGTTGATCTATAAGGCCCTTCACGGTCTGGAGCCCTCGTACCTCAGGGACCGCCTCGCCCTCCGTGCCCCAGAGCGGCTCCTTCGGTCTGCCGGGGGTGCCTTCTTGGAGGTCCCCCAGGTTAAGCGGGGGACCACAATGGAGAGGGCCTTCTCGGTGGCCGGGTCATGTCTTTGGAATTCCTTCCTGGAGGAAGCTCACCTGGCCCCAAGCCTTTTGACATTCCGGCGGGCTTGTAAAACCTGGCTGTTCGCCCAGGCCTTTGTGGAGGAGCGTGGGAGGGTGGGTTAGGGTTTTGGTTCTTCCCCTACCTTTTATTTTTATTAATTTTGTTTCCCAATCCTGTTTTAGTTTTAAATTATTGTGTTGTTTTTTAAAATGTTTGAATATGTTTTTATGAAATTGTATGTCGCCCCGAGATGCCGTAGGCATGGGGGGCGACTCAAAAATGCTTGAAATAAATAAATAATACATAAATATTTTAAATATTTGGGTATAGTATTTTCTACCACTGGTTCTTGGGGACTTCATGTTAAATGTACCATTCAAATTGCAGTGGTATCTATGCATGCACTGGTTAGAGTTAGTAATCTTAAAGGCGGTAGTTTGATTCACCTGGCTAAAATGGTATTTGAGAAGAAGGTGGTCCCCCAGATTTGTTTTGGGGCACAGATATGGGGTGGGGGTTTCCTATCTATAACATATTAGAGGCCATCCAGAACTGTTGTATGAGATGATCCCTATTTAGAGCTTGGTATTAGGTCATTGGCCTCTAGAAGCATATGGCTTCTTCTCTCCTACTGGCTTAAGGTCCTTCATTCCCCCCACCCTCCAGCTTCCTTACTGAGGCTTTGCCTAAAAGAAACATTGGATCTAGATGGTTTTGGTAAAAATGCTTGGAAGAGGCGTGTTATTAGTTCCCTTAATGGGCTGCGGTTTTCCTTGAGGGAAGGCTGCTTATGCCGCGTATTGATGATGAAAAGTCCTTCAGTTGCCATAGTTGCTATCAGTGTTGCAATGTATTTTCAGTCCCTTTTGCCATGTGTTTAGCTTTCAGCAACTCCAAGTTAAAGTAGTTTTCTCCTCCTCTTTTTCTCCTTGTCAGTCTGCGTTTTTCTCCTCAAACTAGTGTGGAAGCAGTTCTGGTCCCTCTCCTTAGTGATATATTGTGTCTTGGGTATATGGGATGCACTGGAACTAGTGCATAAGCAGATTCACTAGACTGCTTCAATCTATCGCAGGAAGCTGTAAGGGAGGGGCTGAGCTGGGAGCAATCTAGCAGCAGGTGCCCTGCCTCAACCTTGAGCATGTCTAGGATGGTGCCCTGACCGCACAGGCTCTGTATTAGTTTAGGGGAGGGGTTACAAGTGGGGCTGGAGTTTCTCACACTGGGTTCCTATGGCGGAATCCAGCCAATGAGAATAATCTTGGGCCAAATTCATATTGTCCCAGCCAATGGCAGCAGAAAATAGAACTGTCAGGGGTGGGGCTTTCTTTGTGTATGCCTAAGCTTGCTTCAGGCGGCCATTTGTAGAGGGGAGCCCAGAGACACCATTTTGCAGGTTGTCTGGTTGGTTCCCTGTGGAAGCTTCCCTGAAGAAATCTGGTACAGAACTCTACTGCAGCACAGCTTCATAGGTGAGTCTATGGGTTTGTGGGGACTGGAGCAAAGAGAGGGGAGGCGAGGTGCTGACGTGACAGTGTTTTGCCTTGTGCAAGTGGATGTAGGAAGGGGGAGGATGTTCCATTGTATCCATTCCTGAGCATGGGGGAGGCCTTCCTGCTTCGTCTTTGTAGGGTTGTACCAAATAGTAAGCCTCCATTGTATGTGCCCAGCCTACTATGTAATGCAAGCCCATCCCCCCCACACACATACACACAATATATTAACCAGAAAGAAACTAGAAAGTATTCCCCCAGTGCCCAGGTCACATCTTGGCAATGTTCTTGAACCCACAGGCAAAGCACTACCCAGGAAATCAGGCTAGCAAGAATGGGATGATCGCTCCAGAAGACAACCCCACAAAAGTGCAACTGCAAGCCGAAATTAAAAGAAAACCAACAGTAATGTACCCACAGCATGGCCCACCGTCCGCAATGAGTGCACCCACTTCAGTCATTATGCCAACCAAGCAGTACCCAGAAATGCAGGCTAGCAAGAATGGGACATTCGCTCAAGAAGAATACAACCCCACAAAACAGTCTGCAACTGCATGGAGAAATAAATCCCACCAAAAGCCAGCAAGCCCAGAAGTCGCCTGGCCCCAAGCCTTTTAACATTTCGGCGGAACTGTAAGACCTGGCTGTTTGCCCAGGCCTTTGGGAGGGAGGGTGGGGGGGGGTGATTTTAATCCCCCGCCCATTTATTTATTTACTACTGTCCTTTAGCCCTGTTTTATTGATGCATTTTATATTTATATTTTAATTGATTTTAATTGTTTTTTATCATTGCTGTTAGCCGCCCCGAGCTGCATTGCAGGAGGGGGCGGGATATAAATCTATAAAATAAATAAATAAATAAATTAAGAAACCAGACATTCACCACTACCACCCCCAGGGTCACCCTCTTGGCATGGCATTGGTACTGTGGCACTGGTGACTTGAACAGACCAAGCAATGGGAAGTGGAGAAAAGCAGAGAGAGCCCTCTGTCCTCATGGTGCCAAGTGCCAACCAGGCAGCAGGCAAAACTAGAAGCAATGTGGCAGGGCACCCAATTATTTTATTTTTTAAAAAGCTTGGTATGCATGGTAAAGGTAAACTTAACCCTAATCCCCCAGCATTAACCCTCTGGACAGGTCAGGATACCATACCATGTCAGGGCCAGGGCCACAGATTACTTACTTAATCCCCACAGCCACAGATTACTTACAGATCCAACACACAGCCAAATTCACCAGAGAGAATGGGAAATGACTGCAGCCACTTTTATTTTGCCCTGTCAGCCAATCAAAACTTGCCATCTGGTTTACCATCACTCAGCTGTCCCCTCCCATACTCCCCTCCTATCAAATATGGCACTAAGTTCATTTCCAGAAGCTCAGCTGTCCACCAGCCCCCTATGCGGGCAGTGGCTTCTGAAGTTTTCTGAAATTTCCCCAAGTTTTCCAAAAATCAGCCTTGGTCCTCAGATCTTTGGACTTGGGACTTTCAGAACCAAATACCTGAATCTTCAGCAAATTCCAAAGTTTTCTGAAGACTGAGTTTCAGCCCTAATTTTTTTCCTGCTTTTTTGCCCCTTTTAAAGTTGACTAAAGATTGTTTGTTTGTGGGAGAAATCCAAGTTTGGTTTTTAATCCCCATCATGGGGAGATGCCTTTCTGCTTTACTTTTCATATATTTGCCCCTTTTAAAGCTGACTAAAGATTGTTTGGGGGAGTTTGGGAGAAATCGTGATTTGGTAAAGTAATTAATTCTGAGCATGGGGCAGGGGTGAAGAAGACCTTCCTGCTTTATTTTTTGTGGATTTTACCCTTTGAAAGCTGACTAAAAATTGATTAGGGGAGAAATCCTGGTTTGGTTTAATCCCAATTGGTTTGGGATTGCTTTAGTGGAGAAATCCTGGTTTTCTGTTTGTTTGTTTTTTAGACGTTCTGGTTTCGTTTCTAATCCTGAGCATGGGGAGAAGCCTTTCTGCTCAACTTTTCATGGTTTTGTAAAAGCTCATTAAAATTGGCTGGGTGAGAAATCCTGATTTGATTTAATCCCAGTTGGTTTGGAGTTTTAATCGTGATTGATTTGGTGGAGAAATCCTGGTTTGGTTTTTAATCCCAATTGGTTGGGGTTTTAATCCCAATTGGTTTAGATTTGGTTTGGGGGAGAAATCCTGGTTTGGCTTTTAATTTGGTTTTTAAATAAACATGAAGCCTTGAGCTGACTTTTCCCCCCCTAGCACCACAGGAGCAAATAAAATGCTGGGTTTCCCTTTTCGATTTTTTTCCACACTGAGCTGCATTTTGCTCATTATTGCATGTCACCAGCATTGCGTGTGTTTTTTTGTTCTACATGCACTGTGGTTTTTCTAATTAATTGCGTGTTCTATTTCATTAATCATGTAAGTGTGACATTTTAATGCTTGCCCCACCCTCTGCATGCACCCCCCTGTCCCACCAAACTAAAAGTCTGCCAGACCCCACTGCCCAGTGTGGCAGTTCTGGTAGGGGTGTGCATTTCATTTTGTTATTATGATAACAAAAACGAAAACTTTGATTTTCTCTTTTGTTATTGTAATAATGAAAATGACAAATAATAATAACAAAAACAAATGTTTGTTTTTGAAATCATGGGAAACCACTGGAAATGTATTTCTGGCTATATCTTTTTTATTCTTATTCAATTCTGATAAAACTTGGGGAGGTTGTACAAAAATGGAGGGCACTATGTGCTCCATCGTTTGAAAAGATTTGATAAAAGAGACTAATATTAGAAGCAATTTAATGTTGTGATTTTATTAAAAGCTCCATACACATTCCTGGCTACAACTTTTTTAAATCTTTCATCCAATTTTCATGAAACCTGGAAATACTATGTCCCTCTAAAAGATTAACACTCATGGAACATTTCAGAAAGATTGGATAAAGTGTCCTGATGTTATAAGCTATTAACTTGAAAATGCATTTCTGGCTGTAACATTTTTACATTCCATCCTGTTTACAAGTCATTTGGCAGAAATGTATCACACGCCTTTCCTGTCATTTCTGCCAAACTACAGGACAATTTGATAAAGTGACCCCATTTTATAAGCAATTGAAGTTGTCCCCTTGAAGACCATTATTCAGATAAATAGCAGCACATGCAGTGCCAGTCAGAAGCAGGCACCTGGCATGGCAGGGGGAGGACGGCTGTAGGAGGGAGGATGGGGAGCAACCCAACAGACTAACAGACACATTCACTGGCCAATTACTGCATGCTTCCAGCTTTACAGGACCAATCGGTGGTGGCTTTGAGGCGGGCATACGGGGCGGCCATGAGGTGGGCATAGAAGGGACATAACTGGGACTTTTGGGATAGCATCCCAAAAATCAGGAGACATGGTTTACACATCCAGGCTGGCCAATTATCATCACAATCACATCCTGCAGCACTGTGACAGAGGACATAAGAGAATCTCTATTGACTCTTTCCTAAACAGATGCTTCCAACTTCCCAGTAACAAGTGGGGAAGAGAAGTTAGGATGGTCACAGCACATAATGAGGATATTTAGTTGAAATTTCTGCTGGACAATTGGCATCACAAACCGATCTTATACCACAGACACACATAAGAGAATCCCTGGCATAGGCTCATGCTCTGCATATGCTGTTCAGGCATATAAAATTGGGACCCTTTATCACATCTTTCTGATATTTGTCTGAGATGATCCTGAAAGTGTGAGATACAGCCCTGCCAAATATCATGTACACTGGTTTGACTACAAAGATGTTACAGTCAGACATACATTTATATGTTAATTGCTTATACCACCAGGACACTTTATCCATCCTTCTGAAAGTTGGCATAAATAGTAAACCTGGGGAGGGGTATAAATCTGCCAAGTTTCATCCACATTAGATGGGAGACAAAGAAGTTACAGCCAGGAATGTATATGCAGATTTTTGCAAAAATAGCTATTCAACTGCTTATAAAAATCTGATTCCTTTATCGAATCTTTCCACATGAGGTACAGTGCCTTCCACATGAGGTACAATGTTTCATCCAAATATAATGAAAGAAAAAAAGGTACAGCCAAAGATGTATTTTCCATTGAAACCAATGGAAATGGAAAGCAAAAACAAAAACGAACTATTGATATTTATGAAAAAGAAAATGACAGATTTAAATAAGAAAAACTAAAAGCAAAAACAAAAAACTGCATGGGTCCCTGGTGCACACCTCTGGTTCTGAGGAAATGACAATGGAAGCCACAAAAACAGGTAGGATATATAAGTCCCCTCTACTCGATTCATGGTGTCGGTTCTTACCTTTTAAAGCCCTGCACAGCCTCAGCCCGACCTATCTGCAGGACCGCCTCACTCCCTGGGTCCTCAATCGGCCCCTGCAGTCCACTATGGGTGCCTTCTTGGAGGTCCCCAGAGTAAATCGGGGGGCCACTATGGGGAGGGCATTCTCGGTGGCCGCACCTCGGCTGTGGAACTCCCTCCTGGAAGAGGCTCACCTGGCCCTGGTCCTGCTGACTTTTCGTCAGGCTTGTAAAACCTGGCTGTTCTGCCAGGCATTTGGTGGAGGGGTTGGATGAGGAAGGGAGGATGGGATGGGGGTGTTGAGGGGTGGGGGGGTGTTCTTTTAAGTTTATATTTTTATGGCTTCACCATGTGGTTTTATTTTGGTATTTTATATGTTTTATATTTTTGTTTTAAAGTGTAAGCCGCCCCGAGCTGCTTTGCAGAAGGGGTGGGGTATAAAAATTGTTAAATAAATAAATAAATAAATACTCTCTCCCTACGCTCTGTTGTTTTAGTCCATTTTACCTGGTAGACTGCAATTTAACAGTTAAATGGTGAAACAGGCTGGGTTTAAAATTCAGCTTTGAACTGTTCCCTTTTCACACACACAAATTAAATTTCTTGTTTAATCTCTGCTTTTCTTTTAATTATCTCTCCCAACACAAACTAACGGCTCACAGCTAGTATATATCTTCAAGTTAGATGATTAGAAAGTGGTGGAGGGATTTTTTTTATTTTATTTTTTGCAATGGATGGCAATGCTGTTCACTCACGTCTAGACATGCTTATGATGCATGGGGTAGACAGAAAGAAACAATCACTGACTCAGGCACTTCCAACCGGATCTAAGGAAAATCTGAACTTCGGAAAAGAATGCTTTGAAATGAAATGAAAATGCCTGTCTTATTTCGGCCAGTTTCACTGTGTACAATTTCACACTCAGAAAAAGTTGATTTTTGCGTGTGTGCGTGCACGCGTTCACGTTACGAGCTTAGCAGGCCTAAAGGGAAACTATTTCAGAAACTCTAAACTCCCTGTCCTCTTTTTTTCTTTTGTTTTACAGTAAAACGTGCAACCTTTTGCATACAACTGGGATTAAATTTGGTTTGGAATCTTTGGATTGGGACTTCTGTTATTGAAGGAGTCAGGCCCCCTCTAGATACTCAGATTTTCAGCCTTGGTCTTTCTAGACCCTCTGCTGTGCCTGGATTGCCAGATTGCAATGGTGTCCATGAATGCATTTAATCAATTACATCTGGTGAGGCTACAGCCTTTTCTTTCTGATGTGGATCTGGCCACCCATCATCCATGCTTTCATCACCTTGAGGGTAGAATACTTCAATGCATTCTACGTGAGGCTGCCCTTGGTGACTGCTTTGAAGCTGCAGCTGTTGTAGAATGCACCACCCAGGCTCCTCTCTGGGATGGGTTGCCGTGAACACATTACACCTGTGCTCTATAATTTGCACTAGCTTCCTATAGCTTTCTGGGCATAATCCAAGGTGCTGGTTTTGACCTTTAAAGCCCTAAATGGCTTGGGCCCCACATATCTGAAAGACCGCCTGGACTTTGTGGTCCTTGCAGTTGGCCAGGAGTGCCCTCTTCCAGATGCCACCGGCCAATTTTGTCTGCACATCAAGGGCCCGCAGAGAGGCGTTCTGTGTTGCCGCACCCCTGGAGCAGTTCCGTACTTTGGAACTCCCTTCCCCCGGAGGTCCACCAGAGGTCGAGCTTGAGCATATTCCAGAGGCCGTTCAAAACGTTTTCGTTTGGCAATGTTTTGGCAGGTGGAGATAGAGGTTGGGAGCGGGAGAGGTTTGGGTGAGGGGATGGATTTTTTAAGTTGTTTTTTAAAAATATATATATATATTATATTTTATATCTTACTATTTTGTGTTCAACTTTTGTAAACCACCCTGAGCCTTCGGGAAAGGGCAGGATGTACATTTTAATAAATAAATAATTTTTTGTCAAATGCTGAAATTTTGAATTCAAAATTTCAGATTCAGGATTCTGATTCACATAGTTTCCTTTTCAGCTGTTCTTGTGAACTGAGAGCATGGGGCTGAAAAAAGTCGGTGGCATCTCTCTAGAGGCCAACTGTGCCAGCCAAAATTAGGGATAGGGATAAAGCAGATTGCAACATTCGTCTCTAGACATTATGGCTGTGTGTAAATTGCAGTGAAAGGAGAGCTGAAACTGGTAGCGAATTTGCTACCTGTGAGTAATGCCCACATTTTCAAGTAGTCATTTGGGTGTCTGATCAGTACCCAAGTACTTAGTCAGGCAACTGATTACCTGGAAATACTGGTGTAAGAGAGTGCAGCTTGCCCAGGGTAAGTCCTAGCTCTCAAAGTCACAGTCTTTGGAAAATCAGCTCAATTGTCACTCCTTTGCTCTAGGAATTAGCTTAGTATTTTATTCAGGCAGACAATACAATGTACTTCCGGGAATATACAGTCTCTTAGTTAGTTACAGCTCTCCACTATTCTATGTAGATACCGATTCCATATCAGCCTCTCTCAAGCTAGGCCTCCAGCTACTACTCACAGTCTGGTATAACCCAGTATACTACTTCTAATCATTTCTATAGAGCTACTAGGCATACACAATGCTTTACACTCACAGATTTTCAGAGATGGTCCCTGTCCAGTGATCTTACAATCAAAGATGGGCAAGGATGAGGGGAACACATTGGGAAAAACAGGCATACAAATATTCCCATTTTACAGATGGGGAACTGAGCGTGAGAGGTTGTGACGTGCCCAAGGCCACCCAGTGAGCTCATTGGCTAGGGTCAGATTCAAACCCAGATCTCCCAGGTCCAAGTCCAGCACCTTATCCATTACGCCACCCTGGCTCTCACCCAGGCTCCCTGGGCCAGGCACAGCCGTCTGGAACCCAGACCCTTCTGGCTCCTACAGAGCTCTCAGAGAAGATCCTTCTCCAACAGCCTCCTCAGCCAAATGGTTGGTCTAGGCTTTATTGGCCTTGGGCATGCTCAGACAAGCCCACATACTCTGAGCGTACCCATGGACTTAACTTCTGAGGCTACTCTGATTCCCTCCAATCACGCTTGGGGACTTAGCTTTTCACAGTCCCTCCAGTCCCCAGTGAGCATGCCAAGGGACTTCGTTTCAGAGGGAACCTTAGGACTGACTCTGCCACGCCCAGTCCCATCTGCCTTTAGCTTAGGCACTGTCCTTTCATAGGGCATGGTGTCTGCAGTCTCGCTAGCCCAGTCCCCAGATGGCACTAACATATTCTTAAAGGGCCAACAGTTCGCATTGGCTTTGCCCTGCCACGACTGGGCATTGCTATTACCAAATTAAATGGTAAATCAGTATAGAACCTCAGAAAAATCGGCACCAAAAGTCAGAAAATTGGGACAAAAAACAATAAATATAGGTAACTTGGGTAACCGGCCATGCACTAACTAACCCCACCCCCCAGAAAAGGAGAATAGCAAAGCCAAAATTGAGGGGGAAAGTCTCAGCTTCTGTAAGCCTGATGGGAATGGCGCATGGCTTCCTACCTTTGCCTGTGCTTAGAAGGGTAGGCAGGGTGGTGACTGTGTGGAGGGAGAGCTTCCATGAATCATGGGGAGGTCACCTTTTAGCAGACGTCTGGTTGCACAATAGGCAGCCCTAAGGCCCCTATAACCAAATTGGAGCGCAGGGTACCCTAACACACCTCCCTTTACCCATGTCAATGTACAGAGTCAATACATTGGTATTTTTACTGCTCAGGTTCTCCCTCAATTGTTGTATGGAGCTGAGATCACTGACATGGGTTTCTCCAGTAGTCTGAAATTCCCACAAAATTATTTTTTACGAGCCATTCTTAATGCCCCTAGGTAGGGGTGGGACACCAGGGAGAATACCGGGTACCAGATGTACCGGTATCGGATCTCCCAGGTACTGGATTTACTGGTATCGGCATACCAGATTTTTAACATTGGCCGCAGTACCAGATTTTTTACATTGTGGCTATTGACTTCAATGGCCGCAATGTAAAAAATCCGGTACCACAGCCAATGTTAAAAATCCGGTAAATATCGGATTTATCGGATTAAGCCGATACACCCAAATACCGGCAATATCGGATATCGGGAGAACTGATATTCCCATCCCTACCCCTAGGGCAACACCTTTGCCAATGTTGCGTGCTGAGGTTGGTTTGCTGAAGGTTGCAGTGCAATCCGAAGACCATTGTTTTTTTGGCAAAAATTGGTGAGGGGAAATTGCTCAGGTTTAGCATCTCAGTGCTACCATGAACAGAAATCCCATACGGGCAGTATAAAGTATAGATGGGTTACCTGGATTAGTAAATTGGTGACAGAGTTCGCCTTACCAACAGGTGGAAACGATTCCCTGGATATTCCCTTGGATAAAGCAGAGATTACGTTTTTGGTCAAGTGCTGCACAGTTGAGAGGGAAATTTATTTATTTATTTATTTATTTTTCAGATTTATACCCCGCCCCTCCTGCAACGCAGCTCGGGGCGGCTTCCAACAATAAAAACACACTAAAATTCATTTTAAAACAATCAATATTAAATATAAAATATAAACCAGGGCTAGACATAAATAAATAAATAAATGGGTGGAGGACTAAAATCCTCCCTCCCCACCCTCCCTCCCAAAGGCCTGGGCAAACAGCCAGGTCTTACAGTTCCGCCGAAATGTTAAAAGGCTTGGGGCCAGGCGAGCTTCCTCCGGAAGGGAGTTCCACAGCCGC
>QEPC01007499.1:8914082-8928397 GCA_003113815.1 Sphenodon punctatus | reverse complement strand
GGGGGGGGAGGGGACAGGTCAGCCCACGTGGCTGCCCTCTGCGTTCCCCCCCCAACCCCCAACCTTACAGTTAGATATTCTTCCCCGCAGGTGTCCAGCGGGGATGAGGAGCAGCGGCGGCGGCCCCAGCAGCAGGTGTCAGCGGCGGCGGCGGCGAGGCAAGCGGAGCCTCCCCGCAATAGCAGCAAGGCAGGTAAGTGGTGTTCACCCTGCAAGCTTCTGAATGTTATTGCCGGCAACAGAATAGCCCCGCTTTACCCATTAATTAAACAGCAGGTCAATTTGGTACACTATTTATTACAGATCCAAGACCCAAGATTGAGAAGACAAGTTACTTTATTGTGCTTTAATCTGATCGATACAGCTGTGGTTAGAGGCAGAAGGAAATGTCTCCCATATTCTGCCAGAACCTGCTCCTGTGACAACTGTACAGTGGAGTCACTGGCCCACGTCATCTTGTTAGCTGCCCCGAGCTGTTTTCAGGAGGGGTGGGATATAAATTGATAAAATAAATAAATAAAACTTTAGTTGCCTGTTACATAGTAATCTTAGAAGGGCATTGACCCGCTTTTGTCGACTCTCTCCTCTCTACTAAGGAGAAAATGATAACCTTGATGAGAGCTTCAGATTTGGAGTCGACTAAGGCTGTTGCTTTCTTCCTCCTGCTGGTAGGAAAGGGGAGGAGGTTAAATCCAGGAAATAGTTTATCATAAGATGCATCTCTTCAGCTAGGTTCTGTTAGCACTCAATAATCGAAGAAGTTCCCTATTTAGGGCTCCTTAAAGCTGATCCTTGATAAAGAATTCTGAAGGCTAGATGACACCAGCGAATAAGTGTTTGTCCTGTCTTAGAAATTTGTTAAACTGTTAAGCTGGGGCGTCTTTGTAAACACCACTTTCGGTGGGTGTTGGTGAGTGTTTGCTCCCGGCCAACACCCATATCCATCCACACCCACCCACGGAGCAACAGACACCACTGCCATTTGCTCCATGGGTGGGTGTGGGTGGAGATGGGCGTTGGCTGGGAGCAAACACTCACCAACACCCACTGAAAGTGGCGTTTACAAAGACGCCCCCACCCATCTCCACTCAGGAAAATACTCCCCACCCACCGGCCAACACCCATCTCCACCCAGAGAAACTGGGTGGAGGCATCATGTGTGCAAAGGGCCCATGGTGATTGGCTGCAGTGGTGCCCTGAAACATGTATAATAAAATGTAACACCCATTTTATGGGTGTTAGAGCGTCTATGTAAAAAGGGCCTTAGAGCTGAAAGGATTATCTGCAAAATGGGCATACCCATCAAAATGATGATACCACTTGACCCGACCCAATAATATCAGGTTACCCAAGTTAAAGATTTGATGTTAGTAGGTGTTAACATAATGTTATACGGGTAAAGGGCTGTCCAGGGATAGGAGTTGGGAACAGGTCTGAGGTGCAAGGCCAAGTTGCAACCTGGAAGCTGATGTCAAGGGCCAGAATCAGTGAATCAGAAGCCGAGGTGTGCAACAAAGGCCCCATTCCCACCTAACGATGGCGCGGTAGTGGTGCTCTCGTGAGCCAAAGACATGGAGAGACAAGGAGGCAGAAGCTGGACGTACTGCCAGTGCGAACGGGGTTCTGCCATGACTTTACTCACAAATGAGTGACAGGGCTGGATTTTGAGCCCTGTCATTCGTGAGCAACGTTGCAGCAGAACCCTGTTTGCATCGGCGGTACTTCCAACTTCTGCCACCTTTCCCCTGCCACGTCTTTTGTTTGCCTGAGCAGCACCATCACACTGCCGTCAGGTCTGAATGCAGCCAAAGTCGTGGTCTAGAAGCTGGTTCTAGGGGGTCAGAGAGACAGTGTCCAGGTAAGTATCAAAGGCAGGAGACTGAAGGAAGACAGGGTGCAAAGCAAAAGATGGGGACTGAAGTACAGGCAGGAATAGGAATAGGCAGAGTAAGACAGGAAGCATTCCCACTGTTTCCCGTTTCCACTGGGCGATATATTCAGGCATGAGCCAACGAGGAGGCAGAGGTGTGTGTGGCCCAAGCTGGAGCAAAGGGCCTACCAGGAAAGTTCCATGCCAAAGTGGAGGCATGACTGTGCTGCTAGCCACTGCCTTAAGGCTCTGGAGATTGCTGTTTGAGGCCTGACAAACAAATGTCACCAGTTCTGTGCATGCAGCTTTATTTAGCATATATCTTAGTTTCCCTTCCTTTTTACTATAGAATACAGTCACTATGTTTAAAACTAATGTACACAACATGCTGCATCACTATCAAATTGGAGGCAGTTTTTCACCTTTCATTTATAACTACAAGTTAATTGATTTTTGTGTGTGTATATTTCATCCCCACACTGGATTACTCCTTCCTTGTATTGTTCTAATCCCACCATAGCACAGTAGATCCTTTGGCTGCTACCTGACATTCTCACCCCTGCCACATAACTGATGAAGAGACACTAACCGACAAATTACCGACAAATTTATCATTAGGGTTTAAAGTACCTCCGATAGAAGGTTATTGAAGTAATGACTACAAGTATCAAAATCATGAATAAAATATGGGGCGGGGATTGCAAATTATAAAGTTCTGTATCGAGTCCCCAAATTAATTTTGTTCTTGAAGGTGGTTTTAGCACTCAGGGTGACATAGATGAACGATGCTGATTTAAAAAAGGAGTGAAGAAAGAGATTATCACCTTAGTACAGGATACATTGGCATCATTATCACTCTCACCCAAATAAGACATGTTAAATATTTCAAGCCTTCATAGCCTTGTTGTGAAATTACAGGTGTCACTGCATGCTGGTAGTTGAGCTTAAGATAAGGCAAAAATGGAGATAAAGTAGGATAAAGCAAAAAGAAAAGCACAGAAAGAGTTAGTAGATAGCAAAGCCATTCAGTTTAAAAATAGCATTTTCGTAGGGCTTCCATGCAGATGAAATATTTTTAATGGCTCTGCCAAGTTTAGGGAGATGTCTGGAAATGTGACTGGAGAGGCTTATAATCATTTTGAAGGGGAAGCCAATTATTATTAGTTAATGACTGAAAATATAAAGGATTATTAGTGTTAAGTGTTGTAACACAGACAAGTGTAATTCAACAAAGACAAATATAAAGGATTACACATTGGAAAGGAAAATCAAGTGCAGGAATACAAAATGGGGGGATAAGTGGCTAGGCAGTAGCACTGTCGAGAAGGATGTGGGGGTTAGACTGAATCGCAAACTGAACCTATGTCAGCAATGTGACATTGGGTGAAACCAAACAAGCAGCCAGCATGCCGGCTACATGCTCAGGGACTAATAGGTACCGGCCCTGGCGGGGCCACATCAAAGCGTAGAACTGACGTGCTCCCAACTGGACCAGCCAGCGAGCACTCCCTGTCCCCCTGTGGGGAAAGAGAGCAAGTGCATGCCAGGTGCATCCCCAGCCTTCGGAGCACCCCCTTTGCCCTGCCTCCCACCATGATAGGCAGCCATAGTGACCAATAACAGGCAGCCATGGCGGCCGGCAATGGCGGCCCCCATACCACAGTGGGAATGGCAACGAACAAGTGCACGGGCCTGCTATGGCCCACCTGGGCAACTGGGTTGTTTCATTTGTTTCATGTCACCTTTATCAAGATGACTTGGAACATTTCTATCCATGCAGGGTTTTCTCTGACTCCAAGAAGTCCTCACTGTTAGTCCTCACAGTTAGTTCATGCAACACCCAATAAAATAAAAATACAGCCACTCATAGAGACTATGGAACTAAAATGGACTAAACACCTATACCACCGTATGTAGATTCAACTGTATGCTTGATGTCATATCCATCCCAGCAAATTTATATTATATGTTCAGTGTTTGGTAATATTTTTATATTCTTACAATATTACATGTTTCATCTCTATAGTGAACATATCAAATTTTGAAAGGTAAATTTTAATTAATTTTCTAGTTAAAATTTCTAACCTTCTTAATTAATTTCTAATAAAATTTCATGTGAGCTTCTTTTACATATGTATACATACTTTTGTCATTTATTCACCTATATATTGATATTGGCATAGTAGATTGTGTATACAACAATTTATACAGTCCTTGGTGTTTTTACACCTCTTTTCTTGTGTCAGGAATAGGCTTGTCAGGACAAGTAAAGACTAGAATAAGGGGTCTTGAGAGAAACAGGCAAAAAGTGTCCCATTACTCAGACACAGTACCTGGCAGTAACGGGAAGCTTATATCCGGATTGCAGTCAATGAGAAGGCTGCTGGTAAGTCACATGACAATTGTAGTAATAGTTCCACCTGAGGGGCACAGTCCACAGTTCCATGATGACCGCCTCCTGCATTTTCTTGGAGCAATGGTGGGGACGTCCACCCAATAGTCCTGCAACCGCTGTGTCTTGACCGTTGATTGCTGAGGCCCTACTACTGTAATACAAATATCAAATAATGATTCTCAAGAAGCTTCCCAGTGAGGGGAGAGTGTGTTTGGATGGAACAGGGACATGTACGCACTAAACCCCTCCGTAAAAACACAATACAGACCTTGTTGGTTGCAGTTGTTTCCTCATTAAAACAGGTATCGTGGCAGGTGTTCTGTTTCCAATTTGTGGCACACTTGATTTTACAATTGTACACTGCATTTATGGCTCTGCCCAGCAAGCTGTTTGTTTTTTCACAGTATCACTCCAGTCATATGATCAAACACAGAGACAGTCAAACTGTTAGAAGAGGCTCTTTCATCTCCAATATTTTTAGGGTTATTAAAAACTTTTTTCGCATTAAAAAAAGGAAGGATCAGAATGTGACAAGAGCCCAGGGGCAACTAACAACAGATAAATCCTGCCTGATCGACCATAGCAGATAAATTAAGCACATAAGCGTGCAATTCCTTACAGTAAAAAGGAGCAATATATTTCCCTCTGCATCTCATAAACGTATCGCTGGAATCTTCTGTAGAGCTCCCGTTCCTCTCTGGCAAAGTGCTACATAAATGGCAAGGGGCTCTGTGCAATAATGAATTGCTTGCGGGGGCTTGCCAAGATTGCTCTGAGAACTTGACTTGGAATGTCGAGATTGATGCAGCCTGCTTAAACAAACTTGCTTGGCTGTGCAATCCAGATAAGGGGGCATGGGGGAGAGAACCGTCAAGTATACAAAGTGAGGCCTGATCGAAAGTATACAAAGTGAGGCCTGATTCAGGAAAATACTCTCTGCAGACCTATTGCTGAATGAGCGAAACGTTCCCAGGGTCTCCCTTTAAATGTTGTGTTACCTGTCTACCCTTCACGATCCTCCTCCACCTCCCCTTGTTCATATCTAAACTGGAGCGTAGCTAAGGGTTAAAGTTCCCAGATGGAAATAGTAGTAGTTTTACATTCTAGATACTGCATGTAGTACTACGTAGCAAATACATAATTTGTAAATGCTAGCTTTGGGCCTATGATGAGCTTTCGTTTAATGTAAGAAATGCGTTTATCTCCAAGGGCAGTGCAGCAACTTGTTGGCGTCCATGGTGAATATTGTCAGGATCAGGGCCCCAAAGTAGTGAAACACAACAGGAATTGGCATTTATCAGTTTATTTATATCCAGTTCCACCATTAACTACCTGTGACAGGTATGCAGCCCCTTCAGCCCCTTGGCTACCTAGCCCCAGTCTAGTCAGGTAACAAGTCATTGACTGACTACCAACAAGACTTGCTCTCCATGGCCGTCTCTGAGTCTCCTCTCAATCAGGAGCAGTGATGGGCATCCCTCCACATCCAGATGACTTTTCCTCGCAGAAACCCCAGGAGCACAGGCAGCCACAGCAGAGTCCTGCCATCTCTGAGTCTCAAGGCAGACTGAGGCTTAGCTGCCTCAGCTCCCTTTTATAGCTGGGTGGCCCTGCCCAGCTACTTCCTCTTCCTGTTACTCAGCAAAATAGCCACTTCACTAATAGCCAGCTAAATCTCATCAACCTTTACCCATCCATTTAGCAGCTGATTAGTGGCTATTTTACTGTCTTAAAAGACCAGCAGCCCTCTCTGGCTGCACTCTGTTACAGGCAGGTCTTACTTTTAAGATAGATATATAATACTGGGCTTTTTACTGAATTTAACCGGGCTACACCAATTTACACCAGCTGAGAAATTAGTCCAAGTAGTGCAAGATGGGCCTACAATTCAGCATCTGAGAAAGATCACAACTTAAACGATTGCGCGGAGGTTGTTATGTTTTTACAAGGGATGAGAATTTCAGTTTCAGATAAAACCAAAAGGACCCGAAAATGGCCATTTCGGATTAATCTGAAATTTTGGTTCTTTTTCGGTTTCGGAACTATCGGATCTTTTGCGCAATGTTAAAAATCCAGTACAAAAAAATCAATGCAAAAGATCCAATAGTACCGAAACCGAAAAAGAACCGAAATTCATGAGAACCGAAACCAAAATTGACCGAAACCCAAAATTTTGCCCAGAGTTCCATCCCTAGTTTTTTTCATTCCTACCCTGACTGCGGTGTTTATCGGGGAAGTGAGTTTGCCATGTGCCTAATAACTTAGCACAACAACAAACAGAACTGCTTCACAAAATGCAAAAATGTTCTAAGGAAATGGGTGTTTTATTGAGAACAGAAAGATGAGGGGAAACCAGACCAAATATCCATACAGAAAAAAAGTCCAAACACATAGCAAATCTCTTTCTTTTCTTTAATTACAGACAATCACTAGTTTCGTCAAAACCTAAGTAAACCTAAATAGAAGATTAAGTAAGAAAACGGGTTCCGGGGGAGGACCAAAGCTGTTTTTTGCACAAAGGAAGTGGAACTGAAAGAACTAGGAATACTGTAAGGTTTTGATTAAACTAGTGATTGTCTGTAATTAAAGAAAAGAAAGAGAGTCAATGAAGATCCCTGAAGAAACTTTTCTCTAGTGAAACGCTGGACATAGAATTTGTTATTTGTTTGGACTTTCTTTCTGCATGGATTTTTGGTCTGGTTTTCCCTCATCTTTCTGTTCTCATTAAAACACCTATTTCCTTAGTACGTTTTTGCATTTTATGAAGCAGTTCCGTTTGTTGTTATGTTAATTTAAACTGCTTCTTTATACCTTGTTGTTCTGGTTCTGCCTAATAACTTAGGCCACAATAATGAGATGTGTCATGGATTTTTAGGCTGAAATGAGAGGAGGCTGCAGCAGGAACGTTCCATCAGGTTTATTCAGATACACAGCTGTGGGTCTCACTGGTATTTCTACCAAAAGACAACGCCTTACAGCAGAGAGATTTCTTATATACCCAGTAGTAAACAAGCAACCACACGTGGTCAGGATCTAATCATGCATGTACACACATAACCATATCTGACAAAAATACTTCTTGTTACTGGTAATCGGGTGGTTGACGTAAGTCAGTCCAGTTCCTCAAAACTAGGGAGGAGGGGGCACAAGGGCAAGGGTGTAGCAGGACATCTGGAAATGTAGCTAACCACAAAACCCACACACACATGTGTCAGCATTAGATATAGATAAGGGCCAGCACAAAGATGTCAATAGGAAACCTCCTGGAAAGTTTTGCAGCATTATTTTCTTAATAGGTTATTTGAGCAAAAGGCAAGCTGCATTGCATAGTAATGGAATCTTAGGCCTAAAGCATTCTCAAGGATTTGTAGGCCAAAATACTATATAGCTTTGGGATTCTTCCATAGATGTCAACCCTCAAAGCCCAGCCAGGCCTGTGAGAGCGTATCATTTTTAGCAGAATACAAGAGGGACCAAAAACGTCAGCCCTGTCAAAATTCTGGGTTGTGCATTTAAAGCTGAAAAACATTCCCTGAAATTCAAACCTGACTTTAAACGATTCCACTATGGGTTTGAAATCAGGTGGTGCTTTCGATACTCATTCCTGAACTACCAATCTTCATATTTTCCACCAGTCTATTGTAATTGAAAAACCAAGAAGTCTCTCTTCCTGCTTCTATAAGGCAGCATGAATATTTATTTGCTTATTTATTTTAATATAATACCCCACCTTTCCATAAGGCTCAGGGTGGTTTATTATATAAAAGCACATTAGAATACATTTTAAAAATCCTTTTTTAAAAGTCACCCACAACCCTCAATAAGGCCTCACCCAACCCTTAGCTGCCAGCAAAACGCTTTGCCAAAAACAAAGATCTTACATCACCTCTGGAATATGCTTTTGCTATTAATTAATTATTTATTATTAATATTTATTATTATTATTATTATTATAAACATTTATATAGCGCCAGATGTGTTACCTGGTGCTGTACAAAACATAGAAATAGACGCGTCCCTGCCTGTGACTTACAATCTGAAAGACAAGGAGGGGGAGACAGGGAGATGGGACAGTGGGAGAGACAGGGGAGAAGACTAACAAACATTCAAGCGGATGAGAAGTCTCAGGTGCGTGTGCTTGGCTTGGTTACAATCAGGTTGGTTGCAGCAGTCTGCCGAGGAGGTTAGACAGTAGGTATATGGGAACGACTAGCAGGCATTGGGAAAGGCGGCGAGGAAAAATTGGGTCTTGAGGAGGGATTTGAAGGAGCGGAGGGAGGGGGCAAGGCTGATGTGGGTAGGTAGGGAGTTCCATGCATGGGGGGCAGTGAGGGAGAAGGGTCGAAGGCGGTTAGGTGAGCAGGAGAAACGAGGGAGAGTGAGGGAGGGGACAGAGGAGGAGCAGAGACAACACTGGGGCAGCAACCGGCAACACCCCTTCACGTGCCCCTATTGTATGAACACAGTTGGTGGGTGGTACCCACAGGAGGGCACTCCTGTTTGACTGCATAGATCGTGGTGGAGCATGACAGGAGAGGTGGTTTTTCATAATATGTGGGGCCCAGATATCGACATGTAACAAATAAATATAACACTTTTTTCCTTTTGGCTGCACTTGCACTGAATATCAGTGTGATTTGTTCCTGTGTTATTTATTTATGTATATATTTAAAAATTGCCCCACCCCTCCTGCCCCAGGCAGCTCAGGGCGGCTTACAATCACAGTGTTAACTGCTAATGATGGCATCGTTCACCTGGATGGTTATGCCTCATATCAGAATATAATGAAATCCTCTCTCTTTCTTTCTTTCTCTCAGAAACGTTCTCTCTCCTTTCCTTTGTTTTGAACAGAGATAGGGAACCCTTGCTTTACCAGGAGCTGGATCCTTGTCCCCACCTTCCTCCCCTGGTCTCCACTAGTGCAGTAACTTGGTCCTCGGTTTCACTCGGAATTTACCAAGGACTTGGCCTCGTTTTCCCAAGTTCCGAGATTCCAAGGACTGCCCCCCCGAACTTGGCAAAAATCTCCCAAACTTTCGGGATTGGTCCTCGGAACCTCGGAAATACTCACAAATGTTTTTAAAATATTCGGTGCAGCCCTAATCTCCACAGCCTGAAGCATCCTATCAGTGCATGGCCACCTACATGAGGCACATGGCGACCAGCATGGAAGCACTCCACAGCAATCTGGTGGTTTGTTGGCCACTGGTAGCCAATAGTGCATTGGCAATGGGCTACAGTGAATGGAGATGGGGCATGCCAGGAGCCAGAGGTTGAGTGAGCTCAGGCTGGAAGCAGACTACACATTGGAGCTTCCACCACTCTGGTTTAAATAGTTAGGTTAGGTTAGGTTAGTATGAAACAAAATGAAAGTCTCCAAGCATCAGTCACCAGTAGGAGTTACCAGGAGGAGTTGCAGAGGAAGGTTGCCTCAGCCTGTGAGATGCAAAAGGCCTGAGCTACTGACTGCTAGACTGCCTCTGAATCCAGAGACAGTCCTGCTTGGTGGAAGCAAGCCCACAACCCCAGTGCAGAGGAGGCAGCTGATTCAGCTGAGGACAGACAGTGTGGGATTCAGAGGTGAAGCTGCTCCAGCACTAAAGCTCACAAGGAGCCAGAGACATTGGGTGTTTTTATACAGACCGGGGAGGTAGCCACCCTGGATCTGCTCCAGCAGCAGTGGGTTTAAATGGAGTCCGCCGCCTCCACAGACCACAGTCTGCCTATGCTCCCTCAGACCATAGAGCTGCAGGCAGATTGGCAGCTGCTCTAGGTTTCTGCCCACAGCTCTATGGCAGTTCCATCCAGGGTATGGCACCGAGACTGCACTTGTGGCTTTGGTAGATGACCTACACTGGGAATTGGATCAGGGTCGTTTGACCCTGTTGATATTGTTAAGTTCGAGAAGTACTTGGACAAGCTTGCAAATTCACATTTACGTAGGCTATATACTTACCTTCACTTTCAGCTTATACACTTAGCAGTTACAGAAGGTAGGCTGAAGCGGGTGGAATAAAATAAACGCCTATGTACGTGTTCATTAGCTGAGGTGGAATCCACGGACCACTTCTTGCTGAGATGTCCATATTATAAAGCTTTGAGGGCAACTTGGTTTTTACCGCTACTAAAAAAAGGTATGGATTTTGATAACGAAGCCACTTATTTATTTCTTCTATCTCTGTCAGAGAAGGAAGAGTTGACGGCAATAGCCTCATTTCTAGGTTTGGCAGAGAAAACAAGAGTTCGAATTTGGCAGAGGTTGGATTCCTTATCCTCACTCCTAGTCTGAGTATATTTAAATTATTTATATTCGATAGTTTTATGTAGCTTTTCTAGGCCCAGGAAGGCTCCTTTGATTTGTGGATGAAGATTTTATGATGATTATCATGATTCTTGTGTTTATCATTATTCTCGAAGGTGTTGTGTTATTTATGTTGTTATTTATGTGTTTTATTGATGGATGTTCGTACAATGTCGTAATGTTTTTAGGCGATAGTGAGAGCTTAAGCTAAATAAATTCATTCATTCGGATATTGTTAGATCTATCGGCTGCGTTTGACAATGTTGATCATGAGATTTTGGTGACGTGCCTGCGGGACTGTGCAGGTGTGGGCAAGACTGTTCTTGAATGGTTTCACTCTTTCCTGACCGGACAAACCGGGTGGCGCTCAGGGATTATTTTTCATCATACCAAGACCTCTCCAGTGGAGTCCTGCAGGGTTCTGTTTTGTCCCCTCTCCTGCTCAACGTCCATATGCAGCCGCTCGGCTAGGTGATTAGGAGGTTCGGTGTACAGTGTCATCAATAGGCTGATGACACCCAGCTGTACCTCTCTTTTTCAACAGACCCAGGCCCGGCAGTCTCGGTACTTACTCAGTGTTTGGTGGCTGTGGGGGACTGGATGAGGGCTAATTGACTGAAGCTGAATACTGACAAGACGGAGATGATGTTAGTGGGTAAGGCAATGAAGTTTGCGGCCCCCATTATTGATGGGGGTCTGCCCCCATTGGCCTCCTCCCAGGTACGGAGTCTGGGGGTACTCCTCGATGTGCAGCTCCACCTGGATCTCCAGGTGAAGACTGTGGTGAGGAGTGCTTTTTGCCAATTACATCTGGTGCAACGGCTCCAGCCGTTTGTTTCAGACTCGTAGAGGTGTGTGAACACCCGGGGGTTCGGGATTCGGCCCCCTGGAAACCATTCAGGGTTCGACTGTTCAGCCCGAACCTGTTCGGGGGGGCTGAACCCATTCAGGTGGGGGGCGGGGGCAAGGGGGAACCCAGTTTCCCCTCCCTCCAGATTGCGTGGGTGGAAGGGGCACCGGAGCTCACCTCCCCCCCCCACCCTGTGCAGCCTACTAATTTTTTTATTTATTTATTTAATTATTTTTCTGCAGAGCACTTCAGGCCTTTACTAGGTCTTCTGGGTCAGGTGACTGGGTCAGGTGACCCAGAAGGCCTAGTAGGGGCCTGAAGCACTCCACTGCCACCGCCGGAGCCAGCCCCATTGTTGCAGGCAGCCCCGGGGCTAGAACCCCGGCACCACCAGATAGGTCACCAGGTAGTGACCTGACTACCCAGAAGGCCTAGTAGAGGCCTGAAGCACTCCGCAGCGCCACTGGAGCCGGACCCGCCACCACTACCGCTGCCACCATGAAACCCAGAGACAGAGTCCCAGCACCACCAGATAGGGCAATCCCCGGGGTGGAGGGGTTTTTAAAAAAAATTAGTAGGCCGAACAGGGTGGGGGGAGGTGAGTTCCGGAACCCCTTCCACCTGCACAGCCTGGAGGGAGGGGAAACTGGGTTCCCCCCTTCCCCTGCCCAAACGGGTTCGGAACCCAAACTTTGTTCAGTCGGTTTGGGCGGGGGGCAGTTCGGGTTCGGGTGGGTTCGCAGAGGGACTGAACACCCCGAGTTCAGGGCGAACCCCCGAACCGCGTTCACACATCCCTGCAGACGCGAACCTGGCCACTGTCATACATGCCTTCATCACCTCTCAGTTAGACTACTGTAACACACTCTACTCCCATGGTGACGGCTCAAAAATTGCAGCTGGTGCAGAATGCGGTGGCCCATCTCTTAGTGGGACTGGACCGCTGGGAGCACATTACTCCAGTGCTCCATTCTCTGCACTGGTTGCCAGTGGTTTTCCGGGCCCGATTCAAGGTGTTAGTCTTGGCCTATAAAGCCCTAAATGGCCTGGACCCTGCCTATCTGCGAGATCGCCTCACTCCCCTGTCGTGGATCGGCCCCTGCGGTCATCTGAGAGCGCCCTGCTCGAGGTCCCCTTGGTTTTTCTGGTGGCCACGCAGGGGAGGGCATTCTCAGTGGTCGCACCACAGCTGTGGAACTCCCTTCTGGTAGAGGCCCAGCTGGTCCCAGATCTTCCCTCCTTTTGGAGAAGTTGTAAGACCTCGCTGTTTCGCCAGGTGTTTGGTGGGGGAGATGGGTATGGGGAGGTTGTGGATGGTGAGGGGTATTTTATTTTTCCCCTCCTTTTATGTTATTTTAATTGATGTTTTTACCATTTGCAAGTTGCCCCGAGCTGCCTGTGGCAGGAGGGGTGGGGTAGAAAATATTATAAATAAATAAATTAATTAAATTAATAAATAAAGCTGTGTCCAGGAGCAGAGCTGCAGCAGCCATCCACCCTTTAGACAGATGGCTGCTCCACCCCCTGCCGGTGCTCCGGGTTCGGGTGGTCCGCTTCACTTGCGGTGCTCTGGGATGTTCAGGAGCACCATTGCTCCTGCTCCACCTCACCCCAAGGTGGCCTGTCTCTACACAGATAGGCCATCCAGGGGTGAGACGAGTAGGAGTGGAGCAGGTGTCTGTCTAAAGACACGCATTGCTTAAGTTAACTGTGGTTAAGCCAGGAGGAACCCAGATCCCTGGTCCTGGCCAACACTGTGTTAATTGTACAGAGAGACCCAGCAAGGGTACAGAAGCCTTACCCCCAGGAGGGTTTGCCTTTATGTTGATGGGTTTATGTTTTGGGGACCCACTTTATTTTGGAGAAGCCCCTATCAAGAGGTTTTTAAGTAAATAAGGGGCTATAAGGGGAATTGGAGGAGTCCTGATTTAAATTGAATCCCCCCAGGGGATTAACACATGGCCCTACAGGGATACTATTGAGTTTTGGGTGTGGTAGGGGGAGAACTAATTCCCAGACAGGCCACTCCTGTAGAGGAGAGATAGACTCATCCCAGCGTTTGTCTATCTTGTCCATCTTAGACTGTAAGCCCACTGGGCAGGGACCTGTCTCCAAAATCGGTGGCTGTAAAGCGCTGCATACGCCTAGTAGCACTATAGAAATGATAGTAGTCCGCTCTGTAGTAGTAGTAGTAGATTTTGGGAGGGATCGAGTCCCATAGTTGGGCCTCAAAACAGAAAAGGCTTTCCCCCAGCCATAGTAAGTTTAACCCAAGGTACCAAAAGGAGGCAGTGCCCTGCTGGTCATAACAGCCTTTCAGCCATCTCTGGTTAATTGACCTAGATTACAGCAGGAAGAGGACACTAGCCAGTTGTGGAAAGATGAGGGATATGAAGCATAGGGATGGGCAAACGCGGTTCGGAAGTTTGGAGTTCAGCCCGAACTCGGCCTGTTCGGATGACCGAACCCGAATCCGAACATGAACTGAACGAACCAAACCCAATTCCGAACATCAAAATGACCAAACAGTTGGGTCAGTTCGGATCGCGTTCGTGTGAGTTCGGGTGGCAAAAAAAGGGTCACTGGAAGGTCAAACATGACAGGGAGGGGTAGTCAGATGAGGAGCAGACTTCCAGGCACCAGGGGTGGAGAGGCTTGCAAGAAACAAAACTATCTGCCTCCCCCCTTTCCCAACACCTTCTGAGTTAGTCACTGTTCCTGAACAGCAGGCGTTTCAGAAGGCTCCCTCTCCCAACATTTCTCAGCTCCCCAATCCATTGCAGTCCTCCTCCCATTTCACCCATCCAACCCATCTATCCCCCATATTCTCATTCATTTATTTAGCTTAGCTTAGATAGATTTAGTGGTTATTTTTTGTTTTTACCCCTCCCTGTGTTCA
>QEPC01007499.1:8860932-8891675 GCA_003113815.1 Sphenodon punctatus | reverse complement strand
ACATGGACCTGCCTGCTGTCATTCTCATCGTAACCAAGCCAAGTACGTGCACTTGAGACCTCGCATCTTCATGAATGTTAGACCCCTTGTCTCTCCCTCTGTTCCCCTTCCTAAGTCTCTCCCCCAGCTCCTGTCTCTCAGATTGTAAGCCCTAGGGGCAGGGACCGTGTCTATTTTATTACTTTGTAAAGTGCCAGGTACACTGCTTGCGCTATATAAATGTTTGTTAATAATAATAATAATAACCATTGAAATTGCTGCACTCAACGCAACCTGGTAACATTGGGGAGTAAACGGTACCTGGTTAGTGCCCCAAAGGCTACCTGATATGCTGAGTTACTGGTTTTAATCCTGGTTTTCCAAATTCTGGTAATGATTTTTCAACTTTCCATCACAATTCCTCTACTGATTTGCCGTTTTTACCAGTAGAAACCAACCAGTAAAAGAGTGAGTCAGTAATTCCGTAACAGTAATTTAATTTTATGTATTTATGTATTTATTTTTTGTATTTCTTGGCCGCCCCCTCTTGCCACAGCAGCACATATCTAAAATACAATTTTCCAATAAATAACAAAGATAAAAACAACATATAACCCAAGGCAGAACCAATAAAAATACCAAGTAATACTCAGGTAATTGGGTACCAATTGGGCATCCAATAGGCTACCAATTTACCATTTTATTGATTCGTTCCAATCAGTAAAATAGTTTACCAGTAACATGATAACAGTAATACCTCTTATTTCCAGGTAAATGGGTACCCAACTCTACTCAGGTACTGATCGAGTACCCAACAGACTACACAAAATTGTGCAGGGTGGGACGTGTTACTTTCTCCTTTTAGGATGTTTTATTGTGATGTTTTAATGATTGTAAGCCGCCCCGAGCTGCCTGTGGCAGGAGGGGTGGGCTAACAAATCTTTTAAATAAATAAATAAATAAATAAATATTTCCTACGGGTTGCAAATGCACTACCCATTTTAGCTCTAGTTGCTAGCTGATTCCTTCCCCATACCCTTCTTGGAAACTGGGCCCCGCTACTGCTTCTCCCTGCTCTGTTCTTCAAATGGGACCCAGCCCTTGCCCTGTATCCAGGAACCTCTCCCCTCCTCCCTCTCCCTAACCCCATAGGTGTATCAGCCTGCTTTACTACCCCCTTAGCTTGCTCTCCTGCCTACAGATTTCTACTTGGCTCCTAACTGCAATTTTGTTTTCCCACCCCACCACCTTTGGCGTGGCATCTGGTGACAGAGTTCGATTTTCCCAGCAAAGAACCTTGATCTAGGTTTTCCACCTCTTCCATTTCTTCATCCCACGTCTCCACTCCTCCCCAGCAGAAACACAGCATGCTCTCTACACTGGCCAAGGACACCTGCAGTACACAGTCTTAGCCGGGCTGAGTCTCTCACCCACGGTCTTTAACCTGGCTTTTTACAGGTGCAGATGAAAAATCAAGCCTGTGTTCTCCGTTAAAACATCTTGCTACTTCCGTGATCAATACATCACTTTAGAGAATCAATAAACACTTTAGAATCCCAGCAAAACCAACACACAGCAAGTCTCTTTGTCAACACGAAGGGAGACGTGAGAGTAGTGTTTAGAATAAACATTTTCCACAACGCCTTCCTGACTGGAAGTCCAGGATCTTCCCAATCCCACATTTTTAATGCTAAGTCATTGTAAAGAAAATTTATCTTCAAAGATTTCTTTTACATACAAAAATGAAGACTTTTGCCTGGTTAAAATGGGGATTCTATCCAGTGTGGTCTGTAAATAACACAGATTGACCGCTTGGTCACTTCCTTTTTCTACAGCTTACTTTGTAAAAAGTGAAATGCCAGGACTCAAGCCTGCCCTCGGGGCTAGGACCTAGTGATAGGCGAACAGAGCTGAGTTCAGAAATTCGGTTCGGTTTGGTTCGAAAATCGAGTTCGGTTCAGAAGTTCGGCTCGGTCAACCGAACTATTCGAGTTCGGTCCGAACTCCGAACTTCCGAACAGAGTTTGGAAATTCAAACCCCATTGAACTAAATGGAATATTATCTTATAGGGATGGGTGAACAGAGCCAAGTTCAGAAATTTGGCTCGGTTCGGTTCAGTTTGAAAATTGAGTTCGCTTCGGAAGTTCGGTTCGGTCAACCAAACTGGTCGAGTTTGGTCCGAACTCCGAACTCCCGAATCGCAGTCACCCATCCCTACTAGGTCCCCACCCCAGAACTTGTCAGAGCAAGGAACTGAACACTAATCTCCAGCAAGCAACCCAACCACTGGACTACCCTGTCTCACTACAACTTAATATAAAAGAGGCAGTTTGGGGATTTAATGTATAGGATGAACCAGTATACAACAGGAAAATCATTAATGAAAGCCAAATACACCATCCTGGGTTTTTTTTTGGCTTTTGTTTCCAACTCCGAAATGGCCAATATTGGCCTTTTCCTGGTCTTTCACATTTCAGGGTGCACACTTCTACTGGGAACATTTTCCAAGGTCCAACCCCCTTAGAATTTAATTGAGTGAGGGGCTTGCATGGTAAGGGTGTGCAAGCCTCCCCCACAAATTAAGTCCTGCCCCTTTCAATAGCATACTGTCTTCTGGCTATCGTCTGACTCCAAAAAATTCAATTTTAATTTTAAAAAAGCCCTCAATGAAATGGTTTATTTGTATAACTTGATACAGAATGTTATGCAAGATTTTTTTCAGAACTAAACCCTGGCACCCATTTTAAAAAGCTAAAACTGCCTCTGTGCATGTGTCTTCTACAGAAAACAAAAAAAAGCACAAAAATCTCCCAAATTAACAAGAACAACAAAAATATCCTGTTCAATCTTATCTGAATTCAAGACTATCACGCCATTATCTCACACACAAACGTCTCACCTATTGAATGACATTCATCATGAACCCAGCCAAGAAACAACTGATGCCAATGTCACTCTCAGTAAGGAACAACTTCTCATATGCTTGGGGAACATCCCTAGGAGATGACACAGATTAACTGGAAGCCAGATCCATTGTTCTGCCTTTCGGGGAATGGATACATCTATAATCTGTGAAGTTAAAATCCATTAAGCAGTGGCTCCGAAACTGCTCCTTGAGGCCACGGTAAGCCTTTATGGGTGCAATTCTGCTGCCGGCTTATGCCGGCACAGTGGTGATCTGGGTGGCGGGTGCTCAGGCGCACATGCGCCCCGCACAAGCAGCATGGGGCAATGACGCAACATTGCTCTGCTGTGACCCCCCGAGCCCACACACACTGCGGTCCAAAGGTTGAAGCAAGCACAGCTCCTTCTCCATCCCCCGGGCTGCGGGATGTGTGAACTCAGGTAGTCGCATCGGACATTGTCCCATGCAGCTTGTTGCACTGTCGGGGCATGTGTGTGCCTGAACACCTGCAGTCTTTCGTTATGCCTCACTTAGGCATGGTTTGCAAGGGCCGCAAGATTGTACCCTCTGATTGTAAGAATGGACCAGATTTGTAGAGCACTGTAGTTGCTCACCAGGGGGAGCTGTTTGCAGACTCAGACCCGTTGTATGTAGAACAAGGAAGCTTTTCCTCCTTCAGCAACAGCCCTACACACACCAGTCCCTGATTGGCAACCACAGTCTACTTCTCCATTTGCCACCTGGTGGTTACATAAAGGACAAACAGGAAGCAGGAAGTGTCTGTGCAACACAGAAGCTACCTGGACTTTAATTTCTGTCTCTAGCTCTTGCTTCAGTCTTTGCCTCCTGAGTCTTGCCCTGACTCCTGACTTGTCTCTGCTCTCTCAGCTCCGGACCTCTGACTTCTGATTAACTTTGGTTCTGCCGCTTCTGGCTCCTGATCCAGCACAACTTCCTGACCACAACCTTATCGTCTGGCTGTGACTTGGAATCTGACCCCTCAACACTGACCCTCCTACCTGGACTTTGGCAGGCAGGACTTTGGACCACGGCAGACTTTGGTCCCCCACTGGAGGCATGGTCATCTCTGTAGGTCAGAGGATAGGGGGATAACTGCCATTATGGCCAGCATATTGTTATTATTTATCATTTCTATAGCTCTTTCAGTGCTCAAAGTGCTTTACAAATACAGTCCCCATCTAGTTCAGCCTTGCAACAACTGCACAAGGTAAGTCAATATTAATCCTATTTTGCAGATGGGCAACTGAGGCTGCAAGATAATGACTTGGCCAAGGCCACCCAGTGAGCTCATAGCTAAAATGGGATTTGAACATATGCACGTTATTTTCTTTCCTTGGTTCTCCTTTCCACCCCCGATAATGATGGACACGCACCGGCAGGGAATAATGCTGCTCACCTTGTGAAGCAGTATCCAACCCACAATGAGCATGTACCAGGGCATGACTATCTCAGGAGGGTATAGAGAGATCCAGAAGAAATTCTGAGGGTTGATGGTGGTCCTTTGGTGCAGAAAGTTCAGGGAGAATTGCCATCATGAATTATTTTGGACCTACAAAAAATTGAGCAAGAGACAGTCCCATGAGCCAATCTACAAATCCTCCAGCAACAGCAAGCACCTTCTGCAAAATTCCTAGTTATTTCCCAGGGACAGAGAGAAAGCACAAGCCAGGGGGGGAAAGTCTATCTTAAATGTTTTGCAATATGGAATTCATTAGCTGAATGAGATGAAAACCACTGGACTAATTAAAGCTTTCTAAACACAAACTGACTGTAGAGTAAAATGCAAATGTCCAGACTGCTGCAAAATGTGGCCCAATTTACACAGCTCTGTTAACATAACATGATAATTAACAGGACTTAAGTGTTCCTTGGACAATAACTACATCATAGAGGAACTTAACCACCCAGCATGATGACATTGTGGTGTCCTCAGTCCAATATGTATGGACCATGCAACTGTACAGGACTCCACTTGGGAGTCCAACAACAGCATTTCCCAATTGTTTTGACCCACAGAAAACAGTCAACCCTTGAAATTTCTCAGTGCTCACCACGCAGCCAGTATAGCTGCAGCCCAGTGCGTGCTCATTACAGGCTCGCTCTGGCTACTAAACCTGCTATAAACAATGCAGTAGGTTTAGACTGGAATTTTCAGAGGGGCCTAAGGGAGTGATGTTCCTGCGATTAGGAGTGTTTTCACACGGACAAAGTAATCCTTGATAGAATCAGAGCTTATTATCTGGTATTCACAAACTCCTGTTTGTTCAGACAGACACTTTAATGCTAGGTAATGTTAATCCTTGATTGTCCATGTGAACACAACTTTGCTGTTAATCAGGAATTAGTCTCCAGGATGAATTTCAATCCCATGGTGCTTTTTGTCCGTGCTCAGCGCACTGATTTCTGGGATTGAAGAAAATCTGATTTTCTTCATTTTTCTGATTTTTGAGTTGAAGAAGATGGAAACTTGTCCCTTTGTTCTGTGGGTATTTAAACTTGGTGCTCCGCAATGCATTGCAGAACAATGACGGAGGTAATACGATTCCCTCCACAGTCATGTGCCCCTATGTACCATAGAGCAGGAAATGCCCAGAGAAGATGTCAGGTCTTTACTCTGGACTCTGGCTTAATCAAGGATTAGTTGACTAATTCTTGATAATCATTCACACGGACACTATCAAGGATTAGTTTGACATCTGGATATCATAAACCCTAGCAATCAAGGGTTTATAAATACCAATGTTTTCCCTAATCTCGGATTTACGGCATTCAGACGGACAGCTAACATAGGAATTAAGGCTTTAATTCCTTTTTAAATGTCCATGTGAAAATGCCATAGGAGTTTGGAACCTAATGTATTAGGTCTCTTTAAAAACCTCAGCCTTAATGTTTGCAATATGCAATGCTACATGGGTGTAGCTAGAATAGAGCAGGCGGTCCAGCTCCACCCAGGCCCACATGCATCGGGGGAGGGGGAGCATGCTCCCGGCTGCAACTACAGCCCTGCTGCTGAAAGCAGATGGGGTGGGGGTGGGGAGACTCATTCCGTTTTCTGCACTGGGACCCATTCCATCCTAGCTATGCCCCAGCTGTACTACCCAGAAAAAGAGATTCTGTAGCTAAGTTTCTGGCTCCAAAAGAAAAACATCCTTTTTTGGCAAGAGAGTCTTAAAGTATCACGCGACATATATTTAATTTTTCAAAACATACAGAGCATAAATCAAACCAGCATAATGTGATGGTTATGCCATTGCAGAAAGCGGAGAAATCTTTGCAGACATATTATGCTAAATGTACAAAACAGTAATGTATAGTACGCTCTAAGAATAGCATTTTTATGCAGAACACAAAAGTGTCATCCTACAATCTATCTGGTATTTTTAGTTTTTTCCTTATGTTTTCCAGGCTGCTTGCAAATAGCTTTCCGTTGTGTGAAGAAAGTGGAGACGCCTGTGATACCCGAGATGCCTGATACTTTTTCTTATCTCTTTAAGTAGAATTGCTTTTGCATATAATTCCACTGAGAATGACATTGTTTCGTTTCTAAGCATAGGCTCTGATATCCACTTCCAAAGGGCTCTGCATCCAAGGAGTTCCATGCTCTGCTGCCCTTGTAAAGATTGCGTTGTGGAAGATAAGCATCCAAAACATCTTCCAGATACAACATAAGTATATTGTAAATACCGGTGGTTTTTTTAATGGAATACAGAGTGAAATCTTACAAGCTCCTACTCTTGAAAAATATGACACCGAATCTTAAGATCAAGGTCAAGATACCCAGATTCGTTATATCATAGGGGAAAAAAGCATGCAGAATGCTTGAGCAGTGAGGCACTCTGCCAGAGCCGGCCCACAGCCAACTCCGACTAACAGGCAGTGGAGGGGGCCAGCAGGAGTGAGGAAGAGGCAGAGACCCCACCTCTCATGCCCCCCTTCCGCTACCTGTCAGTCTCGGCCAGCGGAAACGTGGGAGAGGTGGGTCCTTTGCCTCTCCCTCATTTCCCCTGGCCAAAACAACCAGTGGCAGCGGGCAGCACAGCGGCAGATTTAATCTGCTACCACGGTGCCCACTCTGCCTGAGGCTCCGAGCCCAACGTGGGACCTGGGCCCAGGCCGACGGCGGAGGATCAGGTAAGTGATATGATGACTGGAATTGGGGATGGGTGGAGGGGAGTGCCCCTCCGCCCATCCCTGAGCCCAGGTCCGGGTAGCGCGCCACCCCTAGACCGAGCCAAGGAGTGCCCCTAGGCCTGCTGGCAGCAAAGGGCCCTGCCTTTGTTCCTCGTGTATCCTAAGGCCGGCCCTGCACTCTGCTTCCCAACCTGCAAGTGGCACAATCAGAACCGTGCAAGGACTGGGAATATCAGACCAGGTATGATCAGGTGACAAACCAAATGGGCAAAGCAGAGTGCAGTGTCAAGGCCAGAGCAAATTCACAACAAGCAAGCAAACAAGTGAAGGGACAGTCCAGAATGAAGAGTCTAGAAACAAGTAGGAAACAGCCAATTGGTGAGCAGGGGTGGGGGGTGGGCAATTGAGGAGAGACCCTACAGCTAATGGAGTAGTTGATCTCTTCCCTTCAGAGCCTGGAAACACCCAGGATGCCAGTTCCAGGCTTGGGGTTCCTGACAATGTAAGAGGAAGGTCCAAATAGATCACGGATCTGTGCCATGACTCTGTCCCCTATCCTTGGGCACGTGCCCTTATCTCTGCTCCCTTACTTGGAGCTCAGTCTTTCAGTGCTTGAGAGTATTTATTTATTTATTTATTTATTCACATTTTTATCCCACCCTTCCACGAAGGCTCAGTAGGGACTTGATCCAGAGGGCAAATCTGGGGAACTGGAAAGGAACCAAATAAAAACTAGTCACGGAGCACATTGGGTCCGTGGGTTTGAGATTCCCCAGTCCCAGGCTTACATCACAGATCTATGCATATCCTTGATGGCATACACCCATCTCAGCTCGCTTCCTCTCAGCTCAATCTTTTACTACTTGAGTGTAGGGACTGGATCCATTGTCCAGATCCGTGGACCAGAAAGTGGCCAATTAAAAAAAAACAGCCACAGATCAAATTTAGCCCATGGACCAGAGGTTCCCCATCTACTTCACATTATGTAAGTTTGATCCCCTCAAGGTCATGCCTTTAGTCCAGGTTCTCCAGAGCACTTCAATCATGTGAGTAGTCCTGCTGACTTTAAGATATGTTGAAATGTTTTCCTAAATTGGAACCTATGATGGAGAGAGTTTATCCTGACAACAAAACAATTTTAACCACAAATGTTTGCGTTAAGGTCAAGCCAAGCAAATAAAAATAAACTCATCAATATTTGTCCCACTGACTAGATCCAGGAATCAGCAAATAAAAAGTGGCCGTTGGCTGGATTTGACACACAAGCCACTGGCTCCTCACTCCTGCCAAAGTCCAGAGGTGCCCCACTCCTAACCCACAGAATTGCCGACACCACCTCCATCAGATGCTGGTTAGCTGGCCATGATTTAACTTGGAAAATCTGGTGAGAAAAGAGCCTGAAGCTGAGCTTGGGAAGCTTGTCTTGGCTGGAAGACATTCTTTGCATAACTTAGAGATGTGACTAATTTTTTCCAACTGGTTATAACTTCGGTGGCAATCATGTCAAAGTAGCTCTTTTCTTATTCTTAAGATGCATGGGGCTACATCTAAGGGATAACCCTCTACTGTTACATGAGCACCCTGAGTGTCTTCAGGATGAGGCCTCAGGTTTGCTACAAGTCACATCTGCTTGCAGAGTACTGCTCAGCCTCTTTGGGGGGCTAGTTACTCCCAGCTGAGAGGAGCCAAGCAAATAAAATAAACTCTCCATTAAATGATGGGGCACCTCTGGACCTCGGTGACTTCGACATTCATGTTGATGACCCATCTCAGCCCTCAGTCTCTCGCTTCCTCTCCCTAGCCTCCTCCTTCAACCTCCACCTTTGGACCAACTCCCCCACCCATACTAATGGCCATTCTCTTGATCTTGTCCTCTCTAGAAACTGCTCTGTCGCTGATCTCTCCTTCGATCCTCATCCTATATCAGACCACTTCCTTGCCTCTTTCAACATTTCCCACTGTCCCCCCTCCTCTTCCCCTTCTCTACGCCCCTTCCGTGACCTTCAAGCTATTGATCCCCTGGACTTTGCCTCCTCTCTCTCTCCCCTTCTTCCTACAGTCTTCTCTTCCTCCTCCCCTGACTCCGCTGTCTCTGCTCTCAACGCCTCTCTCTCCTCCACACTTGACTCCCATGCCCCTCTCTCTTCCCGCCCTGCCTTCTCCCACAACCCCCGTCCTTGGCTCACCCCTAGTATCCGCCACCTCCGTTCTTGCACTCGTGCTGCTGAACGACTCTGGCGCAAATCCCATTCTCACGCTGACTTCCTTCACTTCAAATTCTGTCTCTCCACCCTTACTTCTGCTATCTCCCTTGCTAGACAACACTACTATGCCTCCCGCATTGAGTCCTGTTCTCGGGACCCTCGCCGCCTGTTCTCTACCTTTGACTCCCTCCTCAAGCCTCCCTGTCCTCCCCCTCCTTCTTCCCTTTCTGCTCAGGATCTTGCCTCCTTCTTCACCTCCAAGATAGACAAGATCCGCCTCGACATCGCTTCCCACTCCTCTCTTCCCACTCCCACCCCTCTCCCTCCTCCCCCTCCTTCTCTCATGTCCTCCTTCTCCCCTGCCTCCCTTAAGGAAATCTCCTCTCTGCTCTCCTCCTCCAACCCTTCCACTTGCCCCCTTGATCCCATTCCTTCCCGCCTCCTCACCTCCATTACTCCCACTGTCGCCCCTTCCTTCCTGCACATCATCAACCTCTCCCTCTCTACTGGCTCTTTCCCTTCTGCCTTCAAACATGCCACAGTCTCTCCTATTCTCAAAAAGTCCACTCTTGACCCCTCTGACCCTTCTAGCTATCGTCCTGTCTCACTCCTTCCTTTTGCTTCCAAGCTGCTTGAACGTGTTGTCTACTCCCGCTGCCTTGACTTCCTATCCTCCAACTCCTCCCTTGACCCCCTCCAATCTGGCTTCCGCCCCCTTCATTCTACTGAAACTGCTCTCGCTAAGATCACCAACGATCTTCTGGTGGCTAAATCTAAACGTCTCTATTCCATTCTTGTCCTCCTTGATCTCTCTGCTGCCTTCGATACTGTTGACCACTCACTCTTGCTGGATTCCCTTCACTCCCTTGGCTTTTGTGGCTCTGTCCATAACTGGTTCTCCTCCTACCTCTCTGACCGCTCCTTTAATGTGTCTCTCTCCAACTCCGCCTCCTCCTCCTTCCCCCTCTCAGTTGGTGTTCCTCAAGGCTCTGTTCTTGGCCCTCTCCTCTTCTCGATCTATACCTCATCCTTAGGCAAACTCATTGCCTCCCATGGCTTCCAATACCACCTCTATGCTGATGACACTCAACTCTATCTCTCTACTCCCTCTCTCTCTCCCTCTGTTCAAGCTCGTCTCATCAACTGTCTCTCTGACATCTCTACCTGGATGTCTCAACGTCAACTCAAACTCAACATGGCTAAAACTGAACTCCTTATCTTCCCCCCTCATCCTTCCTCTCCTTCCTCACTGTCAATAACTATTGATGGAGTCACCATCCTGCCTGTCCCCCAAGCCCGTAGCCTAGGCTTCATCTTTGACTCAGCCCTTTCTTTTAAACCCTACATTGACTCTGTTGCTAAATCCTGTCGCTTCTCCCTCCATAACATTGCTAAGATTCGCCCTTTTCTCTCTGTCTCGTCTGCCAAAACTCTTGTTCATGCTCTGGTCATCTCTCGCCTCGATTACTGTAACCTCCTTCTCACTGGCCTTCCCCGGTCTCACCTTTCTCCCCTCATCTCTGTCCAAAACTCTGCTGCCAGGGTCATCTACCTCGCCAGTCGCTTCGACCATGTGCAGCCCCTCCTCTCTTCGCTTCACTGGCTTCCCCTTCCTGAACGAATCCTGCACAAGCTCCTAGTCTTCACCTATAAAGCTCTTCACAACCTTGCTCCCCCCTACCTCTCTGCACTTATCGCCCTCCATACTCCAGCCCGTGCACTTCGCTCCTCCTCTGTCCCTTCTCTCACCCTTCCACGCCTTCCCTGCTCCCCTAAGCGCCTTCGTCCCTTCTCACTTGCTGCCCCCCATGCCTGGAACTCCCTCCCTGTCCACATCCGCCTTGCCCCCTCCCTTCATACCTTCAAATCTCTCCTTAAAACTCACCTCTTTCGCTCTGCTCTGTCTGACTCTTTATCCTGCTGAGCCACTATTCCTATACCTACGATCGGTTTACCCTTATCCTTGCAACATGGACCTGCCTGCTGTCATTCTCATCGTAACCAAGCCAAGTACGTGCACTTGAGACCTCGCATCTTCATGAATGTTAGACCCCTTGTCTCTCCCTCTGTTCCCCTTCCTAAGTCTCTCCCCCAGCTCCTGTCTCTCAGATTGTAAGCCCTAGAGGCAGGGACCGTGTCTATTTTATTACTTTGTAAAGTGCCAGGTACACTGCTTGCGCTATATAAATGTTTGTTAATAATAATAATAATAATAAAATGATACATATTTCCATCATCAAATATAAAATCGATCCAAGCTCAGAGGCCTCAAAAAGTTCTAAGGGAAGAAATTAGACTTTAGTGGCATCCAGAACTCCTGTACTGGGTTGGACAGGTCTGGTACATGGGGATGTTTTATTGGGAATATTGTTATTTTAACTGAAAGTTACAGAACGGTTACCTTGGTGAGTTCTAAAATAGGACATTTCCTGTGGGAGAGACCTTTAGACAAGGATAAAAGATATTCTACAGGCTGCGGGGAGGGGGCAGAGAGGAAGTTCCTAACCATCTGAGAGGAAGTGGATAAAAGACAACCCTAGAACCTCAAAAGGTGGACCACCAGAGAAAGGAAAGCTTCAGAAGCTGGAAGTTTGCCTCAGGGTCCTGTAGTATCAAGGCTTTGCCTGGCTGGACTGGAGAGTCAGAGGCCTGCTCAGGGAGTAGACTTTGAGGAGGATATTTTTTAAAAACCTGCTTGTTTGCCAGTTCTCTCTAGCCTTACAGACATACAAGTTGTTACATTTACCTTACAAGGGGCAGCCTCCACCAGGCATCAAGGGATGCAGATTCTCACTCTTTCATTACTTGGGGGTAATGGAACGGGAGCCATGCGCCACATCCAGGAATTGCAAGGGGCCAAATAAAAAACAGCTGTGGGTGGGATTTGGACTACGGACCTGAGTTTTCCCATCTATTTCCCATTGGGTGTTTTCAGATGGACACAGGGCTGTCTACGCCTGGAGCTGCTCTTGGAGTGCACCCTGGTGCCCACCCCCTCCCTGCCCTGATGGGGTCCAGATCAGAGGGACTTGGTGGGTTGCCATGCCCGTGGTCCACCTACACAGCACCACCCCCACACACACACATCAGAGAGTTGTGGGCTAGGATGTTGAGAACGCTATGGTGTTGCCAGGGTAACAGCTGGCTGGAAGTGGAGCAGGAGCATGGGTCTGTGCATTAGACAGGCTGCTGCTCTGCTTTGGGCAGTGCCCGGGATTTGGCTGACCCACTTCACTGGCGGTGCTCCGGGATGTTCCAGAGTGCCACTGGTGAGGCTGCACCAGGGCAGGCACAGTTCGCTCCATCTGCACATCTGGCGGGGTGCTTTTAGATGGATGGGCCGCCTGCACATCTGGTGGGGCACTTTTAGATGGATGGGCCGCCTGCACATCTGGCGGGGCGCTTTTAGATGGATGGGCCGCCTGCACATCTGGTGGACTGCTTTTAGATGGATGGTCCACCTGGGGGGTGAAGCAGGCTGACACAGTCAGCACCAGGACAGCCCATCCATCTAAAAACACCCACTCTGAGTTTGGTTGCTCAAGGCCATGCCTTTAGCCCAGATTGTCCAGAGCGCTTAAGCATGTGCTTAACTTTAATCATATAAATAGTCACATTGCTCTTAGGATATGCTTAAATGTTTTCTTAAGTTAGGAGATGGAAAGAGTTTATCTTGACAACAAAACAATAATTAAAACCACAACTGTTTGCAGTATGGTCAAGCCAAGCAAATAAAAATAAATTCTCCATTAAGGAATATTTCCCTCATCAAATATAAAATTGGTCCCAGTTTAGAGGCCTCAAAAAGTTCTAAGGGAATATATGAGACTTTAATGGCATCCAGGACTCCTGCACTGGGTTGGACAGGTCTATTGCATGGCGGTGATTATTGGGAATATCGTCATTTTATTTTAAAGTTACCTAACCGTTCCCCCAGTGAGTTGTAAATTAGGACACTTCCTGTGGGAGAGACCTTTAGACAAGGAAATAAGATATTATACAGGCATATGAATGAGCTGACATTTCAGTTTAATTAGGAGGACCACTGTACAAACAAGCATTGTTAATATCAAAACCGGTCCAATTCCAGGCTGCTGTTAATGGAGAAATTAAAATAAGGTGCACAGATGATGCACTGGACTGGCGATACCTCAATGCTGGCTTGTTTTATGTTGATCTGAACTTCTGAAGTAAAGAAATAGAAGAAAGACCTAGTACATAATATCCCCCAACCCAAGCGCACACATGCCCTATCCCTATCTTCCCAACTCTTCCCCAAACTCTTCCAGACTCTGCTTGCTTCCCAGAGAGGATGGTCTGTGCTGTGAGGAAGGAACATGGAAATGTGAGCAGGGCTGCATGTATTCTGGCAATTTTGTTTTCCAAATTCTGCAACCAGCAAACCCTATTCCGCAAGCAAAATAAATAATGCAAATTGACCTAATCCTGAAAATTATGCAAATTACAAATGCAAATGAATTTCCGTGCATGCCACGTCATCGATCGGGAACATCTCATAGTTTGAAAACTTCACAAAATGTGACATGGGTGAGAGGAGGGCTTTTTTTCCTCCCCTGGGGTATAATGGGCTGCTCCTCTTCAGCAGCTGTGGCACAGAGTCATCTTGCCACAGAATATAAATCAGTTCCAGCACCTCATTAGCAAGCTCACAGTGCTGGCATCCCATTGTCTAACTTACAGTGCACCCCGCTCAGGCTGTAATTCTGCACTGCCAGAGGCAATTTTTGTGGCATCATGGGGGTGGTACAGCGCATGCTTTTTATGCATACAGTCCCAAGTTCAACCCCTGGCATCTCCGATTCAGGATATCTGGTAGCATGCCTGTGTGAGGCCTCTGCTTGGGATCCTGGAGGGTCTTGGGTAGCACGCCTGGGTGAAGCCTCGGCAGGAGACCCTGGAGAGCCAGATTTTAAACCCTGCTGCCGTGTCAGGTTTTGACAATATTGGGTTAAGATGGACCACTGGTCTGACTCAGACCACATTCACACCTGCGGAGGCATCCAGCCCCATGCAGATTTTGGCTCTGGAAGAAACTGTGAGAGCCAAAATCTGCGCAGAGTTTGGCCGGTGCAAAAGCACCCCCCGTGCGGCTTTGCCGGAGATCACCCAGAAGAGTGCGGAGCTAAATTTTCCTGCTTTGTACTGTTCCGGGTAATCTCCGATAAAGCCGTGTAGAGGGGCTTTCACACTGGCAAAACTCCATGCAGGTTTTGGCTTGCAGGAGCCAAAAACTGTGCACCGCCACAGGTGTGAATGTGGTCTTAGTTAGGCAGCTCCTTATATCCTTTTTTGACCCAAAGTATGAAAATTGCTGTGATGCAGTGGCAGGGTCCTGACTGTGAGGCCCCGTCAGGAAACAGTATTGGTCATGCCTCCTAGCCTCACACTCCAGGTCCCTTGTCTGCAGCACACACTGTCCCCTCTAGGAAGCAAATGAAACCTGGAAATGGGGGGAGAAAGGGGTGGAGCTTGTGCTGGGGTTGATGGAAGTGTGTCCAAAGAGGAGTCAAGGCTGCCCCTCACCTCCATGTCAATGGCACTTCTTGCTCTGGTGTTTAGAGGGGCAGGGGGTAAAAACAAATATGATGGTGGCCCTCCAGTCCTGGGCTGGGGACTCACCCGTACATGAGTTCCCCACCACCAGATGTTGGGCCGTGGGTGCCCTGGGATGGGCAGGCAGCTGGTCGGGGATGTGTCCTCTGGAATATTTCAGAGAGCCATTGCAGGCCAAGGGCTGCCCAGGTAGACCAATGTGGGTCTGTGTCTTTGTGTGGCCCCTCCTATCCCTTCCATCCCTTTGCCATTACTGATTGCCATGGTTGCCCATAATGGCAGGGGGCGGGGTCCTGGGAGCATGGCGGGAGAGGCCACCCACTCATTCATTGTGCTACCCGGGTCTCCAGTTGCCAGAGGTCACAAGCACATCTGTGCTGTGTTGCCTGCCAACCCAGCATGTGGCAGCTGCACTTTTCCACCTCAGGTCAGACTGAGGAGCCGTCTTATCACCCAACAGGTATGTTTTCACCTGATGTCTCTCTATATGTAACATGGGGGGGACACCTCTGACCCGCAGGGCTTTTTCCTGTGACCCGGCGACTTCCAAGCCCTTCCCCATTGTCTGCAGTCCATCGCCCAGCTCGCTGTGGCCCAAGTGGGGCTTTGCAGGATGCACACAATAATCACAAACTCACCTGTGTCCTGTCCTGCCTCAACTTGGCTTGCAAAGGCAGCAGTGGAGATCAGGCTTCCTCAGAGCAGCGAAGCAGCATCCCTACCCCATTCCCAGCGGCTCCCTCCCAGCTGCCCATACTGCAGTCCTCCCTGCCAGGCCCCCAGGCAAGCTGTGTGTGTATGTGTGACTATTCTCTGTGTGTGTATGTATGTGTGTGTGTGTGTGTGTGTGTGTGAATATTCTGTGTGTGTGTGTGTATGTTTGTTTAAATATTCTGTCTGTGTCTTCGTTTTTGAGTGTATGTGTGTGAATATTCTGTGTGTGTGTTGTGTGAAAATTTTAATAGAGTTTTAATTGTTTTAAATTGTTTTAGTTTATTTTAAATTATTGTTAAATTGATATAAATTCATTTTAATTCATTTAAATTAATTTTTAGTTGCTTTTAATTTATTTAGACATGCAGCCCCCGGCACGTTCAGGGATCGACAATGCAGCCCACAGCCTCAATAAGGTTCCCCACCCCTGATGTAACATTTGCCACCACTCCAACTGCCTAATAAAGAGGAGAGGATTATGTTTGGTCCCACAACTCCTGGAACATAAACATAAACATTATGTTTCCTGGAACATAAACGGAGAACTCCTCAACAGACCCATGAAGCAGCTGAAAACGCATCAGTGTCTGATCACCAGCAAGACCTCTTGCCAACGGCTTGGGTCCTGTTTACCCGCAAGACCGCCTCAATTCTCAGGTCATTTAGCAGCCCTTGCGGTCGGCCGGGGGTGCCCAGCTCGAAGTCCCCTGGGCATGCCGGGTGGCGACAGCAGAGAAGGCGTTCTCGGTGGCCACACCTTGGCTGTGGAATCCCCTCCCATTGGAGGCCCATCTGTCCCTGGACCTTCCCTCTTTCCGTAGATGTTGTAAGACCTGATTTTTCCGCCAGGCCTTCGGGGAGGGGGCGTTATTTGCTTTGCTGCTGGAATTGTTATGTGTCCATTTTATATATTTATATATTGTAGTATTTTAGATGGTTTTATTATTGTTATTTTATGTTTTACGCTGTGTGCTGCCCCGAACTGCTGAAGTGCAGAAGGGCGCGGGATAAAAGATTTGGTATAAAAATGAAAAATAAATAAATGAACTTGGCTCATACTCCAAAGTGGTGCTTCAGCTTGTCAGTTTCAATGCTTGAGAGCTTTGATGCTTAGTCAGTTTCACCAGCAGAGCATTTGGGCTTCACCTATTTATGTTGCCACCTGATGGGCTCACCTGTTGGGCAGCGTTCATGCCATGGCAACATAAACATGGAACAGAGTGAACGTTTGTTCACACGACTCCACCACAGGTTGATGTTACAGTAGCACCATGGGGACTGATTTTCCCCATGATAAATGTAATGTGGAGCCATCTAAGTATGATCCACTGACTAGCATCTTGGGCATGACAGCTCAGATTCTGGCCATGCTCAATGGACCTTTGACAGATCACTTCCCTCATCTTCAGTTCCCCACTCCCAGCTCCATCACTAGGGAATTGGAGTGACAGAAAGAAGAGAAGCCGCTCCCTCATTCAGAAGTTTTCCAACCCTAGTCTAAGTGGGACTCCCGTGATGCTCTTGATCTCTCTTTTGTACATGATTCACCTAGGGATGTGTGAACATGGTTTGGAAGTTCGGGCTGAACTCAGCCTGTTCATATGACTGATCCGAACGTCCGAACTGAACGCTCGAACGGCCGAACAGTTCGGAAAAGTTCGGATGAGTTCGGGGGCGGGAAAAACATGACTGGAAGTGGGAGGCAGCTGAGGAGCAGACTTCCTGGCACCAGGGGTGGAGACCAGGGGTGGTTTCAGGGTAAAATACGGCGGCCCGTCTCCTAACAGGGATGGGCCGATGAGAGCACATAACACCGGTGCTCCGTGCACTGCACTGGCTGCCTGTAATGTGTCGAGTCAGGTTCAAGGTGTTGACGTTCATCTAATAAGGCCCTGTACGGTCTTGGACCTGGATATCTCAGGGACCGCCTCACCTTCCGTGACTCAGGATGGACTCTCCAGTCCACCGGGGGAGCCTTCTTGGAGGTCCCCTGCGTAAAGCAGGGGGCTACAATGGAGAGGGCATTCTCGGTGGCTGGGCCCTGGTTGTGGAACTCCCTCCCAGAGGAAGCACGACTGGCCCTGAGTCTGCTGGACTTCTGTCGGGCCTGCAAGACATGTCTGTTTTCCCAGGCCTTCAGAGGCGGGGAGGGGAGGGTGGGTTAAATTTCTGTATGCGGGTACTTTAAAATTGTTTTAATAATATTTGCGTAGATTTTTATATTTTTTATATTTTTATATTGTGATAAATTGTCTATTTTATGTTGGAAGCTGCCCCGAGATGTCGTAGGCATAGGGGGAAGCATATAAATGGAATAAAATAAATAAATAAATGAATTAAATGATACCGATACCAACAAAAAAATTCGAATTCGGTCTCGGTATCGATAGTGCTATTTTCAGCTATTCGGCCAAGTCCAGCTGAACCGAACTCCGCCAAACCGAACAGCCGAACCCAAACACGGGTTTCAGACCGAACGTCCGAACCGCGTTCTGTTTGCCCATTCCTAGTTTCACCCTCAGTCCTGCTCCCATTTGTTCTCTCTGTCCTTTCATTATTCCTTCTTACAGCAATGCATTGCAGTCATTGGAAATAGCTCGAGCAGACTTATGCTCACCCTCTGCTGCTGATTGGCTCCTAGAGAAACCTCGCAATTGGCTCATACTCCTCCCCAAAAATCTTGTTTCTACAGAAGCCAGTTGGAATGCTGTACTAATTGCTAATCGACAGTAGCAGCAGGTGAACCTTGGCTCAGGATGCCTCTTCACTGCAAATGACAGCCAGCCATTGCAATTTGTTTCATTGGCCACTCAAAGAGCCTCTTCAGGCCAGATTTGGTCTGTGGGTCTCATATGGAGCTGAAACGGGGGACCAAATTTGGTACCTACATTTTCAAGTACGGTGTCAGGTATTCAACGAACTGCCCAATAACCAATCGGGAACCTGGATATCCCCACCCCCACCCCAAAAAATGTAAATTTCTGGTACTAGTTTTCGAATTTTTGGTAAGTGCTTGGTAAATCAAGACAAAAAACTGAAAAAATTGAACCATAAGTCACTGTTGATCATGAGATGTTGGTGACATGCCTGCAGGACTGTGCAAGGGTGGGCAGGACTGTTTTTGAATGGTTCCGCTCTTTCCTGACCAGAAGAACCCAGCAAGTGGTGCTTGGGGTTTATTTTTCATCATACCGAGACATCTTGCTTGGGGCCCCGCAGGGTTCTGTCTTGCCCCCTCTCCTGTTCAACGTGTATATGCAGCCACTCGGGTTTGGCGTGTGGTGTCATCAATATGCTGATGACACCTAGATGTACCTCTTTCTTTCAACAGACCCACTCCCGGCAGTCTCAGTGCTTACTCGGTGTTTGGCAGCTATGGGGAACTCGATGAGGGCCAATTGACTGAAGCTGAATCCTGACAAGATGAAGGTGATGTTAGTGGGTAAGGTGATGGAGTTGGCAACCTCCATTATTGATGGGGTCTGCCCCCCATTGGCCTCCTCCCAGGTATGGAGTCTGGGGGTGCTCCTTGATGCGCAGCTCCACCTGGATCTCCAGTTGGAGGCTGTGCCGAGGAGTGCTTTTCACCAATTACATCTGGTGCGACAGCTTCAGTCGTTTGTTTCAGACTTGGACCTGGCCACTGTCATCCATGCGTTCATCACCTCTAGACTAGACTACTGTAATGCACACTACGTGGGGCTACCCATGGTGATGGCTCGGAAATTGCAGCTGGTGCAGAATGCAGCGGCCCGTCTCCTAGTTGGACTGGGCCACCGGTAGCATATTACACCAGTACTCCATTCTCTGCACTGGCTGCCGATGGTTTTCCGGGCCCAATTCAAGGTGTTGGTCTTTCCATTCCATTCTATTTTAATTTATACCCTGCACTCTCCTGCCAAAGGTGGCTCAAGGCGGCTTACAACATATACATAATATGAAAATATATGGTGCACAATACACCAATACAAATCAAGTCATCAATAGAAACAAAACAAACCCCTCATAGATTAATACTAACAAATACATTTCTCCAAACCCCCAAAATAGAACACAGCAGTACATCATTATATCATCCTCCCACATCTATTCTCCCAGCATTTCCAATGTTCAACCACCCCTCACTACTTCCCGGCCTCCACCCTGCTGCCACCAGGAGGAGGTCGTCCCCCACCCTCCTGCTCTCACCAGGAGGGGGGGTGGGGACCCTTCACATACCAAGTAAATATATTCCCCTTCCCACCAAACACTGAGGATGCCAGGTCCATCTCCCAGCCCCCACCGTCGGGCCCCGCCAAAGGGCACAGCCAAAGGGCACGCCCCTTTGGACATGCCCCTTTGGAACGTGGCACTGGCATGACTGCCGGCACAGCCTTCGGCCGCTCTGAAAACTTGTAGGGGTGACCCAGAAACCAGCCTCCCCCTGCCCTGCCCCCTTCCTAAATGTGGAGGCGGCGGCATGAAACTCTGGCCATCGGGTGAACACCCCTGAGCCCGCCGACACCTGGGCTCCTAGGGGGGATATAGCAACCCCCCCACTAAGATCTTCAAGAGGGAGGGCAGGGGGCGCTGGTAATTGGCCCCGACAGACACAACCCCACCATGAGGGGACCGGAAATTTACCTCCTCTTCCACTCTCACTGCACAGGGACCAGAAATCCACACACACTCATGCAAAGGCTCAAGGAGGGGAGGGGGGGAACTGGCTGTCATCAACCTCCCAGTCCTGGTCTGACCCCTTGCTCCACATAGTCCTGAGGGCTCCGTACCAACCAACGTCAGCACAGCTCCAACCAGCCTTCGTCACTCCAATGCCGCTCCTACCCTCTGGCCACACCGGGGATGCTGCGCTCGCTGTTTCTGCTGTCCTGGTCTATAAAGCCCTAAACGGCCTGGGCCCTACCTATCTGCGAGACTGCCTCTCCCCAGGTCCTGGATCGGCCCCTGTGGTCAGTTTGGGGGGCCTTACTCGAGGTCCCCCGAGTTTTTTGGCGGGGCCACACAGAAGAGGGCATTCTTGGTGGTCACACCCAGCTGTGGAACTCCCTTCTAGTAGAGGCCCAGTTGGCCCTAGATCTTCCCTCCTTTCAGAGAAGTTATAAGACCTGGCTGTTCCGCCAGGCATTTGTCGGGGGAGCTGGGGAACGATGGGGTGGGGGTATTGGGTAGGTGGGACGTGTTACTTTCCTCCTTTTATGATGTTTTATTGTGATGTTTTAATGACTGTAAGCCGCCACGAGCTGCCTGTGGCAGGAGGGGCGGGGTAACAAATGTTTTAAATAAATAAATAAATAAATATTCTGGAACCTGATGTCAACATTCCAGGACATTCTAGGACATCGGGTACGCAAATTGAGTCAAAATTGGGTACCAATTTGCAAGCTGAGGTGGGGGGAAGATAGATCCCATGCCTTGAATCCCAAATCCCTATCTATAGCCCTGACCACCTTGTCCCCATACCCCTAAATCTTCATTCTTTGAATGTTTTTAAATGAGCCAGGCTTGGGGTGGGAGGTCCATGGCCGCTGAGTGCCACAGCCACGGAGCAAGTACTCAGGTGGAGTGAACAGGGAGGGATTCTAACGTGTGGCTCCCAGGTTGGCTACAATGGCAGCCACCTCATACTCCCCCTGTGGGCGAAGGAGGGGGAAGGGTGCTGGACTGGCCTTTGAAAGTGACATGTCCCGGCATGAGCACTGGGGAACCCGGGCTTCCCAGCGCTCACGGACAGTTCCTGTGACTTGCAAAGCCAGCATCCCTCAACCACAGGGCCTCTCAGTGGTGGACCAGTCTGTTGGCTTGGCCAGCCACCACAGTTATACAGGCAGGGGAAGCGCAGGCACCTGTTGTCATGGACCTTTTGGGATTGCCCTGCACAGCACACTTTGGATTTTTCGGCAGTGCTCTGTGCACATGAATGAGTGCTGTGTGGCTCATGGGAGCACGCATTCCCCTGCACCACCTTCAGACGGGCAGTCAGATGAGTGACTATGGTAACATCTCATTTTAAAAACCCCATTGACTCTCCTAAACATTGGTGGCTCAGATTACTCAACCACCCTCGCCCCCAAAGTTCCTGCCCACTCGTCCAGCCTTCAGAAAATTCAAATGTCAGTGTGGCGCGAAGTATCACAAAGTAGTCCCCACCGTAATTTTAGCCCCCTCTAATTCCCCCCCCCCCCCATCCTCCAGCAGTGACTGTCCCATAAACCTCAATCTTGGGTTTAGCTGCATTTTTACACACCTGCTCATAACATACTTTTTAGAAAGTGGGTCAAACTTAGCCTAGTTTAGCTGTGGCTTTGATGCTTCCACACAATCTCCATGAATCAGACTGAACTACCCTGGAAATGTAAACATGTTGATGTTCCATGTCTCAGTCAACCTACGATGGGGGTTGGGGGAACTCTCTTGCTGTGCAGACTAATCTACTAACCTGCCCCTCTGAGCTGCAAAATAAAAGATGAAGACCTGTCTTGTACTGGCTTTACTGTAATGAAAAAAACAAGCAGTTTGTGCCCTGAGTCTGATTTATACTGAAGGATGTGCTGTATATTCCCTACTTTATCAGATGGGCCGGCATTTTTTGAATAAATCTAGCAATTGTTGTGTATTGTAATATCTCTGTATGCAAGCTTAGTGCCTTTATATAGACAAGTAAACTAACTCCAAGCTGTATCTCAGCCAAATGCATGTCTCTTGGCAGCGTCTCAGTTCTGAGGTAGAAAGAATGTTGATTGTGAGAACTCTTACATATCTTTTTTCAGATATTAATTCCATCCTCTTTCCAGCTCTGCAGATTAGATTGCAATTGTTTTTAAGATGCAGTTTTAAAGCTGGCAAGGAACAAGTTGAAGTGATCAAAAGCAACGAGAGCAGCAATATCAGCAAAGTTAAACAACAATCAAGGCAAAATTTTATCTTTTCCTTGGATTTTACATTGGAGCTAATTATCTCAATCTAGATCCTAGCTTTCTGTTTGTTTGTTTGTTTGTTTGTTTGTTTGTTTGTTTGTTTGTTGGCTCTAGATTTCGCTGTGGCCAGAATATATAATACATACAATATAAATTACAATACAATATCACACAATACAATAAAACAAGATAAAAAGATAGATCCACATGTGATACAACTGTTGCACTTGGGTATGAGCCTCTCAGTATAACAGCACATTCCCTATCTAACATGGGGAATACGTTTATACAACGTACCCAATTAACATACCAATAAATTAATTAAAATCTCTATGCATCTACCTGACCTGTTTGTCCTAGCATCGTTCCTCCATTATAGAAGGAAGAAATGTTTCGATGGAAAACCTACATCTTTATAATGACAACTGCGCTTTGAGGCATCTCACACTGAAATATCACAGGATCAATATGGCAGAGCACACCAGCCTCCTGTATTATTTTGAGCATCCTGCTGGCTACCATTCAAATTTCCATTTAATGGTGCCCTTATTTAAAATTCTGCTACCCCTGCAGAAGAGCTAGCAATGTCTGCGAGATGTTTGCGAGACGTCTTGCATGGCTATGAACAATGAAAACTTTCAAAAGCACGTCAGGTAAGAGGTGCCAGCCATAAATCATCAGTTGATAATATCACGTGAAATAACCTGTTTCCCAAAGGCAAGCAACCTTGAAAATTTAAAACACTGAATCTATCAGTGATGCAACATCCCTACTGTTATTGGACAATAGGCCGGGCCCCCTTCTCACATGATGGGAAGAAGGAGAGAGTTCTTATTGTCTTTTTTTTTTTTTTTTCCATTTCCTAGGGATGATGTAGGGGAAACATAAACCAGGAATAGTGGATAACAGCAAATCAGGTGTCGCAATGAATTGCCTCTATATCCATCTATGAAACCCTTGAACAACTGATCTGATTATGTGAGAGAAGTGCATCCAATTTCCATCCTCCTGACTCTTTTGATCCTGGTGAAGGCTAATGGTATCTTTGGAATGTTTTACATCAAATTAGAGCAACTGAGGTTTTCAAACTTCTCCGATTAAATCTATCAGCAGCCAGAGCTGAAGCTGACGCATCGGCATCAACAAAATGTGGCAACAGTTTTTAAATATCTAACAGCAAAAAAGATGGAGAGCAGAACACTTCCAGAGAGGGAATGGGCTGACATTTCAGCAGGGCAGATTTGGGTTAAATATTGGGGAAACTTCCTAATTGTGGGCCCACTCCAAGGTGTGATCACACACCATATGCAGGTTGCACACATGCATCGAGCATGCACCATATGCGCACCATGCACACTGTGGGTACAAACAGACATGACAGTGGCCTACTGTGGCCCAGAACTCACCTACATGTATTAATTATTAATTATTAATTATTAATGATTTATTATTATTATTATTATTATTATTATTATTATTTATTATAAACATTTATATAGCACCAGCGATGTACCTGGCACTTTACAAAAACAAGATAGACACGGTCCCTGCCTGAGAGCTTACAATCTAAAGACAGGGGGAGGGGAGACAAGGAAGGGGGAGCAGAGGGAGAGACAAGGGATGAAACATTCATGAGGATGCGAGAACTCAGGTACACGTTCTTGGCTTGGTTACAGTAAACTGGGAGTTTACAGATAACTTATGTGCAGGCGCACATCAGATATTAGCACAGGATTGGCCCAGGACGTATTGGCGACTAGCCTGGGCTCTGACCTCCGGAAATCCCTGAAGTCATAGTTCAGGCTAAGCCACAATTGACCAGGCCAAAGCACGCCACAGTGGGCTATCATGTCTGTTTCCAGGCTGCCAACATGACCAGGTCTGATCTGCCATGGCCAGCTGCCATGACTGGCTGTCATTGGCTACCATGGGGAGGTGTATAGGAGTGGGGCTATACTATTGTCCCCCCTGACCAAGACACTGAGACTTCTATATGGCTAATCACTGAAACAAATGGATGGATGGATGGATGGATGGATGGATTAACACTGAGACTATGAAATGCTAGCAGAGATTAGACAGGCTACTAAAATTGGAAACATAATAATAATGGGTGATTTCAATTATCCTAATATTGACTGGGTGAATGTCTCCTTCAGATGAGATATGGAGGTAAGGTTTCTAGATGCCATAAGTGACTGCTTCTTGGAGCAGCTGGTCCTAGAACTAACGAGAGGAGAAGTGACTTTGGATCTAGTCCTAAGTTGAACACAGGACCTGGTGCAAGGGGTAACAGTGTTTGAGCCACTTTGTAATAGTGATCACAATATAATCAAATTTGATATAATTACTGGAGTGAGAATGGTGACTAAAACAACTGCAGTAGCATTTAACTTTAAAAAGGGAGACTACTAAAATTAAGAAACTAGTTAGAAGGAAACTAAAAGGAGCAGTTGTAATGTCTACAAGAGGCATGGAGACTATTTAAAAATACCATTTTAGAAGCCCAGATTAAATGTATTTCACTGGTTAAAAAAGGTAGCAAGAGAACCAAACGTCTTCCAGTGTGGTAGGGGTAGGACTCCAGGTGAATTATTGGTTAACGGTTTTATCGGTGTCGGATTAATCCGATATCAGATTTATCGGTATCGGTATATTGGTTTTTTAACATTGCCTATTTTTCGGATCTTTAACATTGCGGACATTTTTTTAAATGGCCGCAATGTTAAAGATCCGAAAAATTGGCAATGTTAAAAAACCAATATACCGATACCGACATTATCGGTATTATCGGATTAATCCAATATCGACAATTATCGGCATTATTGGATTAATCCAATACCGACAGTCCCATCTCTACTAAATTGTGAGGTTTAGGAGTCTGTTAGACCCAAAAAGGCATCCATTAAAAAATGGGAAGCTAATCCTACTGAGGAAACTAAGAGCATAAGAATTGCCAAATAAGATGTAATATGGCAGGCCAAGTCAGAATTTTAAGAGACACTTGCTAAAGAGGCAAAAACTAATAATAAACACTTTTTCAAGTACATCAGTAGCAAGAATCTTGCTAGAGTGTCAGTTGGGCCATTAGATTCTCCAGGGGTAAAAGGGGTGCTCAGGAAGGATAAGGCCATTATAGAGAAGTTTAATTATTTCTTTGCTTCAGGCTTCACTGCAGATGATGTTGTGAAGATACCTGCACCAAAACTGTTCTTTGTAGGTGATTGGAAGATTTATCTCAAAATCAACGTGACATTGGAAGAGGTTCTAGAGCAAATTGACAAACAAAATAGTTACAAATCACCAGGACCATATGGTATTATTCACCCCAGGGTTCTGAACGAACTCAAATCTGAAATTACAGATCTACAACTGGTAATTTGCAGCCTATCTCTAAAATCTGCCAGTGTACGAGAGGACTGGAGGGTTATGGGGCATGTCTGTTCGGCATCTCGATTTGATGATCCAGACTGTGTCCGCCACAGCTTCCGGACCTGGGGCGGAGGAGGCTGCTGCCGCTGCACACACAACCATCACTTCTCTTTTACTTTGTGTGTGCACATCATGTTAGTACACCATGCACAATACATGTATACCATATGCACATGGTTTGTACACATGGTGTCCACACGTTCTGTGCTTGTGTGCGCACATACTAGGGCTGAATCAAAATTTCAGCACAGATTCAGTTTACAGTGGATCTGGCCAGTTTGATCGATCAGTCATAATGCAGACTGGAATACAGAACCGATCCATGTTTTGCCAGAACAATGGGAATTATTTTGCCCCTTACTGAGCATGCGCAAAATAGCAGCAGCCTTGCTGCTCCTGCGTAAAATGGCCTCATAGACAGTAAGAGGCCTATGAGAGAAAGGATTCTGGAGCAACTAAAAAAAAAAATTACAGCACTACTGATTAAATATTCTGTAAAAATTTCAAGTAGGCTTTTAAAACTTTCAAATTTGAAAATGATGTCTTTGTTTTGCCTCATGTTTTGTTTTTAATTTTGCCATCAAAAATGTCAAAATCAAAATGTGAAATTCAACATTACTGACATTCAGATTCAGAAATTCACCATTTTTACATGTGAAATTTCAAGGACATTTTTAAAAAACTCAACAAAAGTTTGACCAAATAAATTATATTTGTTTGCAAATTCTGTCTCATATTTAATTTTTAGGTGTCAGAGTTCTGCATCCAAATGCAAATACACACACACACACACACACACACACACACGTGCACAACTGCACACGCAGATACACACACATACATAAATATGGATAAAAATATACATGTCCAGTCTACGTATATGGATGTATTTTACTATAAAATTTATAGAAAGTGAAGTTGCTGTGTTGATCTCAAATGTAGGAGATGGCGGCAAAACAGTTATTCAGATGGTAACTTTTCTTAGACCAACTTCTACTGGTGAAAGTATGCAAATCTTTGAGCCATACCAGGCCCCTTCTCAGACAAGTAGAAGATCAACTTACTTCTCTGAAGAAGGGCCTGATGTGGTCCTAAAGCTCTCATATGTTCATTGTCAGAGGTTGACAGAGCCAACAAAAGATAGTGGGCTCAATCTCATAGCCTGCAGATCCCACGCACAGTCGCACACAAACGGGGCACATCCCCATTGACGGTCCATTATGCTGCACAAAAAACACAAACGAGCATGCACACGCAGTTTCAGCACAGGATCCACAGGCTATGGGATTGAGCCCAGTATCTGAACAATTGTGTCTTTTCTATATATATATTTGAAGTGTTTACATGACTACATTTCTGAGTATACACTCAGCACCTAGCATTGAAAACAAAGTCGTATTTTGTGATTTTTGTCCCACTGACCCATTGTTTGGAAATGTGGTTTGGAGTCATACTTGTTTCTATTTGAAGACTCCAGGCTCGTCCCTAGCAAGACAGGTCAAGCAGGCCCCTTTTGAGGAGTGGGGGAGTAATGGGGGCAATTGCCCTGAGCCTCAGACATGGAGGGGTCACATCAACAGTGACAAATGGTACTATGTTTGAATGATAAGATCCCATTCTTCCTTCCAAGACAGTAACAATGGTCAGTGAAAAGACCCACACAGAGAAAACTCAGGTGTTAGGTCACTTCACCCACATGTGTTTTCATACTCGGAAGGGGGCGGGGAGAGCTGGGGGGAGAGGGGCCAGGCAGTGGTGGGGAGGGGCTGGGCAGGTGTGGAGAGGGGAATAGTTTGCACTTCTCTTAATACCTTTTCTTTGTAGGCTCTGACGTCCTGCTGCCGTGGCCATTTTGCGTATACATAGAGCATTTTTTGAGGTTTTTGTGAATCTCATGTGATTCTCAAAAACCCTGTTGAGAACATGCGAGATCTCACCTGGGGGTGGAGAATCTCAGCCATTCTCATGAGAATGTGGGTAATTTCAGATGTGCTGGGCCCGGAGGCCCAACACGCTGAACCCTGGGCTGGAATCCATTTTGGATCCTGGTCCGTGATGCGTCCGTCCGTCCTTTAGACATGCCAGCCCCATCACTCTATGGGATCTGTGAGGGGGCAGGGCCGAGTGGTCAGATGTGTGGCCGTTTGGCCCTGCCCCCACCCCTGCGCTGCGATGGCCGCCTGCCCTCAGGGAGATGGGCGGGCACAGTGGCCTATGAGGCCGCTGCGTCCAATTCCGTATCGTGGTTCGGGGCATGATTCCAGAATGGGGCAAGGTAACCGAAGTTACTTTTGCCCCTTTCCTGATTGTGGCCAATCTAACCATGGTTCTGGTCTTGAGGCTGGCCTCAGAGCCAGAACCGTGGTTAGCTTTGACCTCTCACCAGAGATTATTCACTGTAGTGAACATCTGGCGGGGGTCAGACAGACGTTAACGCGATCACAGCCACCACACTGGATCCACTGTGGTTGACTGTGGTGGCGTCACATCTGAAATTACCCTGTGATTGCATTCTCATTTCAGACCTAGGGGGAAAAAAATCAGAGAGCATGAAAACAGCACTCGGCACCAAAAGTGTATTATGACCTAGTTTTTATGGAAGAACAAAAGGGTACAACAGATGAATATTTAAGAGCCATATATGCGAAGAAATTAGATACTGGAAAGAAATACTGAAGTGCCTGGTTGCTGTTATTAAGTTTCTTACAGAAAGAGGACTTCCATTCTGTGGTGACAACCAGACTTTGGGATCACTCTACAATGGAACTTACCTTGGATCAATGGAACTTTTGTCCAATTTGATTCTTTTCTTGAGCAGTGCCTGAGAAAGTATGGAAACCAAAGAAAGGATCATGTTTCATACATTTCATACATTTCCTCACAGGTATGTGATGAACTGATGGAGCTAATGGGGTCAGGGAATGAAGTTTGTGTGAAAATAATTCAGGAGATTCAAGAGGCAAAGTATTTTTCTCTTATTGATGACTCTACACCAGACATTTCTCATACAGATCAGTTATGCATCATTTTTTGGTACTGCCTGAATGAAGACGGGAAAGCAATTTTTGTGCTTTGGGCAAACTGACAGCCACTCTGAAGAAAACTTAGGTGAAACTGTCATCAACATTCTTCAGAAGTGTGCCATTGACATCAAGAACTGCAGAGGACAGACACAGGACAACGCAAGGAATATGACTGACCAATATCAAGGACTGCAAGCTCACAGAAAAAGCATGAAACAAGTTGTGTTAATACTTCAAGAGAGTATATTGATCACTGTTCCAAAAAAAATAGTACACCAAGAATCACCCTGAAAAACCGGTCACAAACAAGATGGTCCTGCAGAGAAGATGCCACACAAACTCTTGTCCGAAATAAATATTATGAGTGTATTTTGGAAGCCTTCATCAGGATTGGGAATGATTCCAAAGAGAAACTGGCAGTTAAGTTAGAAGCAAAGTCTTTGGTAAAAGAGCTGAAGACACTCAAATTAGATTTTATAACGGCAGCATTCTAGCACAAAATCCTTCACACGTTTGACACTGGGTACAGCCACGAAATATACAAATACTGTACCTTGGGCAGCTTTACCCCACTCCGGCAGCTTTACCACACAATGCAGTGCATTGTGTGCCTGGTGGCCAACAGATGTTCCCCCCACCGTGGGGAAGGGCTGGCAGCTGGCTGCTACACACAGCATCCTTGGAAAAAGGCCAGGGATGCCGCTGCTCATGTGCCTGGTCCCCACCTGGCCCGCTATGCAGTGAGATCAGCTGTGGGGCTTTGAGTGATGGATGGCAGACACTAACTCTAGTCCTGTGTGGCCACATCTACGACTGGGGGTGGGATAGTGGTCGGGCCAGGGGAGGGAGTGGGCAAGATTGGGCAGCTGCTCATGTAGCTGATGCCTCAGCCCATCCTGGGGTGTGGTGGGATAGCCAACAGTGGCTAGCTTCCCCATGGGGGGTGGGGGGGTGACCATTTTCCCTGTTCTCTGCACTAGCCCCACAGTGTGGTGGCCGTGATTGCCTGCCACAGGGTGCATGAGGATCGGGCCCACCACTGCTCGTGTCAACAAAATCCTACAAAAACCAAACCTTGATGTCATGCAGGGGCAGTGGACCCTCTAGGATGACAAGGGCAATGCCCCACCTGGACCCCTGGGACTCCCCCAGCCAGCGACAGCTAAAAAAACAACAAACAAACAAAATCTGCCACGTCGGCATCGCGGTGAATGTGCGGAGCCACCTCGAAGAACCTTGTTTACAGAGGCAGAAACCTTCTAAAGGTTTCTGCCTCTCTAAACAAAGTTCTTTGAGGTGGATCTGCACATTCTCACCGGTTGTGTGTGTGCATGAGCACACAACCGGTGACTCACCCCATGCCCCCTGAAGGCTTCCTAAGGAAGCCTTCAGGATTAAAAGGGAGGCGTTCTCCCTTTATGTGGAGTGTGCGGCTAGAAGCGCCGTCCACTCCGCATAAAGGGACCCTGCAATGGAACAGTGCCGCAGGGGGCACTCTTTCATTGCAGGGGCCGGGCAGGGGGAAAGTTCAAACGGGGGCACCCAACAGAGGTGCCCCCGGTATGAACTAAGACCTGTGTGTGAGTCAGCAGCTCTTGGTCTCCCCAAGTCCCTTCCTCCCTCCCTGCTGGATTCCAGCAGGGAGGGAGGAAGGGACTCGGGGAAGCTAAGAGCTGGATACAGAATCTCCCTCCCCCCTGGATGCAGGTGGCAGCGCTGAGGATGAGGAGAGACCCAGCCCCACCATGGTTGGTAAGTAAATTGCAGGGCCCGGGGTGGGGGTGGGGGGACTGCAGGCACATGGGGGGAGGCGGGAGGGGGTACATAGGGGTGAGTGCGGGCACA
>QEPC01007499.1:8850078-8860194 GCA_003113815.1 Sphenodon punctatus | reverse complement strand
TTGGAAATCCTGAGAGAGATGTCACTGCAAGTCATGGGAATTCCTTGCTGCTGGGTTATGCCATGCCACTGGCCTACCGTCCCCCTGGCTCTGCCTACCATCCCCCTGGCTCCACCTACTGTCCCCCTGGCTCCGCCCCTAGGCCCGCCGGCCTTACTGCCCCAGTGCCCCTCCAACATCAAAACCCACCAGCCACCCCTGATGTTGTGGCAGGAAAACATTGGCTTTCTTCCCTCATCATCTTTGTCCATGACATGCAGAACAAATTTAGTGAAACTGAAGAAGAGGCAAAGAAAATTAATCTTCAAGTGGAAACTACATATTCAGATAAAGGATCAACAGCACCGAGACACAAATCAGTTGTGACTGCAAGCTACTGCAAGCTAACTGGCAGAGACAAATTCAGGGTGGAAATTTTCAACTTTATCTTAGATAACATGAACAGGAGAAGCATGCCTGAGCTTACACAGAAATTGTGAATGTATTTGGTTTCCTGGCAAGACTAGATCAGGCTTCCCCAAATTAGGATACACTGGGAAGTGTTAGTGAGAGCTTTCCCAAAAGAACTTCAAAATTCTCTCTCCTCTGAACTAAAACATTTCATTCACTTCTTAGATAATAATCTTTATTTTTATATGCCACCCCTCTGCCATGGCACTTGGAGCACTTTACAAATAAATAAACACAACTTTTAATTCTCTTAACAACCCTGCGAGGTAGGTTAGCCTGAGAGAACATTGTTACTAGCCCAAGGTCACCCAGTGAGTTTCTGGCTGAAGCGAGACTTGAACTAGGGTCACCTCCAACCTCCACCTCCTCATCCAAGTACTGGGTACTTAGGGTGCTTTTAGACGAGACCAAAAAGGCGGCTGATCCTTTGATCAGCCGCCTTTCTTGGCGCTCGTCTAATTGCTGGGGCCGCTTCTTAATCCGCGTCGGAGGGGGCAGGCTCGCCTGCCCCCTCCAACGCGGATTCCCGAAGTGCTTTACGCCGCACTTCCGGGTTCCGCGGGCGAGTACGCATGCGCAAAAGGGTGCACATGCGCAAAAGGGTGCAGAGACACCGCGGGGGTGAAAGCCGGCATTTGGCGATCCCGCTTGTAAGCGGGATCATCTAAAAGCGCCCTGAGACATTACACCACAATGGATGTGATAGAAGTGTGGAGAGTGTTATGAAGGTAGTTTAACAAGAAGGAACTGGTTGAAGTTTTTCCAAAAATTACTATAGATTTTTGCCTTTATTTAACTCTGCCCATGTCAAATTGTGAAGGAGAAAGAGTGTTCTCCAAATTATCCTTTATTTAAAATAAATTACAGTCAACAAGACAGCTTTCAAGATTGTCAGCATTATCTGTTCTCTCTACAGAATGGGATCTTCTGAAAGAAGTTACTTTTTTATGATATCTCAGTTTACCAATATTTCAGTTTACTGCCTAGAAAGCTAGGAAAAAGCTGATTTGATAACTTTTGCAATAATCTGAATATAGTTTGTGTGATTAAGAACATAAGAACATAAATAGTGCCATACTGAGTGAGACCAATGGTCCATCAAGCCCAGCAGCCTGTCCTCCAACAGTGGCCAATCTCAATTGCATGGGAGAGGAATCAACAGTCACAATGGGCAATCCACTCCCCATTGTTCACTCCCAGCTTCTGACAGTAAGAAGTTCATCCTGTAAACTACTTGGTTAATAGCCATTAATGGACCTACTCTCCAAGAACTTATCCTGGCCTTTTTAAAACCCAGCTATATTACTGCCTTGACAACATCCTCTGGCAACAAATTCCATAGGTTAATTATGTGTTGAGCGAAAAAGTACTTCCTTTTATTTGCTTTAAATCTGCCGGCAGCTAGTTTAATGGAGTGTCTCCTAGTTCTAGTACTATTGAGAGGCTAAATAACCGTTCCCTATCTACTCGTTCCATACCACTCAAGATTTTATAAACCTCTATCATGTCCCCTCTCAGTCTTCTCTTCTCTAAGTTGAAGAGACCCAGCTTGTCAAGCCTCTCTTTGTATGGAAGCCATTCCATACCCTTTATCATTCTCATTGCCTTTCTCTGTACCTTTTCTAGTTCAGCCATGTCTTTTTTGAGATGGGGTGACCGGAACTGCACACAATATTCCAGGTGTAGTCGCACCATTGATTTGTAGAGAGGCATTATGATATCCACAGTTTTATCCATTTGTAAATAATTCCTAACATACTGTTTGCGTTTTTGACTGCTGCGGCACACTGGGCTGAGGATTTCAGTGTATTGTCCACAATTGCTCCCAGATCCTTTTCCTGAGTGGTAACTCCTAGCTTAGTACCCAGCATTGTGTACTCAAAGTTTAGGTTATTTTTCCCTATGTGCATCACTTTGCACTTGTCCACATTAAATTTCATCTGCCATTTAGATGCCCAGGCACATAGTCTCTTAAGATCCTATTGCAGTTCTTCACAGTCTGCTTGTGTTTTAACTGCCTTAAATAACTTGATGTCATCTGCAGATTTGATTGCCTCACTCTTAACGTCCTTTTCCAGATCATTACTGAATCCATTAAACAGCACTGGTCCCAATACAGATCCCTGGGGCACACCACTTTTTACATTCAGTCCTACTCTTTGCTTTCTAACCTTTAACCAGTTACCGATCCATAGTAAGACACTACCTCCTATCCCATGACTTTTTAATTTTCTCAATTGTATTTTATGTGGGACATTATCAAATACTTTCTGGAAATCCAGGTACACTATATCTACCGGGTCTCCCTTGTCCACATGTTCATTTACACCCTCAAAGAATTCCAACAGGTTAGTGAGGCATGACTTACCTGTGCTAAATCCATGTTGACTCTTCCCCATTAAGCCATATTTATGAACATACCCAGCGATTCAGTTCTTAATGCTAGTTTCCACCATTTTGCCCGGCACAGACGTCAAGCTTACTGGCCTGTAGTTTCCAGGATCACCTCTGGATCTCTTTTAAATATTGGGGTTACATTTGTCACCCTCCAATCCTGAGGTACAGTGGCAGATTTTAGCAATTTGTTAATGTTTAGTTTGTCAATTTGCTCTAGAACCTCCTCCAGAGTCATGTGGATTTGTGACCGCTCTTCCAATTCATCACTTACAAAGTAAGGTTCTAGTGTGGGTATCTCCCCAACATCCTCTGCAGTGAAGACCAACGCAAGAACTCATTCAGCTTATCTACAATGTCCTTTTCGTCCCTAAGCACCCCTTTCACCCCATGGTCATCTAACAGTCCAAATTACTCTCTAGCAGGCTTACTGCTTCTGACGTACTTCGAAAAGTTTTTATTATGAAGCTTTAGCATCTTTAGCAAGTTGCTCCTCAAATTCTCTTTTGGCCTGCCTTATTAACTTTTTACATCTACTTTGACAACGCTTATGCTCTTCCCTATTTACTTCATTGGAACTCTTTCCATTTTTTAAAGGATGCCTTTTGGGCTCCAATAGCCTCCTTCACTTCACCATTTAGCCACACTGGCAGACATTTGGTCCTCTTGCTACCTTTCTTAATTTGTGGAATACATTTTATCTGAGCTTTCAAGATGATGTTTTTAAATAGTCTCCATGCTGCCTGTAGACTGCTCCTTTAAGTTTCCCTCTAACTAGTTTCCTCATCTTTACACAGTTCCCCTTTCTAAAGTTATATGTTACCACAGTGGTTTTATTTGTCATTTTCTCTCCTGTGAGTGTCAGATATGATTATATTATGATCACTATTGCCCAGTGGCTCCAGCACTATTACCCCTCGCTCTAAATCCTGCACTCCACTTAGGACTAGATCCAGAGTGACTCCTTCTCTTGTTGGTTCCAGGACAAGCTGCTTCAGGAAGCAGACATTTATGACATCTAGAAATTTTATTTCTGCATCCCACCCCGAGGAGACATTCTCCCAGTCAATATGAGGATAATTAAAATCGCCCATTATTATTGTGTTTCCAGCTTTAGTAGCTTGTCTAATCTCCCTTAGCATTTCACAGTCAGTCTCAGGAGGATGATAGTATAGGCCGACCGCTATACACTTCCCCGTTATACATGGAATTTCTATCCACAGAGATTCCAGGGTACTGTTTGCTTCCTTTACAATATTAATCCTGCTTAACTCAATGTTGTCTCTTACATATAGCATCACCCCACCACCAGCTCGACCTACTCTGTCATTTTGATATATTTTGTATCCTGGTAATATCATGTCCCATTGGTTGTCCTCATTTCACCTGGTCTCTGAGATTCCTATTATGTCTATATCCTCATTTAATGCAATACGTTCTAATTGTGGTAGATTATGTGTAAACCTTTTCTTTAACTTTGTATTTGATGTTTACCCTTATCCTTGCCACATGGACCTGCCTGCTGTCATTCTCATCATAACCAAGCCAAGTACGTGCACTTGAGACCTCGCATCTTCAGGGACCGTGTCTATTTTATTACTTTGTAAAGTGCCAGGTACACTGCTTGCGCTATATAAATGTTTGTTAATAATAAAATAATAATAATAATTAGTCAATTAAATGTGAAACCAAGATCCCACGTGCAGAAGACACTGTATGTTGCGAGTGAATCCAACTGGTTTTTTGTGGGTTTTGTATTTCAGTTTTCAAGACATATTATTTATTATTATTATTATTATTATTATTATTAGCAAGCATTTATATAGCACCAGTAATGTACCTGGCACTTTACAAAGTAATTAAATAGACACGGTCCCTGCCAAGGGCTTACAATCTGAGAGATGGGGATGAGGGGGGAGATGAAGGAAGAAGAACAGACTGAGAGACAAGGAGTGTAACATTCACAAAGATGCGAGGTCCCAGGTGCACGCGCTTGGCTTGGTTACATCAAGACTGATGGCTGGTTGGTCCATGTGGTGAGGATATGAGTACACAGACCTCAGGTAACAGATTGTACTGGATGGAGGGTATCAGCAGGAGATAGGTGACGGGAGTGAGAAGTCAGGGAGGGCAGAGCGGAAGAGGTGGGTCTTGAGGAGGGATCTGGAAGGTGGTTAGGGGAACAGGGGAGGCGTGGGAGGGTGAGAGAGGCGACAGAGGAGGAGCGGAGTTCACGACCTGGAGTATGGAGGGAAATTAGTGCAGAGAGATAGGGGGGAGCAAGGTTGTGAGGAGCTTTATAAGTGAAGACTAGGAGCTTGTGCAGGATTCGTTCAGGAAGGGGGAGCCAGTGAAGAGCGGAGAGGAGAGGCTGCACAAGGGTGAAGCGATGGGCGAGGTGGATGACCCTGACAGCAGAGTTTTGGATGGAGATAATGGGAGAAAGATGAGAGCAGGGGAGGCCAGTGAGAAGGAGGTTACAGTAATTGAGGTGAGAGATGACCAGGGCATGAACAAGGGTTTTGGCAGAGGAGACAGAGAGAAAAGGGCAATCTTAGCAATGTTATTGAGGGAGAAGTGACAGGATTTGGCAACAGAGTAGATGTAGGGTTTAAAAGAAAGGGGTGAGTCAAAGATGAAGCCTAAGCTACGGGCTTGGGGGACGGGAAGGATGGTGACCCCATCGATAAGGATTGACAGGGAAGAGGGAGAGGATGGATGAGAGGGTAAGATAAGGAGTTCAGTTTTAGCCATGTTGAGTTTGAGTTGATGTTGAGACATCCACGTAGAGATGTCAGAGAGACAGCTGGTGAGGCGAGCTTGAAAAGAAGGAGAGAAAGAGGGAGTAGAGAGATAGAGTTGAGTGTCATCAGCATAGAGGTGATATTGGAAACCAAGGGAGGCAATGAGGTTGCCTAGGGACAGAGTGTAGATAGAGAAGGAGAGAGGGCCAAGGACAGAGCCTTGGGGAACACCAATCAAGAGGGGAAGGGAGGAGGAGGTGGAGTTGTCAAGAGACACATTGAAGGAACGGTCAGAGAGGCAGGAGGAGAACCAGTCGAGGACAGAGCCACGGAAGCCAAGGAAGTGAAGTGAATCCAGAAAGAGTGAGTAGTCAACAGTATCGAAGGCAGTAGAGAGGTCAAGGAGACCAAGAATGGAATAGAGGAAATTAGATTTAGCCACAAGAAGATCGTTGGTGAACTTAGCGACAGCAGTTTCAGTTGAGTGAAGCGGGTGAAAGCCAGATTGGAGGGGGTCAAGGGAGGAGTTGGTGGACAGGAAGTTGAGGCAGTGGAAGTAGACAACACATTCAAGAAACTTCGAAGCAAAAAGAAGGAGTGAGACAGGACAGTAGCTAGAAGGATCAGAGGGGCCAAGAGTGGACTTTTTGAGGATAGGATAGACAGTGGTGTGCTTGAAGGTGGATGGAAAGGAGCCAGTAAAGAGAGGAAGAGGTTGTTGATGTTCAGGAGGGAAGGGGCGACATGGAAACAATGGAGGTCAGGAGGTGGGAGGGGATGGTGTCAGGGGGTCAAGTGGAAGGGTTGGAGGAGGAGAGCAGGGAGGAGATTTCCTCAAGGGAGGTGGGAGGGAAGGAGGACAGGAGAGAAGGAGTGAGAGGGGAGGGAGTAGGAAGAGGAGAGGAGTGGGAAGCGATGTCGATGCGGGTCTTGTCTATCTTGGAGGTGGAGAAGGAAGCAAGATCCTGAGCAGAAAGGGAAGAGGGAGGAGAAGGACAGGGGGGCTTGAGCAGGGAGTCAAATGTGGAGAACATGCGGCGAAGGTCCAGATAACAGGACTCAATGCATGAGGCGTAGTAATTCTGTCTAGTGAGGGAGATAGTAGAAGTAAGGGAGGAGAGACAGAATTTGAAGTGAAGGAAGTCAGCATGGAAGTGGAATTTGTGCCAAAGGCCTTCAGCAGCATGGGTGTAGGAGCGGAGGTGGCGGATACTGGGGGTGAGCCAAGGACTCACCCCCAGAGTGGGAAGTGCAGGAGCGGGAAGTGCAGGAGGAGAGGAGGGCAAGGGAGTCAAGGGTGGAGGAGAGAGAGGCATTGAAAGCAGAAATGGCAGTCAGGGGAGGAGGAGAAGACTGAGAGAAGGAGGGAGAGAGAGGAGGGAAAGTCTAGAGGGTTAATGGCCTGCAGGTCACGGAAGGGGTGTGGAGATGTGGAAGAGGAGGGGGACAGTGGGAGACATTGAAAGGGGCAAGGAAATGGTCAGAGATGGGATGAGGATTGAAGGAGAGATCAGAGACAGAGCAGTTTCTAGAGAAGACGAAGTCAAGAGAATGGCCGTTAGCATGGGTAGGGGAGTTGGTCCAAAGGTGGAGGTTGAAGGAGGAGGCTAGTGAGAGGAAGCAAGAGATGGAGGGCCGGGAAGGGACATCAACATGAATGTTGAAGTCAACGAGGATGAGAGTGGGGGTATCGTCAGAGAGGAAGAAAGTGAGCCAGGACTCAAATTCAGAGAGAAAGAACGAGAGAGAGCCATGAGGGCGGTAGACGACAGCCACGTGGAGATGGAGGGGGGAGTAGAGGCACACAGAGTGAGCCTCAAAGGAGGGGAAGGAGAGAGAGGGGGAGGAGAAAGTTGGAATTGAGAGGAATTACTGAGGAGGCCCACGCCACCACCCCGGCCTTCAAGGCNATTGACAGGAATTAATGAGGAGGAGGCTCATGCCACCACCCTGACCTTTGGGGCGGGGCTGGTCAGAAAAGGAGAGACCCCCCCAAAGGAAAGGGTAGCAGGGGTGACAAAGTTGGAGAGGGAGATCCAAGTTTCTGTAAGGGCAAGGAGCTGGAGGGAGTGAGAGAGGAAGAGATCATGGATGTAGGGGGCTTTATTGGCAGAGGAGCGACAGTTCCAAAGGGAGCAGGAGAATGGGAGCTGATCAGGGGAAAGGCAGGAAATGGGGATAAGATTGGGAGAAGGGGGCGGTGGGGTAAGCGAGAAATAGGGAGGGGGGAGCAGGGGGGAAGATAGCCAAGGGGGAGGAGAAAGTATGAAGAGGTTGGAGAGAAGTGACCTTAGGCTTACACTTAGCTGCTGTTGTGGTATTCTGCTGTAAAATGTTAACATACTGCTGTATTGAATTCTGATGTCAAATATAGGGGGGTTTCCAAAAGTTTATCTGCATGTCCATGCCTGTTTTGCCTGCACATCTGGTAGGGCACTTTTAGATGGATGGGTCACCCAGGGGTGAAGCAGGCTGGCACAGCCAGTCTTGGGGCCGCCCATCTGTCTAAATGCACCCAGAGTCTTTAAAAAGGCACTGAGGTAATGCAACCTAGAAGCCAAAGCCTCTACTACTCCCCCCCCCCCCCATCATTTCCAGTGTTAGTCATCACAAATGAAAACTCCCAGTTTCAGTTGGACTCTGGGTTTCAGTGACTGGTTCTTTGTAAGATAACGTACACGGCTATAGAAGTGCTCTCTCGTAGCCAGACTGACTGCATCTGACTGCTATTTCAAAGTGCAGCTTGCAACAGCTCAGCAGTGCAGAATGTGCTTTTTCCTTCCCAAAAAAGGGAAGTGTCTAAGAGCTCGAGGAGTATGAACGTTTCAGCAGCTTAACGTTGCCTCTCTTACTCGCTGTGCTTACATATTTGCAGAGGGAATTGGCAGCTCTGGGAACAACAATTAACTTTTGCTTTATGCTTACACCGAGCTGATGATTATATCCATGAGTGACTTTACAGGAGACCCCACTCCAGCCAAGGGGAGAGGTTGTTCTTTGTCATTGATTCATATCAGCTGCTGTGCACGTATTATACTTGAGTTGAAATACGCAGCTGCCCGGCCAGCGGATAATGCACTGCATGGAATCTGGGCCTACAGAGGCTTATGAGAGGAAGGATCAAGGATGATCTTGCAGCAAAGGCATAGGCCTTGGAGACAGGATATCTGGAGTCTAGGCCTGATAATTTGATTTCCTTGTTGCACATACGTTGCTTCTGTGCTTTAGAAATGGTCCTTTTCAGTGGTGCGGCAAGACTGTAGCAGGCTTAGGCTCCTTTTCCAATTATGGGCCCTCCTGAGGGGAAGGGAGTGAGGTCTCTATAAATGGCAGCCCTCCCAAGTGGGTGTCCAGCCAGCCTTCACCTCCCTACGTAAAAGTTAGGAAATTTCCAGAGTAGATAAGGTAACGTAGCAAGCACTTCACCCCAGCCCACTCTGGGTGGAACCAGAGTATTGTTGTTACTATTATTATTAAGTACTTATATAGCACAAGCAATGTACCTGGCGCTTTACGATTTCTGAAAATAGACAGAGTCCCTGCCCCGGGGGGCTTACAATCTAAGAGACAGGGAAGAGGAGACGAGGGATGGGGGCAAAAGAAGGAGAGACAAGGATAAGAACATAAGTGCCATACTGGGTTAGACCAATGGTCCATCCAACCCAGCATCCTGTCTCCGACAGTGGCCAATCACGGTGGCTTGGGAGAAGCATCCAACAGGTCACAATGGGGGATAGACTTCCAGGGGGATAGACTTCCAGGCACCAGGGGTGAAAAGGCTTGGAGTAGCAGTCAGCCTGCCCAATCACCATCTCTTTTCTCCTCAGACCACTGGCTTCGCTGTCTGCGATTGGCCCCGGGCTAGGATGCATGGAGCCAATGGGGCTTGTGGTGAGGCGGGCGCAGCAAGTAACAAAACTCGTTGCCCTCCCCCTTGCCAACACCTTCTGAGCTAGTCACTGTTCCTGACAGCAGGCGTTTCAGAAGGCTCCCTCTCCCAGCAGTTTCTGTTCCTTCCTATTCCTAATCCATTGCAATCCTCTTACCATTTCACCCATCCAATCCATCTACCGCCATATTATCATTTATTTAGCTTAGATAGATTTAGTTGTTATTTTTTGTTTTTACCCCTCCATGTTCCCTCTTCCCTCCCGTGTTCAAGCTTCCTTCCTCCCTACCCCCTCCATTGAATCCTTTCCCTCTCCCCTCCCTCTCTATATATTCCATCCTTGATTCCCTTCCCTTTCCCTGTTTTTGATTCATTTAGAGTAGGATTATTAGATTGATTTAGGTTTCATTTCAGTTTTGTACCCCTCCTTGTGTTGTTTGTGATTCCACCCCATCCCAGATAGATAGATAGATAGATAGATAGATAGATAGGGAGTTAACTTAGTGATAGAGATAGCGTTTAGTGATTTAGTTTTAGTGTTTGTAGGAGTAGGCCTTTGTACTTATTAGATAATCCATTTAGTTCATAGCATTTAGAATAGTTAATAGCAGTTAGATTTAGTGTAGATAGATAGATATA
>QEPC01007499.1:8832270-8843538 GCA_003113815.1 Sphenodon punctatus | reverse complement strand
TCCACGTTTTTTACCTTTTTTTTATGCGAAGTCTGGCTGGGCTGTCTGGAGTGTTTTGCAGAGGCAGCTACTGCTCACGCATGCCCAGAAGCTCCTCCGGGGGTGGGGGTATTCTTGTTAGCAATAACTTCATTAAGAAGAGTTTGTGAAATAGCAGCCATAATAATCTCAGAACCATATTTGCAGACTTTCCAAGACAGAATAGATATTGCTTTACATCCTAAATTCCTACCTGAGATAGTATAAGACAGACAGTTGTGAGAATGTGGCCCTTTTTACATGGCCCTCTCCCACCCATGAACATGCAGATTTCTCCATGTTTGTGGGTGGGGGAACCCTGTGTGAATGATGCAGTGTGTGCGCCTGCAGTGACTGGGGGTGCATGCGATTTCCTGCCTAACACTCATCCCCACTCATCCCCCATCTCGTCCCTACACACAGAGCAACCAAGGAAAATGGCGGTTACTCCATGGGTGCAGATGAGTGGAAGGTGAGTGGGGATGCATGTGCAGCCATGTGCATGTCCCGCCCATACACCAGTGTGCCCACAGACCCACCACCCGGAGGAGCCATGTAAAAACAGTCTATGAGGAGCCACTCAAAGAAGAACAGAAGGTTGCTGCCTTGTAAAAAGGTTCTTTGAGATGGTTCCAAACATTCTCACAACACCCACCCTTCCGGGCCCACATGTAATTTTTTTCTTACATTCCTATAAAGGGTTGGAAGGAACTGTCATTCTGAGGGGGAGAGTGCTTTTTATACTAGAGGAGCTTGAGACCATCACATGGTCTATTATTTGAATATTGTGAGCATGCACAACCCAGTTTTGATAATGTTGGGAGCCATCTCAAAGAACCTTCTTTACAAGGCAACAACTTTCTAATCACTCACATGGGGAGGAGTTGATTGTAAACTAACAGCTTTATCTCCCAGTCTGATCGATGTCCCACTGCTGATGCTGATGCAGCAGCACTACTAGCAGGCAGACGCAGGTGCGGGATGGGGACCCCCCCCACACACACACACACCTTCAGTCCCCACCCCTGGACTCCCATTCATTGTTTGTAATCACAAAACACATGTTTTTCTGGAGGAAAGCTAGAATGGTTACCAACCGGGGGTTTTTGCTCTACTGACTCCCACTGAACAGCATAGGCACTGTTCAGTGAGACTTTGCTACCACCTTAATTATAGGGCCACGACCATGGCCCTATAATTGAACATAATAAAACCCATCATACAAGTGTAATATCAAATACATATAAGAATAGAAAAAGTCCATAGCAGACAACATGAAACCAATGAAAATGTCTGGGCCTAGAGTAGACCTCTCCTCATGGGAAAATTCAAAACAGACCTTTCTTCTATGAAGATACCATTATTTATCCACATAGAGAATAGACAACGATCAACTAGTGCCTGGGTACTTTAACTCATTTTGTAAGACCTTTATGACGATCCTATTTGAGAAGTACATCTGTTCAGGAATGGCTCAACATTCCTAAGTGAATTCCACCGTTGAAAAACTCTATAATATAAACACACAATGTCATATAAATAACAATTATACAAAATAAATCACATAAAGCTTAAACACAAAAACCTCATAAATATGAAACTCGGATATGGCTGCTCGCCTCAGGCTTCACAAGGCCTAAGGTCTGGTCTTAGTCAGGACATGACTCATTTACAAGAAGATTAAAATACAAATGTAAATATACAGAAAAAATTGAGTCCCAAATCTTGGCCTCCAGTTTCAAGTTGTTCCCCCTCCTTTTCTTAACTTCACCAATCAACACCTTTGTAACAGGCCAGGAGCCACCAGCCGTTTAGAGACTGCATGTAACTTGTTGCACATCTGCTGTCTCTGTGTTTTAGACATGGTCCTTTTGAAACATTCTAGGCATGAGTCACTGATTTCTCCTTGGGGGTATTCATTATTGTCTAAATTCCTTACCAAAAAAAAAAGTGTAATTCTTCTCAGGAATTCAGGTGTAAAAGCAATAATAATTAAGCACAGGCAAAGTTGCTAACCCTGTCTTGATATTATTCACATACCACCAACAACACATGAAACATTTCAGAAATGTGGGTGTGCAAATTGAACATTCAGCATGGTGCATAGATTGCTGTGTCAACGGAATCAATGGTTCATCACAATACACTTTCAGTGTGTGGTCCTTATTATAATTGGGAGTGGACTACCCTGGTGAAAATCAATTGAGGGAATTTACTAACCCCTTTAAAAAACAGCAAAAACATAACAAGAAATACCAATAACAGAGAAACCTATTATTTCCCCCAAACAACATGGGGAAATGTGTTTTCCAGCCAAGCTAACTACAGAAATCTCTTAAGAACGTTACTTTCAGGGTATAGCAAAGCCAAAAGGAAGCTAACATCTTACATTTCCAAGCAGGCATTCAAAGATTCCTACTGCTGAGGTAAAGTTTAACAAATATTAGGGATGTGCATTCAGGTTTCAATAAAACACAAACACAAAAGCCCCTTTCCGGCTTCCATGTTTGAAAGACAAATACTGGAGCTTTGTTTTGGGGTTCCGAGTGACCCCAAAACGTGCAAAAAAATGCTATCCAAGGTCTCGAACTGGACCCCAGAAACTGTAGCACATATCCACATTGGAGCTGTGCTACTCTTTGACTCTCAGCTCCAGGAGGGTGGAAATAATTGCAGTCTTCACGTAGGGCTCAGACAAGAGCAAGTGTTCCCATTCCGCAGGGAAAATATTTAACTTTCAGGAGCTTGTGAGTGTTTGTCAGTACTTTTTCAGCCTTCAGTGATTCTGTGCTTCCGTCATTGCCCATTGCACCTGTGATTTTTCATCATTTCCTGTCAATTTCATCATGTCCAGCATATTTCATCATTTTTGTCACTTTCTAGCATTTTCATCATTTTTTGTTATTTTCGTCACTTTTCGGGACTTTTATGATAGTTTTACAACACTTTTATGGCAGATTTCCAGCACTTAGCTGGCACTTTTGCATCTCCACAGCCCCTGGGGGTGTGCACAGGGTGCACACAGGGCTTGTGATCAGCCCCGTAGCAGCTCTGTTCAACTTGTGAAAAATAACAACAAATAGTGAAAATAGCAGAAAAGCTGGTAAGTTTTTGCATTGTGTGAGAATGAAGGCGAATGACCCGTTTCCAGTGGAAACAGTATTCACCGGGATTTGTCATTTCAGGCCTGGTCTCCAGCACTGCAGCCTGGCCCACCCCAGTACAGTCCAGTACAGCCAGGGAGAAATGATGAATCCTTGGCAGTCTCATCCCCCCTCCCCAAACCAGTGACTACTCACTCAAACCAGTGACCCCCCTCAGCCATCCCCATCCCCCATTCCCATCTAGGAATCCCACCTCCCACAAGCTTCTGAGCAAGGTACCATGTCCCATTCCTTCCTTCCAAAGCTAACAACCTCCCCACCAAGACAGATGTATTCTCCACCCTCCCCAAACCATTGTCCACCCCCCCTTTTTTTAAATTTGTAGCCGACGTAGAAGTAGTTTTAACTGCATTTTCCTTTCCTCATAGGCTTGTCAAACTGGCAGAACCTCACTGCACTTTTATGCCAAAATAATCCACACACAGGGACTAGAGCTGAAATGAGTACCCACTAAAAGGTGGGCATAGCTGTGAAATTTCTGGTACTTGAACTGACTCAAAAATATTGGGTACTAATCAGTGCGGTACTTGACATTCCATAATGTCCTGGAATGTCAACTTCTGGTCCTGATTTTTTGGTTTTCCATCCCAATTTACATTCATTCATTTCATTTCATTCATTTATTAGATTTCTATACCGCCCCATCCTGCACAGCAGCTCGGGGCGGTTAACAACAATAAAAAACATTTAAAAACATTTAAAATACAATCATAAAACATATCAATAAAGCTAGTGGTATAAAAATAAATATACAGGTGGGGGATTAAAAATCACACACACCCCTCCCTCCCAAAGGCCTGGGCAAACAGCCAGGTCTTACAGTTCCGCCGAAAAGTCAAAAGGCTTGGGGCCAAGCCAATTTATTACCAATCAGTAATAAAAAAATCGGTACTGGAAATTACTGATCTTTTCAGGATTTGGTTTGATCAGAGGGTTTGGGATTTTTTACATGAGACAGGCGGGTGGGCAGGGAGGACATGGTAAAACACATCCCATGGTGGAACTAACCCCACTCCCAACCGCCACTCCACCCATCACCTGTCTCCCTTGCCAAAGGCCTGGCAGAACAGCCAGGTCTTACATTGTCTTTGGAAAGAGGAGAAGTCTGGGGCCAGGCGGACCTCCATCAGGAGGGAGTTCCACAGTCACGGTGCGGTGACCGAGAACACCCCTTTCATCGTCACCACCCGAGATACCCGGGGACTCTGAGAAAGACACCCCCGGCCAACCGCTTGGGCCGATCCAGGACCTGGGGAGTGAGGCAATCCTGCAGATAAGTGGGGCCCAGGCCATTTAGGGCATTAAAGGTCGAAAATAGGGCTGAAGCAGCAGCAGCTTTTACCACGCTGCGATTCCATTCCGCCATTTTGGAACTGCCTGCGCCACACCGCGGCTTTTCTGATGACATTCCGCTAATTCCACCGGCATTCTGCAAATTCTGAAACTATTGGAAAAATTGGGGAATTGTCGGAAACTGTCGGGAAACTGCTGTTCCACTATTTCGTGGAGCTGGCGGAATGGCTGAAGTAGTGAAAATGGCATGTTTCTGCTATTTGTGAAACCTGTGGAAGTAGCGGAATGAAATTAGCGGAACTTTGGAAGTAGCGGAATGAAACTAGCGCAATGAAAGCCTCTGCCATGCCGTACCACTAATTACGGAAACGCTGTTTCCAGCAGAAATAGCTACCGCTGCAACTTTCCACTGCAGCTCTAGTCAAAAACAACACCTTGAATCAGGCCTGGAAGTCTATAGGCAGCCAGTGCAAAGAACAAAGCACTGGTGTAATATGTTCACGGCGACCCATCCCTGTAAGGAGATGAGCTGCCGTGTTCTGCACCAGTTGCAGTCTCCGGACCATCACTAAGGGTAGCCCCACGTCGAGCGCGTTGCAATAGTCCAGTCTTGAGGTGATGAAAGCATAGATGATGGTGGCTAGATCTGCAGCTGAGACATATGGCCGAAACTGTCGCACCAGATGTAATTAGTGCAATACTCACTTCGCCACAGCCACCACCTGGACATCCAGGTGGAGCCGTGAGTCAAGGAGCACCCTCAGAATACGAACCTGAGGAACCAATGGAGGGCACACCCTGTCAATGATGGGGGCCACCACTCCCTCACCCCTCCCACCAGCATCACCTCCGTCTTGTTGGGATTCAGTTTCAGATGACTCACCCTCATCGAGTCCCCCACAGTCGTCAAACACAGAGCAAACACAGAGCAAACACAGAGACTGGGTCAGTTGAAAAAGGGAGGTAAAGTTGGGTGTCATCAGCATATTGAGGATACCACACACCAAACCCTCTGATGATTTCGCTCAAGGGCTGCATGTACACGTTGAACGGGAGAAGGGACAGAATAGAGCCTTGAGGGACTCTGCACATGAGGTCCTGGGGAGAAGATGAACAATCACCCAGCACTACATGTTGAGTTATTCCAGCCAGGAAGGAACGGAACCATTCAAGAGCAGTCCCGCCCACCCCGTCTCAGTCCCACAAGTGAGTCACCAACATCTCATGGTCAATGATATCAAATGCAGCCAAAAGATTTAACAGGATCAACAGGGTCGATCGACGCTGGTCCAACTCATGGCAAACTCACTTCATGCGAGCGGCCCCATGCACAGCCACTCTGTTGACGCACTGCCCACCCCATGGAGCACTCTGGCTTTTTGCCAAAAGCCCTGGCATGAGAGGACCAGAAATGCGTGGGGGATGGCTGGGTGCAGGAGCATGCACCACCCCCGCCCCACGGGATTCAGATGAGACTGACCCCACACAGGAACAGGCCTTCCTTGTGTTGGACTGTCTTGTTTAAAAAAACACCCAAAGAGGAAAAACTTGAATCCCAAGCTATATTTATTTATTTATTTATTTATATTTAGAACATTTTTACCCCACCCCTCCTGCCACTGGCAGCCCAGGGCGGCTAACAAAATCATCCATAAAAATAAAATATATAAAACATTAAATATTAAAAACAATGATAAAAATTAGGAGACAGAATACCACCACCACCACCAGCACCCCACCCTCACCCTTCTCCCTCACCAAATGCCTGGCGGAACAGCCAGGTCTTACAATTCCTGCGTAAACTTGGGAGGTCAGGGGCCAAACGAGCCCCTACCGGGAGGGAGTTCCAAAGACACAGTGCAGCCACAGAGAACGCCCTGTCTTGCGTGGTCCGCCGGGAAACTCGAGGGACCTCCAACAGGGCACCCCCAGATGACCACAAGGGTCATTCCAGAACCCGAGGAGTGAGGCAGTCTCGCAAATAGGCAGGGCCCAGACCGTGTAAGGCTTTATAGGTCAAAACGAACACTTTGAATTGGGCCCGGAAGACTATTGGCAACCAGTGCAGAGATCGGAGCACTGGTGTAATGTGCTCTCGGTGGCCTAGCCCCACCAGGAGTCGGGCCGCCGCATTCTGCACCAGCTGCAGCTTCCGAGCCGTCACCATAGGTAGCCCCACGTAGAGCGCGTTACAGTAGTCTATTGCTTTTATGTGATTTTTGAGTAGGAACATAAAATAGCATGGAACAATATAAGAAGGACATAGGCCAATCTTCAAAGAAATCCCAACAACAGATAAACCTATTATTCCCTCAAACAACATGTTTTCCAGCCAAGCTAACTACAGAAATCTCTTAAGGATGTTACTGCCAGGGTACAAGCAGACCCTATTGACTTAGACTGCTCTGGAGTAATTAGTTTGAGGCCTGTGGCTATAATATGCATGTCTTAAGCACTGAATGTATCTGCTGTGTTTATTCATGTATCCACTGAAAAAACATAACACCACATTCAAAATTTTTGCTCAGGGCCATATAAAGCCTAGAGCCACCACAGCAGCTTGCTACATCCCATGTTGGAGGGGAAGGTAATAACCCTGCAGGGTCACCAGCCAATCTGATTTGGGGGGAAAGTTTCTTTCTGGCTACTATTATGGCAATCAATTAAACCCTGAGGACATGAGCAAGAGCCATCAACTGAACAGAGTCTTCCGGGCCCGATTCAAGGTGTTGGTGCTGACCTATAAAGCCCTACATGGCCTGGGGCCCACCTATCTACGGGACCACCTCACCCCCCGTGTTCTGGATCGGACCCTGTGGTCCGCTGGGAGCGCCCTTCTTGAAGTCCCCCAAGGTGTTTTGGGGGCGAATACAGAGAGGGCGTTCTTGGTGGTCGCCCCTCGGCTGTGGAACTCCCTCCTGGCGGAGGCCCAGGCAACCTCAGACCTCCCGCCTTCTGTCATCAATGTAAGACTTGTCTGTTTTGCCAGGCTTTTGGTGAGGGAAGTGGGTGAAAGGTGGGGGTTTTGGGGAGGGAGTTAGGTTGGGAGGGGGTTTGATTTTATTTTTTACATCCCCCCATTATGGTTGCGTTTGTTTATATATGTATTTATTTAATATATTTATACTGTTTAAAACTTTATATTGTAAGCTGCCGCGAGCTGCCTTGGGCAGGAGGAGTAGGCAGAAGTTATTTAAATAAATAAACAAACATCAGAGATAAAGTTTCTGAACCACCTCAGTACTAGTGCTGAAACAAATATTCACTGTGAATACTATATTTGTCAGATTCACCCACTATTTCTGCCCCCTTCATTCTGTTATTTGGTGGGGACATTTCCCAGCCCCCATTTTTGAAGGAGGGAACAATATTTCACCCATTTTTGTTTGGATATTCAGGATTTTTTGACAGAATATCTCATCAAATAACCAGGTAACTGGACAAAAATGACCCACTCACCCATAGAAAAACAGGGGTGGGGGGAGGATAAGGGGTTAATGAATGTGAATATTCTTATCAGTGTGAATATTGATTTGGATATTCAGAACGTTGTTCCAAAATGTGAATAATATCCATGGATACAGAACCTACTTTTCATTTCAGAATGACTCGGCACCAGACTGTGCCATCTAGAGTCCTATCTCCGGGTGCAGCAAACTGAAATGCTCAGTCAATTGCCTGACCTCTGCAGACAACTGACTGAGCATCATACAGGCACATCAGGCATAAGATTCAAGAAAGCCCCACTATTAGAGTTACTACCTCTCAGGATTTGACCCTATCAGGGTTTTCAAGCATCATAGAGTTGGAAGGTGCATCAGAGGTCATCTAGTCCAACCCCCATTATCTCTAGGCTCAGGGTTAAGCTAATAATGCTCAGGGTCAGTCAACTATCACTTTATACTTTCCTTTCCCCCGCCCATGCCAAGGCTATGCAGCATTAGCCAGACCCAGGGGAAGTTCCTGCTTTGGTTGCAGTGAAAAGTGGGGTCCTTGTCTTGGGATCCCTTCTGGGCATAGGCTATGGAGCTGTCCATCTACCCTTCCATTGCCGTGCCTCTGCACCCCTCCCCTATGCCATGTATCTGGCCCCTGCCTCCTGTCCCTATCTTTGGTATTAGCCTAAGAGAAATGTCCTTCATGTTTGCATCAGTTCACATGACTGAAATCCATGTAAATTAATGCAAATTAGCACTGTCAGAGTTTCTTCCCTGGAAGTCATGGCAATCCTACCCACCATAAGCTACAGGTAAACTATACACTCAACACTACATGATGCACTCGCAAATATTTCAAGCACCCTCTTAAAACTAATCATGTTATTTGCTCCACCACTCTCATTGGGAGCCTATTCCAGAATTTCACTCCTGTGATGGTTAGCAACTTTCTAATTTCGAGCCTAAATTTATCCATGGGTAGTTTGTATCCTTTTGTTTATGTGCCAGTTTTTTCCTTTACTTTAAATAGCTCCTTCCCCTCCCAACAGTTACCCCCGGATTTATTTTGGAGCACGATTATGACTTGTCTAAGACTTCTTGTTTTAAAAACAGGCCAGATTCTCTTCTCCTGAGGAATGGCTGTCCATTCCTCAGATCATCATCGTAAACCTTTTATTTGCAATTGCTGCACTCAGAACAGTCATAGTTACCCTTGTTTTAGAGAAGTGAAATCACAGTATTCTAGAGGTTTTACTAATGTCTTACACACTAGCATTCCCTATCGCTACTGGAAATATCTGACCTGATACACCTTAGAATTGGTGCCGTCATAGCCACATCACATTAATGCTCATTCTCATCCTATCATCAATGAATATCATTCTTCTCTGTCATTCCCAATGGATGAGTCCTTAGATTTATATTATTAGCCCCCACATCACTTACACTTTGTACCACTTGATTTCATTTCATTTTTGATACTGCAATCCACATGTTCATCCAGTTCTGATTCTTGTCCATGTGCATGATGCCAAATTTCATTAACAAATTCCTACCTTGTTGCCAAGGTCATTCATGAAAATATCAAATAAGATGGACTCCAAGACTGATCCTTGAGGGACACAAGTAATAACTCCTCTAACACTCCTCTGCTTAACTCTTAGCAGAATCCAGTGGCTTCTTTTAGCAATTCTTTGTCCACCGTGCAATTCATGTACCAATGCCCATCTTAACCAGATTAACTTCCCAAGTGGGAAATTATAATGATCAAATGCTGTCCTGGAATCCAGAGTCTAGCTCTAACAAATTCACCTTGTCTATGAAATCAGTTATTACAGAAATGTATTTGATTGATCTGACAGAGTCTACCTTTGGTAAGCCCACGTTGCATGTCATCTCATTTTCCATTTGCTTCCATTCTTGTAATAATCTTTTTCTTTAAATTTGTGTTTGAAGGCCTTGGTTAAACACTGACTAGTGGGTCTGTTGTTGCTTTGGTCACTCTTTCGCCCTTTCTTAAATATAGGAAATTTAAGAAATATAAGAAATGCCACCTCAGAGGCAATAGATGGATTAAAAATCCTTGTTATTGGTCATGCCATTTCATGTCAGTTGCAATAAATGTTAAAGTCTTGGTGCACAGACTGCTAGAAAGGAAATGCCATTAATGGGGAGAGTTTGAAATAGGAATAGGTAATGTTGGAAATTACAAGGCAAAAGGATTTGTATATCGAGAGATGGGGGGGAAATTATTGGATCAGTGAATGTTTCCAAGCCACCACTTTTCCCATGAAGAATTTCTTACTAGGGCCCTTTCCTACTTTAAGTTGTCCCTCCACAGTATATATTATTCCCCTTAATAGCTCTGTAAGCTATTTACTCTGATTGTCCCTACTGCTGCCTAGGATTGTAATTCCATCTATTAACTACACTCTATGCAAGAAATTCCACTTTAATGCCTTTAGTGCCTGGACCGTAACTTAAGTGTGAGCCCCTGCTTTTCCCTAGCTGCTCTTGTCTTTGACGTGAGCTAATAATAGCTTTGTAGCATTTATCTTCTCGATTCCCCTCAGATTTTTGTTTACCTTAATGAGGTCCTTTATTCAGCTCTGTTTTCTAAAGAATTCACAGTGGTTTTTCTACCCTTCTTGAATACAAAGGGTCCTGTTCTCATTCTGCTCTCTCCCATTTCTAGCATGCTATTAGTATCAAAACATAAGAAGTGCCATATTGGGTCATCTAGCCCAGCATCCTGTCTCTGACAGCAGTAGCTTTGGTGACCTCAGAGAAGTCCACATCAAGTCAGAATTAAGTGATCCATTTCCTGTTATTCACTCCCCGTCCCAGGAGTCAGAAATTGTCCTGTTTTATACCAGTGCTAATCTGCTGTAGCTCGTGGAGTAATTTAGAACAGAACTTCTTCCTCTCTGATGGCACCGCCGCTCTCATTCTTGGTGATTTCAACATTCACGTCGACACACCTTCCACGCCCTCTATCTCCCGCTTTCTCTCCCTGACCTCCTCCTTTGATCTCCGACTCTGGACTGAATCCCCCACCCATACCAACGACCACTCCCTCGACCTCATCTTCTCTCGAAATTGCTCTCTTGATGACCTCTCCTTTGATCCCTGCCCTAATTCTGACCACTTCATCGCCTCCTTCAGCCTCTCCCACCAACCCCCCTCCTCCTCCCCCTCTCTGCACCCCTTCCGCAATATGCAGACCTTTACCCCCATGGAATTTTCATCCTCTCTATCCTCCCACCTCCCCTCCATTTTCTCCTCCTCCTCCCCTGACTCTGCCATCTCCGCTCTCAACACCTCTCTCTCCTCAACTCTTGACTCTCTTGCCCCCC
>QEPC01007499.1:8820638-8832170 GCA_003113815.1 Sphenodon punctatus | reverse complement strand
CCTTCGACCCTTCTCCCTCGCTGCCCCCCATTCCTGGAACTCCCTCCCTACCCACATCCGCCTTGCCCCCTCCCTCCGCTCCTTCAAATCCCTCCTCAAGACCCACCTTTTCCTCACTGCCTTTCCCAATGCCTGTTAGTCGTTCCCTGTTTACTTACTGTCTGCCCTCCTCGGAAGGCTGCTGCAACCATCCTGATTGTAACCAAGCCAAGCACACGCACCTGAGACTTCACATCCACTTGAATGTCTGTTTGTCTTCTCCCCTGTCTCTCCCACTGTCCCCTCTCCCTGTCTCCCCCTCCTTGTCTTTTTAGATTGTAAGCCACAGGCAGGGACCACGTCTAGTGTATGTTTCTGTACAGCACCAAGCACATGACTTGCGCTATATAAATGTTTATAATAATAATAATAACTTTGTCTTCAGTAGGCGATAATAGACATGATGGGGGCCCAAGTTCAAATTCAAAGTTTAATACGGCACTGGCTCTCACCCTGGCCCAACATAAAAATCATGTACAAAATAAAAAAATAAATAATAAATAAATAAGAACAGGATAAGGAATTGCAATAACATAAGCGCATTATGGAGGCAAGTGGATCAGGGGGTGCTGAGTTCTAATTGCTTCAGCTTTGAAAGCAAACAAAGCTAATTGGAAGGTAACAGGGGGGTTGTCATTGTGAAATGTCCAGATCATCTTTTCACTTGGGTCCAGAAAGGGAACACTCACCCCAAAGGGGGCTTAACAACAATTTCCTAATATCTACAAAATACAAGCAATGCATTACATAATGGAGTAAGTCTTCCCTCCTGCCCAACAGACAAGTGCAGCATGTTTAGCTCTGAGAAATACCACAACCCCTCCCAGCTATAATAGTAGAAGGCATCTGCTCACAGCGGAGACGACAAAAGGCAGTTTTTAATTTATGATGTAGATCGACTCACAAAAAAGCCCCCGCACTCCTTTCCAGGAACCAGAGAATATAAGATGGTGCTATTCTGGATAGCCTGGCTGCTGCCACATCCTCTTAATGAGAAATCTCTCTTTTTCTCTGCCTAATTTCAAATTTGACACAGGGGGAAGGAAACCTATAGTTATCAGAAAACAAAAACCCCATTCTACAAGCTGCCAGACTCTGAGAAACAGTTTGCAGCCATGGTGCTCTCCTCTCCAGAGGCCTATTTTGATCTTCCAAGTAGCACAATTTGGGCAGTCTTTTGGGAGAGCAGGCTAGCAATTTGAACAAGAAATTAAGAACAGAGATTTTAACCGCGGTCAACAAATTAACCACTCCTGGTTCTAGCCTCAATAAATAGGCAGGGGTTGAGAGTGGCAGCCCCAATGATCTACATAGAAACTTATTTAAGGTCCTCGATAGCTCATCAGTAGCATCATACCCCCACACTGCCACCCCATATAAAATGTTGGAGTGAACTTTAGCATCAAAGAGTCGCACAGCTGAGAGAGGGGAATTGTGTCCAAATGACACATAGACATTCCAAATTGCACCAATCACAGCAGAAACTGTCCATCTTAAAAATCTGTGGGTATTTTCAGATGTTACAAGATCACGCTCAACCACAGGGAATTCCCACATGGTGATCGTGGTCTCATAATGTCTGTTGGGGCGAATGGAAGCTGCCCGCCAGATGTTCACCTCCGTGAATCACGAGGGGGAAATCACATTGAACACGCAAACAGCGGTCCTGCCTGGACCATCTCCGTTTGTGTGTTCAATGTGATTCCCGCCCGTGATCAGGGGGATCATCTTGTCTGTCCCCGGACCACAGCCCGGAATCAGAGGAGGGATTCAAGGCAATGGTCAATGCCCCAGGGGGGCGGGCGGGCGCTGTGGCTGCATTGGTCACTGGCCCACCCGTCTCCCAGAGGACAGGTGGCCTAGGGAGCGCGGGGCTGTGCGGCCACACGTTGAGCTGCACGGCCACGCCCCCTCCCTGATTCCCTGCCGGGATCAGCCGGCACATCTGTTGGACATGCCAGTTTGATCCTCGTGGGGGATCAATTGATGTTTCCACGACGGGGCCAATACAGGCCCCGTCACATCTGAAAATACCCTCTGATGACAATTCCATGAAGGAGATGAAGAAAACATAACCCCAAGATATCTGTACTCACTCACTAATTCAAGTTGGAAGTCCCCAATGTGCCAATTTAAAAGTTTGCCTCTTGTCCCACATCTCACTATTTTTGATTTAGATGGTTTATATACAAATTATCCCGATAACAAGCAGCTGTAAAACTATTAAGGGCTCTTTGTAGGCCAGTTGGCGTTCTTGAAAATAAAACAATGTCATCGGCATACATAAGCAGCAGAAATGGCGTAGTGAGGACATGGGGTGGAGGGCAGTTAGAGTCCTCCAACTTTTGGAATAAACCATTAACATACAAATAGCAGCGGGGCAAGTAAACCACCCTGCCTAATTCCTCTGCTAATATTGAAATCATTGGACAGTTGACCTTGCAAACCAAATCTAACTTTAGTCCAGTTGTCCTTATAATAGGCCATCACTAGTTTCAACAGATCTGGATCAATTCCAAGTTGGTCTAATTTTTCCCATAGCAGAGTCCTATTCAAGGAATCCAAAGCTGCTGAGAGATATATAAAGGCAAAATAAAGGGTCGAGTGGTACAAAGTAACATAGTTATACCGGAGGTATTGAAGTGTAAAAATATGATCTAAGGTTGAAAAAACAGCTCTAAATCCAGCCTGAGCCTCATGCAGAATGCCAGAGTCCTCAACCCATACTAACAAATGTTGAAGTAAATGCCTAGCAAAAAGCTTGGCCAACATATCTATCAGACTGAGGCCTCTGATACTAAAGCCTGTAAGATTGTGGATGGCTTTTATCATCACCCTTCTTAAAAATGGAGACTATAATGTTACCATGCCACGAGTGGGAAATCTCAGTGGAACGAATAATAGAGTTGAACCACGCCATCAAAATAGGACTGCACCGGTCAGGAGTGTGAAGATATAGTTCGGCAGGAATCCCATCTGGTCCTGGAGCCTTAGATTACTTAAGCTTACTAAGCAAATATGTCATCTGTGGTGGTGTTACACAATAAGTTTCAATTAGACTTGGACCTGTAGTCACAGTATTAGTCACCTGCAATTGCTGGACCGAAAAATGCTCTGCTCAGGAAAGTATTCAATCCAACTTTCGGGGGAAATGTTAGCCTCAAAATTAACTCTGTTGTTACCAGACCTAGATTTAGCTAGGAACCAAAAGGTCCCGCTGTCCTTGGCAAGCAGTGCAGCCTTAAGCCTGTCCCACTGGAGCTTCTGAGAAGCCAATATCTTCTTCTTCAGCAGTATTTTATACTTTTGCCTGAGCAATCTAAAATTAGCTGAGTAAAGGGAATTTTGTTTCTGTACCTCCAGAGCCGTAGCAATGAGAGATTCCTTGTGTTCCAAAAATTCCTGATCAAACCAGGAAGCCCGATTCACCTTATTTCATACCAACAACCTTCTAGAATAAATAATGAAAACATTTAGAAATCCAATCCATCAAGATAGGATAGCGTTCTAAAACATTCACTTGACTAAGGATCTCTGTTCTACACACCTGCAGAGCTGACTTCCTCAGAACAACATCAATTCTCCCCTAGATAGTCATTCCATTTCAACTGGTGCTTGTTAGAGGGTGGCAAATGGGATAGTGGACCAGGATTACTGCCAGACGCATGGGTGGCACAATCATTAACATTTAATTTCATTTCCCAACAAAGAGGCAGATGAGCACTCTCTGGTATATTATTAATAGGGCTAAGAATTTGTCACGGTCATGACAAAAGTCATGTTTTTAGTGACTTTTGCCTCCCTCCATGATTTTTGAGATCTTCCCATGACTTCCGTGATTTTCCCAAGTCTTTTGAGATTTCCCCCAAGCTGAAGAGCAGAGCCGGCAAGAAGCTGGTGAGAAGAGCATGCTCAATGGTGCTAAGAAAATCCATGATGTCTCCCTGGAGCTCCAAACCCTTCCCTGGCTGTGGAGACATGGCAGCATGGCAAGAAGCCGGCAAGAATAGCACACTGGGCACCACCGGGTAAAGCCACGGCCTTTCCCTGGAACTCCAAACCCCTCCTCAGTGTTGTTTCTTGTGGAGGGCGGAGCTTTGGGCATGGTCAAGTGGCGGCGCGACGTGGTGTGGCAGCAGGATCAGAGGCAGAGAACGTTACTGTTGTCAGAGCTTCAAGATGTGCCCAGGAGGAGATGGCAGCATTATTTCTGCCTTTATCCCCTGCTTGGGTTTATAATCTAAGCCTGGGGCTTTCAAAGGGCTTTACAATCCCCGTGTTTACAATCTAAAGGGTGGGATGTGTTTTCCTCCTTCTTCTATTCTGTGCTGGAGTGTGTGTGTGTGTTACAATCTGTGCTGGGGGGGGTTACAATCTAATCCCTGGGTTTACAATCTAAGGAGGGGGTGTTACAAAATACAATATTGAATACAAGTTTTTAAAAATTACCCATGAGTTTTCCACGACTTTTTCTCATTCCTGCCATGACCAACTCATGACTTTTAAAGAAAATTTCCATGGCAAATTCACAGCCCTAATTATTAATGGTAAAATTAGTTACCTTAGACCATGAGTTTGGGTCAAGCGGAACGTAATCAATAACACTTGATCCCAGTGGAGAGATAAAAGTGTGAGAATTGGTGGTTAAACTATGATATGTACCATTCAGGATCCTCAAATTTATTTATTTAAACAATGTTATACCCTACCCCTCCAGCCAAGGCAGCTCGGGACAGCTTAAATGTGACAATAATAAATATAAAATATTATAAAACATCATAAAACATTGGAGGGTGTAAAACCCCAAACCCATAGCCCACCCTACCCATGTCCCTTGCCAAAAGCCTGGAAGAACAGCCAAGACTTACACCTATGTCGGAAGGAGGGGAGGTCCGGGGCCATTTGGGCCTCTGCCGGGAGGGAGATCCACAGCCTCAGTGCAGCCACCGAGAATGCCATCTCCATTGTCGCCTCCCGGGATACCCAGGGGACTTCGAGGAAGGTGCCCCTGGCCGACCGCAGGGGCCTCTCTGGAGCCTGGGGAGTGAAGTAGTCCCACAGATAGGTAAAGCTGTTTAGGGTTTTATAGGTAAATACACACCTTGAAATCGGACCCAGAAGACTATAGGCAGCCAGTGCAGAGAATGGAGCACTGGTGTAAGATCCTTCTGGTGACCCGTCCCTGTAAGGAGGCAGGCCGCTGCATTTTGCACCAGCTGCAGTCTCTGAACCATCACCATGGGTAGCCCCACGTAAAACGCATTACAATAGTCTAGTCTTGAGGTGATGAAAGCATGGATGATAGTGGTCAGGTCAGAGTCTGAGACATATGGCCAAAGCCACAGCACCAGATGTAATTGGTGAAAAGCACCCCTCACCACAGCGCCCACATGGACATCCAGGCGGAGCTGGGAATTGAGGAGCACTTCCAGACTACGAACCTGAGAGACACCAACCCCACCACCTTCCCCACTAACATCACCTCCATCTTGTCAGGATTCAGCTTCGGTCGGCTCGCCCTCATCCAGTCCCCCATAGCTGCCAAACACTGAGTGAGCACTGAGACTGCCGGGTCTTGGTCAGATGAAAAAAAAAAAGTAAAGTTGGGTGTCATCAGCATATTGATGACACCAAACACCAAACGACTTCGCCAAGTGGCTGCATATACACATTGAACAGGAGAGAGGACAGAATGGAACCTTGCGGGACTCCACATAAGAGGTTCCAGGGTGCTGAAAAATAATCTCTGAGCACCATTCTCTGAGTTCTTCCACCCAGGAAGGAACGGAACCATTCAATGATCCCATCCAATCCGGCTCGGTCCCACAAGTGAGTCACCAACATCTCATGATCAACGATATCAAAAGCAGCTGACAGATCTAAGAAAATCAGCAGGATCGAACAACCCTGATCCAATTCACAGTGAAGGTCATCAATCAAAGCCACAAGCACACCCTCAGTGCCATAACTCGGATGAAAGCCAGACTTTGAGGGATCTAGAAAACTGATACGGTTTCCTTGATTGGGTGGAGGGGAGGCCTTCTCCTTCTGTTGTATCAGATGGAACTGTGACAAGCACTAATCGATGACTAATAACCGTAAGGTAGCCCGCTGCCTGTCCTTAATGTCTTGGAATGTTGCAGGGTTGGAACTGAAGCTTGGGGGTCCCGATTTTATATCCTTTCCGTACTCGCAGGATTTCATTCTTCTTCAGGAGACCAGGTTATTGGACTCCTTTCATCCTAGGGGTTATGTGTGTTACAATCTTCCTGTTTCTCTTATTTCAAAACGTGCAAGACTTTCCGGTGGCACTAATAAAACACTATTTATTCAACACTAATAAAAGTTCAAACAATTTCCCACCATGAGCATTAACAATGTCTCAGGAATTCCCCAAATCCCACTAATCACCTCAAAATCATCACTGTTCCAAGTGATACCAGCTAATCTAGCGTTAAAGTCCCCCACAATCACCAAACCATGCGTAGGAAACCTAAAATGCAAATCTTCCAAGTAAACTTGGAAATTATCCCAGATGCCCAGAGGACAAGTTTTGGCATTGTGAGGAGGAATGTAGGTGTTAATCAATAACCATCTCTCGTTGGGAAAATTCTGTACCTTAATAATAAAAGCAACACATTCATAAAGTAGAAATAAAATTAGTAATCACTAATATCAATAATATCAATAAGCCACCAGAAGGTCTCACACGTTTTGAAATAAGGGAAGCAGGAAGATTGTAACACACGTAACCGCTAGGATGAAAGGGGTCCAATAACCAGGTCTCCTGAAGAAGAATGACATCAAGTGAGTACGGAAAGGATATAAAATCGGGACCCCCAAGCTTCAGTTTCAAGCCTGCAACATTCCAAGACATTAAGGACCGGCAGCGGGCTACCTTACAGTTGGTTCCTAGTCATCGATTAGCGCTTGTCACAGTTCAATCTGACACAACAGAAGGAGCAGGCCTCCCCTCCACCGCAATCAAGTAATTGTCTGGCAGGTTATCATCAACCATGATAACATCAGAAGCCACCCATGAGGCTCCTGCTGGTTCTTGGGAGTCCAATGACTCTATATGCGTACTTGCTGGAGAAAAGCAGACAACATTATAGGATCTGGAAAGAGGAGGAGGGGACTGCCTTTCTTTATTACAAATAGACTTGGTTTGACCTTCCTCACCTTCCTCTAAAAATCTCATAGCCAACCACTCCTCAGGGGAATACAACTGAGAAAACCCTATAGTGGAGGGATGGACCCGGCAAGAAAATGATGGGGGCTCATTATGGCCTGCCTAGACCAGAGATCCATCATCATCATTGTCTATTACTGGGCCACCAGATGTGGGCCTGCTGCTGCCCTGGCCTGGGAAGGCAACTGTCCTGGATGTGGTCCCCCGAAAGATCCCAGGCTCGCAGCCTGGACCAAGGGTCACCCAGTCAGGCCAATGTGGGCCATAGCAGGTGCGGTACTTCCTCCCCCACCACCGAGGCTGCCTGCTGCTGAGGCCGGGGGCTTGGGCAGGCTGCTGGTGGTGAGCCCGGACCTGGTGCAGGTCAAGCAGTGTGGGCCCCCCCTGGGAGCAGGGCCCGGGGTGGCTGCCCTGGTCCACCCCTGCAGTAAGACAGGCCCTGACCAGGCCTGTGTGTCTATTTGTGGCCCCATCTGTAGGGGGCAGGACGTGCTGGGGGGCACACTTGGCAGTGTGTTTGTTCCATTCCCCGAATGGAGGGGTAGGAGAGGGTTCACCAGTCAGTCCGATCAGGTACACATTTGATCTGTGCCCTGATCTGACTCCGCCAGGGCCTCTCCCCACTCCTGGAGCATGTAGCCGGCACACCAGCTACACATTTATTTTCACTCCATATTTATGTAATGGAAATCTATGTCCATCTCTAGATCAGCGATTGGCACATCCAGTGCATCTAATAAATATGGCTGATAAAGTGATCCTAGTGCCTGGTACTATATTTGCTAAGGATATTGCATCATTCAAGAGGCATGATCTATCGGTTGTTTTAAAAATATTTTTGCTCTGATTTCCCCAGAGACACACGCACAAATCCACCCATTTATGAATAAGCTATTTATTTCTTATTATATAATTATTTAGGTTTTATATAAACCTTTCATAGCAAAACATTAGAGTCTTCCCCATTAAAAATGTGTGCATTGTAGTTTAAAGATCTGGTGTTGTACCTAAAGTTTTATATGAGGGGAACGGAAATTGAAAATATGACTCAAACAAATAGAAACATTCATGCCACCTTCTGATGAGAAATAGCAGCAGAAGTGAATCTGTCAATGCCCCTTGCATATTCTAAAGAGGAGAATGAAAATGACATTTCTGTAAACAATTAGAAATTATATTTCGGGGGTATTTCAATCTGTTCTCTCAGAACTTGGCTGCTGCTCAAATGAATTGGATTTTTTTTTTCCCCCAGTAGAAAGTCTGATTGGATTCTTTACATACAGTACATCCCAGCTGTCCCTGCTTAGCAAAGAATGCCCTGATTTTTCCCCTTCATTAGCAATCAAATGTAGCTTTTCTCCAGCCTCTGCATCCCAAAAAATCCTGTTACTCTTCTGTATGTCAGTAAGCAAAATGGGTTGTCCCCATTCCACCTCCCATAAGGTTTCCCAGTTTAGTAACACCAGATCTTGGAGAGAAAAATACAGTGATGCTCTGCCAGTCATTCGCTCTCTCTCTCTCTCTCTCGCTCTCTCCTCTTCATTTTCACATTCCCTCACATAAGCTCAGTAGCCATCTGCATGACCAAATATAAGCGGTTTGAACATCAGTGTTCCTGAGGGTTCTTCCGCATCAAGACAGATCAAGAGAAGCTGCCGATATCTCAATGAAAGTCAAAGCGGGATCAGCGTATTCCATCACTTCTGCCTTCATCATGTGAGTCTTTCAGAATTCTTATGCCCCCTACAGGAAAGAGGAAGAGGTGTCATTAAATGTCAGCTTCATGTAGTTCATAGTGTAGGTCCCCTTTAAAGGGATTGCATAAGTCCTTCACCTCAGGAAGAGATTCAAAAGAAGAGCCATCTGAAGCAGGCATTAAAGAGAAAGGCAGGAGAGTCTTGGCCACCGTGGCCTAAGATGTAGATTGTGATCTACTTGTAGAACTCAAGCTAGTATCAGTAATCACAGTGTGGGGAAGGGGACCAGTATATCTCAAAAGATCCACTCTGGGTTGGAGAGTTGGACAGGCACCACAGGGAGCATCTCCAGGAAGGAGACACGCAGGAGATCCCCTTCAGTCAGGCAGCAAAGGAGCTGTTTTAATGCGGAGTGCTGCTATCAACGTCTCTGGTACCCTAGAACTGGGAGCCAGCAGAATGGGTCCGGGACCGGAATACCAGATCCAACAAGAGAAGCCCTAGTAAATCACCCGAGATTGACACCTGGATTATGTAGCTCACATGAACCATAAGTCTCGCTATCCCTATCTTACACTGCAATGTAAAAAGCCTGTGGTAGGCCTGGGCTCATGTCCCAGTTAAGGGACGCCCCTTAAGGGCAAGGGGCACAGTCTCCCTAAGTGGCAGTCTTCCTAAGGAGGCTCCTGGCCAGCCTCAGCCACCCCGTCAGAGGTGGTGATACTACCATGGCTCTCAGAAAGCCCCTACCCCTTGGAGCGGCAGGAAAAGGAAAGTCTTAAGAGTGGGCAGGGCCTACACTTCATCCCTCCTCACTCTGAAAAAATGTCCTCCTTTGCAAGTGGCCTAAGCACCACTAGAAACTTTTCAGAGCGGGTGAGGGTGGAGTACTGCCCTGGCCCCCCTCCCCAGCCCCCTCCACCACCTACTCTGAAAATTTCCACTTGCAAAGGGCTCCTGTAGAGTCCAGGGCCTGGGCTCAACTGAGCCCCTCAGTCCATGGTAGCTAGCTATGCCTTTTGTCTTGGGATTGAGAGCATGCTGGTGACTCAGATCTTGTTTCAGTTCCGGTCTTTACCACAGACTTAATCTGTTACCTAGGACAAAGTCACTGAATTATGTAGCTGTAGTCATCTTGCATCCAGGAGATCAGACTAGATAACCCTCATGGGTCCCTTCCAACTCTGTGATTCCATGAATCCTTTTGTGCCTTAGTTCCCCGAAGTAGGGATAATCATACCTCGCCCACCCTTTATTTATTTTGCTTGTTTAGGTAGGCTGTAATCTTCTTGGGATAAGGACTGTGTTTCATATATGTAATGCATGTACAGTACCCAGCGCTGCTGCGTAGGGATGGGAAATTCAGATTCGGTTAGAACCGAATCAACCTGAAAATGGCCAATTCAGTTATCCTGAAATTTCGGTTCTCAATTCAGTTTTGGGTGATTTGGGTTTTTTATAGTGATTTTTTTTCTGGGTTCTCCCCCCTCCAAAAAAAAATAAAATCAGTGCAAACAAACTGAATCCAAAACTGAATTGAGGACCGAAATTCTTGGAGAACCAAATCTAGAAAAAAGAATGCCCTGGGGTCCCATTCCTACTGCTGGGACCTGATCTGATCTCAAATGAAATATGGAGTTTCTAATCTACCATAATAGAAATAATAGTAATAAAAATGCTTCTGCCATGAATGTAGCAGAGACAGGAGGGAGGGAATCTCTGTTGAAAGACCACAGTCACTGGGACCAAAATGTCACCTACTCTATTCACATACAGCACGAGCCCCAAATTGTTTGGGGCTGGCACGAGTCCCATTGCTGAAGGGTCTCATGCTGGTGCTATGGGCTAATGTGGGTGCTCTGGGCTAATGTGGGCAGTGTCGATTGGCTCTTTGAGGAGCACTGTTGAACTCTGAGGGGATACTTGCATTGTACGATGCTACATAGCACGAGAAAGGGTGACTTAAACTAGCTCTGACAGGGACTGAAATGTTAGAAACTTGGCATTTAGATAGTGAGGTACACCCGATAACTGAAAAAACTGGGCTGCTTTGGCCCAAATTCAATCCAGTGCTTTGAATTAGCCTGTTCTTTGCCCTCTAGGCTAAATCTGTTCCTTTCTCTTCCATGATTGCTGTAGTATTGTTCATAAGGAAAAATATTATTTCTTAATATAAAAATAATAGCTATTGTTATAAATTCTTTACATTTTATTTTGAATTTTTAAGCGATTCACGTAGCTAGAATGGAATATCCCTCTCTTTTTCACTCCTACTTCCCACTTCTATCGTGATTCCCCCTTAGTAAGGAGCCAGAGGCCACCATGCTCAGGTCATTTACTCTGGAGTCGTCCCATTGAAACTACTGGAATTTTAAAGATAAATTAATAAAATGAAAATAAATGGTCATACCAATGCATCCTATGAAAGATGAAGTTGACCTATATCTAGTTATTGTTGGAAATGCAAGGACTGTGAGATCATTGCATCCATTTGCCCAATGCAGAGTTTACAGAGGAGTGTGAGTAGCTAATCATCAATAAGCAGGCAGGAAGCATACTTAAGTTTAAGTAGCTTTATTAGGAAATACATGTAGGATAGGAAAG
>QEPC01007499.1:8770358-8818917 GCA_003113815.1 Sphenodon punctatus | reverse complement strand
GAGAGGGAGCCTTCTGAAACGCCTGCTGTTCAGGAACAGTGACTAGCTCAGAAGGTGTTGGGAAGGGGGGAGGCAATCAGTTTTGTTTCTTGCTGCGCCCGCCTCACCGCAAGCCCCATTGGCTCCGTGCAGCCTAGCCCGTGGCCAATCGCAGACTGCGAAGCCAGAGGTCTGAGGCGAAAAGGGATGGTGATTCGGCAGGTTAGCTACTACTCCAGGCCTCTCCACCCCTGGTGCCTGGAAGTCTGCTCCTCAGCTGACTCCCCCTCCCTGTCACGTCTGACCTTCCAGTGACACTTTTTTTGCCACAGAAACTCACCAAATGCAATCAGAACTGACCGAACTGTTTGGTCATTTTGACATTCTGATCTAGTTCAGTTCGGTCAGTTCATGTTCGGATTCGGATTCGGATTCAGGTTTGGTCGTCTGAACAGACCGAGTTCGGTCCGAACTCCAAACTTCCGAACTGCGTTGGCCCATCCCTAATGTATATGAGGCTGCTGGGCGAGGTCATTCAGAGGTTTGGGGTGAAGTGCCATCAGTCTGCCAATGACATTCAGCTCTAGCTCTCTTTTTCATCTGACCCAGGCCCTATAAGCCTTGGTGCTTACCCAATGCCTGGCTGCTGTTGGGGACTGGTTGAGGATCAGCTGATTGTGACTGAAGCTGAATCCAGACAAGACTGAGGTGATGATGGTTGGTTGGCCTTGTGACTTGGAGGGGATTGGTACTCCTGGTGTTGATCGAGTCCAGCCCCATCTGGTCAGTCAGGCTCACCGCCTCGGAGTGCTTCTGGACCCCTTGTGTGCCTGGATTGTAAGGTTGCATGGGTGGTGTATGAGCGCTTTTCACCCACTTTTCACCAAAAAAAAGGCTTTCTTTGCTGCCCTCATTGCATCCACTAACACATGTCCAGCTGAGCTTTTCCAGGTGGTGAGGGGGCTAGTCAGTCTGGCCTCTTTCTGCCTGGATTTAGAGTTATCAAATGCTCGCTGTGACTTATTTGTGGACTTTTTTGCAGATACAATTGCTCAAATCCACCACGATTTTGATGCTGCACTTTGGACAGTGGGTGAACCAGAGGCAGTTGAAGCCGTATCTTGTCCTGTTTTATGGAATCAATTTCAGTACGTGTTGCCCTCGGATGCGGAGGATGTTCTGGGGGATGTTCGAGCCACTTATTGTGAAATGGACCCATGCACATCCTGGCTGGTCAAGGTCAGCCGGGAGACGTTGGGGCCGTTGCTGGCCAGAATATTCAGCGCCTCCCTTAGGGAGGGCAGAGTGCTAGACTGCCTTAAGGAGGCGGTGGTGTGGCCTCTGCTCAAAAAAACATCGTTGGACATTGACGCTCTGGCCAGCTATCAGCCAGTCTCTAACCTTCCCTTCTTAGGGAAGGTTATTGAGCAGGTGGTGGCTCGGCAGCCTCAGGAGCATCTGGATCAAATCAGTTTCCTAGATCCCTCACAGTCGAGCTTTTGTCTGGGTTATGGCACTGAGCCTACGCTTGTGACCTTGGATGATGACCTCTCCCGAAATCTGGACCAGGATCGATCGACCCTGTTGATCCTATTAGATATCTCGGCTGCATTTGATACCATCGATCATGGGTTGCTGGTGACTCAGTTGCGGGACCAAGCCAGAGAACTTACCTGGGTTAGACCGCATCCGGTTACAGGGTATTTTCACACAAGACACTCTCCACCCACCTCCCACCCACTATACATGTTACAGGGCACCTATAGGGCAACACTGCAGCCCTGCAACATGTATAGTGGGTGGGTGGGTACAATGGGTGGAGAGTGTCATGTGTGAAAACTACCACAGTCTCAGGTCAAATCAATGGAACTACTGCAGTATGTGGTTCTGGGATGTACAGTGCCCAGTACAACAAGGACCTGATGTCAACTGGAACACTGAAGAGCTATAGTAATATTAATAACTGAGGAAACTACACTTCAAACTAACTGTCACTGATATTATATCATATACCGAGGACAAGATACTCAGAGGCAACTGGTGATTATTAATGCCTCCATTATTTCTAGGTGTCTAATTGGAGATTCCTTAAACCAAGGATACTGGATCTCAAGTTCAGGGGCCAAATGCATCCCACAGATAGTTTTTATTTGACCCCTTTTCAGTTCTTAGATCTGGGCCCTGAATCTATTTCCTACTCCTCAAGAATTGGAGAACTGCCATCAGGCTAAGGGAGCAGAAATGAGGGCATGTACACAAGGATAGGTCAAGGATCCATGATCTAGACTCTCTTATCCTTGAACGCACCCCTTAAGCAGGGTTGCCACTTTATTATTATTATTATTATTATTATTAACAAACATTTATATAGCACCAGCAGTGTACCTGGCACTTTATAAAGTAATAAAATAGACACGATCCCTGCCTCTAGGGCTTACAATCTGAGAGATTCTGACTTCTGACAGTTTGACCCCGAGGCTCCCATTTTGACATCTTGGATTCTCAGGCTCAAACCACAAGAGGTGGCAACCTACCCTTAAGCTCTGTGCTTATACTAATTTTCAGTGGTCCCTGGGAGGGAAAAGGTTCCATACTCTTTGTGACAGAGCAAAGCCTCATTTGGTGACTGGCCTTTTTAGAGACCAACTCAATGCCTGAGAGAAACACATGAGTGGGGTGTGCCCAAGTCAAAAGCCTCTGACCAACACAGAAGAAGGGGGCTGCAGGGAGACAGAGCTAAGGGAGCTCTGATCCAGGCACAGTGAACAGTAGGGAGTAGGGACTGGTCAGAGTGGGAAGTTTGGTATGGACATGGCAGGGTAAGCCAGTGAGAGAACCTGGTTAGTTTGTACTTGTATGTATGTTGGAGAACTTCAGCCAAGTCTCGTGGATCCGACATGCATCCGCATGGCACAATGTGCCCGCAATGGAGGTCTCTGTGTGGTTTGTACACGGGATCCATGGGGCTTGAGATTGGCCACAGTGTGAATAAATGGACTTTGGGTTGTAATTCCCTGGGTGGACCTGGCTGTTTGAAGGTCTGATCCTGAGGAGAACTACCTGGGCCAGGGCTCACCTGTTCACATCTTGTGGAGAATGTCGGCAGCTATCACCCCTCTGTAACCGGGGAGTTATATTTCTGGAAAGGAGAGGACTGTGTGGAGTGACAAGGTTTCAAGCATGGCTAAACCAAAAAACACACCCTCAGTTGATTGACGGAGCAAGGGACCTAGTGTGCTGATTATTTTGTTGCAGACACCTGTACCGAGATTTGAGGCGGGGGCGGGACCTGGACCTGCGGTGCAACTAAAAGCAAGTGGGAGCCTGTGGCAGTGCCGCAGGCGCACGCTAGGGCCGTGTGCCTAAGGGCTGGGTGCGCAAGGGCGCACCCTTGTGCGCATGGCCTTAGGCGGGCTGCCGGGTGTGCCAGGTTATTTTGCTGCTTGGCAGTTTAGGCTTGGTTGGTGGGTGAAGGAGGCAAACAAGGAAGAAAGATGCCATCACCCAATGCTGCAGAGGTCAGCTCCAATATGATGGTAACCAAGCAAGGGTGCATGGAGAATTACGTCCGACGTTCCTTGGGAAGGAAGGTGGTTTTGCCGGCTCCGCCCCCCCCTCCCCATTACGACCTACAATCGCTTCCAGCCCCTTGTGGCACCCGAGATAGGTGACGAGTGTTTGATCCCTGATGTACAGACAGAGGTATCTATCGGGGCTCATTCTGCCCTGCCCCAACTACCCAATCTGCGGCTGGGAGGACCCAAATTATTGACTACTGATAGGTTGACTGACTTCTTGGCGGAACACATCATGCTTACTGCCGAGACGGTGCAATTCATGTTTTAAAACTTTCTGAAGTCCAGACCCAGATGGATCTTCTGGGAGGGGGGTGCTGGGGTCAGGGCAGGGCCATTCCCAGGATAGGATATTGGGGCTTCCTCGGTCCTCTTCTACACCTAGAGGAGACCCCCCACCCTGTATGATTCAGGCCCCAAGCCGCTCCTCCCATATATCACACCTGGCTATGCGAAGTGGGCCCTTGCTACAGTTTATTTGTACGGACAAGGCTGAGGACTTTGGATTACTGGCCTCTTCTCTTGTCTTTACAATTCTTCCACGCGAGGGACAGCATGCCCCTTTGTGGACCACAGCTCTAGATGTGGCAGAACACCTTCTTTTAACCAAAATAGTTATTACAAGGAGAGACATACTATCAGTAGACCATCTGGTATTTCTACCTGATAAACAGATGATTATCGTGACCTTTGTGTCTACGGACAAAATCACCCAGATTCTTGCCCAGAGGGGCAATCTGGAAGAGCAGGCTGTTTTCATCGCCCGTGCCTTTAGGCCGTGTTCCCCTCCTCTAGTGGGACGGCCGAAGGTCTTTCCTCAGCTGAGTCCATGGAAGGACCCAGGGAATACGGTCTTGAGTTTCCCCCCCCCCCATGCCCGATAGGTGTGCAGTCTTCTTGTGTACCCAAGTCCCAAGATCTTAGACACTTTGCCCCTATAGATATGGGGCACCCTAAGGTGCCTCCTTTTGGGACTGAGTCCTCTGACCATAGTGGAGGATGGGTCAGCCGGCCATTTAGGCAGTCTGGTGGGGGTGGGAGACCTCCCCCTCCCCTCCCAGCCTGTTGGGCCGATGCCGCTATCCTTTCCTGCATCTCAGCAGGTTGGCTTTTTGGAGCGACTTGAGTCGCTGCACGCTCCGTTGAGGGATTTAAAGAAGGGGGGAATCCATCTGCCCCCCCGTTCAACCTTCCAGGAAGGTGCCTAAGATATGTTCACCCGTATCTCTGCACCTGATTCTGTCTGTCCAATCCCACTCTCTCAGTTGGTTATCCTCCAGGGATGGCAGCGTGAGGATCGAGTCTCGAGCCAAGGAAGTCCATACTGTCCTTTCTCCCCCTTCCGTGTATGTAGTTCAATAAATTCCCCAGGATTTCCAGCTGGGGATAGGACAGGAAGACCCCCTATGCTTGTTATCTCCAGGTGACTCTAAGTTCCCTCCCTTGGGGGCACCCCAGTTAGAAGCTCTGTCTATGCCAATCTCTGATTTAGGACCCCAGATATCCAACCCCCAGCTGGCATTTGGCCCCAGTGATCTATCGGACCCTCCCTGGTCCCAAGAAGTGGTCTTACCACCACCCCCGGGCAGAGTTTCGCGACATCGCCCCAGACCCCCTCCAAGCCAATGACAGGAGGGTCGATCTGGTGCACCTCTATCCCTGACTTCTTGGAACATCTCGGGGTGGAAGACGCACCAGTCAAACCCAGAGTTCTATAACTTCCTAGACTCTTTTGATATTGTCCTCCTGCAGGAAACATGGCTGATGGACCCTCCCCCTCCCAAGAGTAGTTAGAGGGGTTTTGATACATACTGGGTCGAGGCGATGCCTTCATTTTCCCGAGGCCGCCCGAGTGGCGGTTTGGCATTGTTTATTGCATCTGAGCATGCAGCTCAGGTTCAGTGTATTAGTTCTATTAAAGCTTATTTTGTACTTTTTCACTGCCGTTTTCCCTCTGGCCTAGAGATACTGTTAGGTGTGGTGTATTTTCCCCCGGAACATTCGGCCTATTACGAAGCTGATATATGGACATGCTTAACAAGACAGGTTAGTGAGGCCAGGGAACAATTCCCGGAGGCTTGCCTCCTGTTGGGTGGGAGATCCCACAATCATACCCTCCCAACCTTGCCTTGAGGACTCAGCGGATCCTTTATATGTCCCAGTACGTCATTCAATGGATCACGTGGTAGACCCGAGGAGGATCCTCAGGGATAAATTATTAAGGGTGTTGGATCTTATTATATTAAATGGCCAACTGGAGGAAGATTTGGTTGGTAACTTTACTTTTCATTCCATAATGGACTCTAGCGTATTAGATCTTTTGTTGATACCTCCCTATTTATTTGGTGATGTCTCTAACCTCCAGGTTGTGCCCCTGTCTGAGAGACCACAGGGCAAGGTACCCTGACAGGGGCGGAAGTCTTCCTTATAAGTGACAGCATAATTATGGGGTAGTCACCTGGGTAATGGCATTATGTCTATCTGACTGAATACCTAAGGTTGTACCTATGTATGGGTTACCTCACTGACAAGAGCCTCGTTTGGTGACTGGTCCTTTTAGAGACCAACTCTGTGCCTGAGACACACACCTGAGTGGGGCGTGGCCAAGCCAGCCCAGAAGTCAAAAGCCTCTGACCAATACCGAGGAAAGGGACTCCAGGGGAGACAAGAGCTAGGGGAGCTCTGTCTCCAGGCACAGTGACCAGCAGGGACTGCTCAGAGCAGGAAGCTTGGTATGAACATGGCAGGGTAAGCCAGTGAGAGAACCTGACTAAGGCCTATAAATAGCTTGTACTTGTACGTATGGTGGAGGATTGCTACACAATGGCCGCAATCCTAGGCGGAATGCTGCCATGCCGCACAATGTATTTGCTATGGAGATGCTCATGGTTTGCGTGCACGCGGGGCATGGGACTGACCCCACCGTAAATAAATGGACTTTGGTTGTTAATTACCTGGATGGAGCTGGTTGTTTGAGGGTTTGATCCTGAAGGGAACTACCTGGGCCAAGGCCCACCTGTTCACACCCTTCACCACTGTTATTCAACCTGTGATGGACTGTTGACTTTTACCCCTCCTCAAAGGAGGAATTAACTCCAAGCCTGGGAGTTGCTGACTGCCAACGGGGGTAGAACTAGTGGAGCATGTACAGTTGTGGACTTCCTAGCTGGTAATCAAAATGAGCTGTATTTGGGGTGTGCACTTATAAAACGGGGTCAAAAGAACCCTTCAGTGGAGAAGGAAGTGAGGTAGCAAAACTCAGTGTAGCATGGCATAGCCAGTTGGGTATGAAGGGAGAGGAGAAAAAAAGCTCTGGATTTGGTAGAAGAGGGGGAAAGTCCTAATTCAAGAACCAAGGGGCTGTCAGAGAAGGCTAAGAAGCTGAGGGAACTGTAGTTGCTGACACTAGGAGAACTAAACCCAGTTACCTTGAGAAGGAGCTGGTGGACGCGATACGCGATACCAAGAAAACCCCGAAAGAGATGCCTAACCTGAGAGTGGCTCAGAGAAGTCCCTGGGACACTAAAGCAGCAATGTAAGGGTTTAGCTTTGGATGCTGCTAGCACTTATGCACCTGTGTCTCTTTATACGTACGTAACCCTCGTGCCTGGGCTCTACATAAAAACAGACTCAGCTGAACTACTCACTGTGGCTGCAAACTCCCAACCACTTAGTCTGGGGCAGAGTTTCCATTTGATGCCAGTGGGACAATTTTGGAGCAAGTTGTTTGAGGCTTTGGGGGCCAAATGTGTTTGCAAGACCATGGCCTTGTCTGCTTTCTTTCCAGGGACAGAGTGGAGCCTCGCTACTTCAATGCCCAAGGCACTGAAAGCATGAAAATCCCATCTTTCACTTTAAAAAAACAACAACAAGGGGGGGGTAGCAGGGAGTACTTCTCCAGCTCTTATGGCCTTGGAGAAAGATTTGAGGCATAAAGGGAGTGCCACAAAAGGCTCAAGGAACAAAAAAACCCAAATAGCAGTGTGGAACAAGTAAATAGGGAGCTGTTAATTGGCCTTTCAAATACTACTAAGACTAGTGGGCACTATGAAACTAAGTAACAGCAGGTTTAAAAACAAACAAAAGACATTTTTCACTTAGCGTATAACTAATTTGTAGAACTTGTTGGAAGAGGTTGTTAAGGTGAATAGCGCAATTGAGTTTAAAATGGGATTGAATAAATTCTTAGACGAGAAGTCCATAAATGGCTCTTAGTCAGATTGATTGGGGGATGCAACCTCCAACTGTTCGGAGCTGGGACTGAGTAGCAGGGATTGGATCATGACATGTCTAGTTCTCTGAAGTGACCTAGAGTGCCATTGTTGGAAACCGGATGCTGGGCTGGATGGACCATTGGCCTAACCCACTATGGCACTTCTTATGTTGAACCCATCTTGTTTTCATTCTTACAGCATGGGCAAAAAAAAAAAAAAAAAGCTCAAGTAACGCATTGAAATCATTATTAATTAACGCAAGCTAGTTTGAAGTAAATTATTGCACTTAAGGGGAATCTCACTGCACTAGGTCCTCCTCCCAAAACTCCCACATTATACCTCCCTTTTTGTGGAAGGTTTGCTTCAAAGTTAAAGCCTGAGTGAGAACCATAAGGTGACCTGACCATTTTGCCCGAGGTATTTTGTGAGCCATGGAATGTGGAATGCAGCAGGATGGGTGGTCATGAGCTGAATCAAACGTCATGTCCAAGATACTCACCCACACAGGCTGTGTTTGTTCCCACCTGCAGCGGCAGTGGCGGCAGAGGGAGGGGCGAGGGAAGACGCAGCAGCACGGAGGAGCCAGCAGATGGGAAAAGAGCCAGTGCGAACGGGGATCCTGCTGCAGCTTCTCTCGTGCATGTCAGGGCAGGATTTTGCACCCTGACATGTGCGAGAGAAACCGCGGCAGATCCCCATTCGCACCGGCTCTTTTTCCGTCAGCCGGTTCCTCCGTGCTGCCGCATCTTCCCTCGCCCCTCCCGCTGCCTCCACTGCCGCTGCCGCCACTGCCGCTGCAGGTGGGAACACAGCCGTATTCACACACCGGCCACTTTGTTGCATGAGACTTGAATGCAGCACTTTGTGATGGATTGATGGCACTTCTGAACTGTCTGCTGAGCCAGCAGGCACAGAAGCCACAGGGATGAGGGAGCACCCGCTGGGTAGGAGGTTGCCATCTTTTGCTGAAGCCCTGAGTTGGGGCTGCTGCAGGAACTGTTGCTGTGGGCTCCCAGCAGGAGAGCTGCATCTCTGTGCCCCCACCCCCTCCGGTCACATTTAGCCTCCATTGACCATCCATGGTGGAGATGGTGATGAGGAAACTAGTCACCTGTTGAAGGCCCAGTTCCCAGACAGTGGGGCCAATCCCATGCCCCGCACGTACAGCCATGCAGTTTGTGTGGGCACCAGCAGCCCATGCTGGGGGTGCACGTGGTTTACATCCACACGTGCCACGCATGCTATGCAGGGCATGGGATCGACCCCATGGGCATCCAGGTTACGAGTCCAGATGGACTTCAGACACAGACTCCCAATTCAGAGACTATCCAGGTGAAAGATGGACAGGTGGCGAGCCTATCTATCGTATAGAGGGAAGGGTTAGCATTTTTCTAGCAGCCAGTAAGATGGACAGAAATATAATTCTGAGTATACTCCACTGGCTCAAGCCTGAAAGAGCTGAATTAGAGGCGGTTATTCAGTTTAAATTGAGGATTTGGATCCATTGTGGATCTGTATCTGTAATTTGCAGATTTAAGTACAGGTTCGTATTAAGGATTCATATTTAAATCAATATTAATTTTTTTTAAATAAAGCCATTGCACATGCACAATGGGCAGCAGGACCATGCGCACCCTTTTTAAAAATGACAGCAGCATCTTAGCAGCTATTTTGGAAAAGGGCGGCCAAGTTTCCGCACGTGCAAAATGGTCACTGTGCCTTTGCAGACTGGCTACCCTTTTCCAAAATGGCGGTGACACTGCCGTCGACATTTTGGAAAGCAGCGAGTGTGCACAGAACAGTCTGACAGCCATTTTGCACATGTACAGTGGGGTTTTAAAAAAATTATTTCCCCCCCGTAGTTTTCAAACCAAACCGTAATGGGCATGTGGCCACTGTTGTGGTTTGGTACAGATTAATCTGTAATTGCCCATTACAAGCAGTTAGATTAATCCAAATCTGAACTGCCTACTGCTAAATTGAATAGGTTTTGTGGCCCTGGGGATGTACCTGAGCGACACTTTTCTTCCAGAGAAGAACAGTAGGACAACTGGCTTGCTTACGGGACTGGCCCATGAAATGCAGGCTGGGTGGTCAACTGGGTGGTCAATTTCCACCATACATGTTTGCATCATAGAAAGTCAATGTAGCTTCATGGCAACGCTGTTGGACTTAGACCTGGGAGATAGGCATAGAAATCTCATCCTACCTCCAAGCTCACTGGGTCACCTTGGGCAAGTCACTCTCTCTCAGTCCCAGTTCCCCGTCTCTAAAATGGGAATAACAACCACCTGCCTCACAGGGTTGTCGTAGGAGTGAGATAAGTAGGTATTTTTAAGCCCTCTGACCACTGAAAGTGCTATATAAAATATTGTGAGCCAATGTTTTTTCTTTATGCCCGTTGTTACTTACCGATAACTTTTATCTGTTCCTCTGTGCTATTCCTCTTCTTACCTTACGTACATCCTAGAACCAACAAACCATGGCAATATCGTCTATATCTTGCTAAACAAACAAGAATATCCATCTTCCCTTGACAGATTTTATATCTGCCTCTGCCAAGAGCCTAAATTACTACAGTTTAGCCTCAGCCAAGAGCATGCTGGGAAACCAACTGTTAGCATAAGTGCATGATTATACAACAGCGTGGGAGATTTTAACAGACCTCCATACAAAGAGACCTCCACAGGCTAACCATCTCAATAGAGTTAAGCCAAGCTTGTGGGTTTGGGGGCATGACTCGAGAGTCTTAAACAAGGGGAGTTGCACAATTCACTTATGTTTGCAAAGTGGGTGAAAGACACGGTGCAAGTTGGGATTGGGGGGGAGGGAGGGACGCGTTGGGTTTGAGCCACACAACACCTGCTTGGAAAACACGTAATACAAGAATTGCCAGAAATCTCTTCTAGAGCCCTACAGAGCATAATGGACATCCCTTAATTATATCACAGACCTCTGTTTATTCTGAATACAACCCTTCACAAAACACAAGGGACATCCCTTATGTTCATTGTTCTTTGGCTCTGTACCGTCCCTTACTTTTGAGATTTTGATGGCATCGCCACCACGTGCTCTTTCCAGTGTTGCCCCTCCATCTCCGGACAGCAGTGTGTGTTCCTGCTGGCGAGTCAGCTATGCTGGTACCTCCTCCTTCCCCCACAAGTGCTGCTCCTTTCCCATTCCAGCAAGGGACATCCCATCAGCTCCTCCTTTCAGCTGCCCCACCGTGAAAGGCTACTCAGAGGGGCATTGCCCAGATGCCTGTATGCACCCTATACAGAAGTGGTCCAATGTCCTCCTCAGCAATGCTGAAGGGAGGGGCCAGGTCCCCATGTACCCTCTGCTGGAGTAGAGAAGGAATACCCCACCCCCAGGATTTCCTGTAGGCAAGGCTTCTCCCTGCCCCTCCCCCTGAAATCTCTCCTGGTGGGTTCTTCAAAAGGAAGCTGAGATGGTAAATAATACTGGGTTATTTGTTTTTTAAATGAAGATTTAAATGCTGGGAATATAGAAACAAAGCTTCTAAAACCACTAAATCTCAGGACCCAGTCCTAAATCTGTGCGAACAGGGTTTATGAATTGGCAGACAGCCTTCCAGGACCACTGCCTCCCTGCCCTGCGATAGCCATTCCCCACTTCCTTTCCATCTTGTGCCATGCCTCCCAACTTTCTGGTTAACTGCCAGTCAGCATATATAGCTTGCTGGTAGCATCAAGGAGCTGGGCAGACCACCACCTTTTCTCCTACTTCTAGTCCTGCCCCAAGCTTCCAGTTCCTTACTAGGAATGTTTCCAGTTCCTTGCTCCCTAGGCCATGCTCTTGTTCCTTGTCTTTGTCTCTAGCCCCTTGCTCTGTTCTTGTCTCTGTAGCCTTGTTCCTCCTTTTCCTTGTTCCAGCCCTGATCCCCAACCCCACATCTGCCTACATCCTGGATGCCCCTCATCCTTCAAACTTTACACTCAATAAGCAAAGAATGGCCATGCCATCAAAGTGGCCTCTCTATACAACAGATAGCTGTCAGTACAGGAAATGCCGTCAAAGAATCTCATCTGATTCCCCAATAGCAGAGAAAAGGAAAAAGACATCAGAAGAAGGGCCTGAGCTGCAATACTCACATCCTGCTTACAAAGTACCTCGGCAGTGTGAAAGTATTTCCATCGAGGGCTGTTGGGTCAGGCACATGTCTATTAATAATGTAAATATGGGCTCTAATTGCAATCATCTCCTGACATTATAAGTGCAGGAACAAAAAGCACCCTTCCTTGCAAATCCTTTACGCTCCATCAGCAGGGAATGCATGTATTATTCAATCATACACCTAACCCTAGGATGGAGTTGCTCTTAATTATACCACAAGTGGAACCTCTCAGGTAATCAGAAGGCAGGGCTAATGGGCAATTATTCCTCCATCAATATATAATAGACAAAATTAATCAAATTTGGAGTTTCTAGTTTTTGGTGAAACAATGACTCATTTTTTAGTGAAAGAATCAAAAGGTATCATTTTCAAAATACACATCTTCTGTTTATTGGCTACATAATTTATAAAGTATCTCTTGCTGCAAAAGTAAATGCTCTACACAAGACAATTTAACAGCACAAATCTCTGAGTGTATATTGCTCTAGCACTTCAGTGAGATGAACTAGTTCCAATGAAGTCTCAGGAGCAGTAATATTGGTGCTATCTGCATGGAGGACTGCACTTAGTTAGGGTACTTAATTTCGTACCTGTTGGTAATACCCACATTTTTTGATATCACATTAGGTACCTGATGGTTTACCTGGGTACCAGGATACTGAAGAACAAGAAAAAAGTCAGTAATTTGTACCAATTATCTTTACCGATTTTCTGATTACCAATTGGTATATTGGGTCTGAAGACTGAAAAAATGAGACACAAATCAAAACAACTGGGACCAGAAGGTGATTTTCTAGGACCTAAAGTTGATTTTTTGGGACAGAAAACCAGTAAATAGACACTGAAAGTCAGTAAAAGAATAAAAAGTTGAAAAATTGGTATGAGAAGTTGCCATTCCAGGACACTGGGTACCCAAATCAGGTAATAATCCGAACCCGATGTTCGTGGGTCAATTTGGGTATCAGAAATTCAACAGGTCTACCTGCTTTGTTGATACCAACTTTCAGCTCTTTGCCTAGTAATTGCTTTTATTATTATTATTATTATTATTATTATTAGTAGTAGTAGTAGTAGTAGTATTATTATTATTATTATTATTATTATTATTATTATTTAATGAAACTGAAATACTAAAACAAGCAAAAAACCACACTAAAATAACCAAAATGGAGCTCATGAAAAAAATGGATATGCAAATATTCATTTCAGTTGTGGGTATTATTTGGATATTTGAAGGGCTATCTGAAACGCAAAAGATACCCATGGCTAATAAATCTCCTACCCATTTCAGATCCACTTTTCAGCTGATCAGCAGGGTAGCTTTTCCCCTCCCTCTCGCAAACCAATATCTGTTAACCCTTTCCCTACCTACTTGCATAGTGTAGCTGTGTCACAAGGTAAGTGATGTCAGTAGGGACCAAATCTCAGTCTCAGCACAGTTAATTGGCATGTCATCATCTTTATTCATGAAAGCATAGTCCACAATCTTACATATCCTAACTATTCTGGGTACGCACCTCCTTTCCCCCCAAGCCTTAACTAGCTCCAGGCCTGGTTAGAAAACAATCCTCTGACAGGCTACTACTCACACCTTGGGCTTCACCAGCTTCTGCAAGTGAGCAGTCTAGCTTTCCTTAAGCTCTCTGCCAGAGACCCCTTCAGCATCTAGTCTCCCTGCTTGTCTTCCACTGCAGTGTTTTAGCATCACCAGTCTGCAGGGAGCTCCTTCCTCTTCTACTTCCAGGCAGAGACTGACCTCTGTCTGCAGGCTGCCTTCCTCTTATAGTAGGAGAGTGGGCGTGGCCTGGTGTCTTCATCCAACCTTAAAGGGCTGGTGTCAGCCCACACTCCAGACTCTCTTAGCTACTCCCTGCTACACATCGGTTAACTCTTTCTGTCCCAGAGTCTGCTACACCACCCTCAAATTAAGAGGTTTAATTCCTTCTCTTGATATTTATAACTGAAAATCCTACATCCCAGCTGGAGCAAGATCTCTCAAGATGTGTAGGGTTATCCAAGGAAGAACTCCACAACAGCAAATGAATATAGGAACATAATTATTTATTTTTTACAAAACACAGTAAAGCTAGATATTTATGGAATGGAATACTTTTATGCTTTATATAATGCGATAATTGACCCATATGCTAATCAAAATTAGCCTGTTTTTTATTTAGTAGATTTTGCTCTCCGATCTTCTCACTTCTCTGTTAAACTTTGAGCTTGCACACACGCACCAGCAGAAGCTGGCCCAATGAAAGGTCGTCATCATCTTAACTACTTTGTCGCTTGTGTCTTACTCTTTGCCTATGTCAATACTTTCACAGCCGTGTCTGTAGTATAGTGCCATCTTGTGGACACTGGAGGCATCAAACAGGAAATAGGCTAGAGAAACAGAGGAGAGTATACTGTCTCTGACAGCGATCAACAGCTGATACTTCAGAGAAAGTGCAAGACCTTTGCCCTAATCACCTTTAGGGAAAGCTGCCCCTTGAAGCCTCACCCTAAACCCTAGTAGGATTCTAGCCTTGAAGCACGGAATTTTACATCCCGCCATCATTAACTATTATGAGGACAACAATTTTGTTACAGACAATAATCCTTAGTGAATTTCACAGCCAAGTGCAGAAAAAATAGAGAGTTACCAAATGTCATCAGATCACTTTGCTGCATCAACATGCACCATACACAAGAACTTATTTTTTGAATTTTACCCTGCATATACAAAAGCATAAAACCCCCAACCTTCCCCTCGCCCCTTCCCAACCCCACCCCTAAACACTCCTCCCAACTCCCACCCACAACCTGCCAACCAACCCCTCTCTCTCCCCCAGCCAAATGCTTTTTAAAGCAAAAAAGTCTTGCACTGCCCCCGGAAGATGCTTAGGCTCGGGATCCAATGAACCTCTGGGGGAAGGGAGCTCCACAAAACTGAGGCAGCAACTGAGAACGCTCCCCCTGTGCACCCCTGCCTTTTGGACAAGAGTAGTAGTTGAAACCTGCAAGAGGGCGCTCCCAGCTAATTTCAGGGGCCACAATGGAACACGGTAGGACAGGTGGTCTCTCATATGTAGGACCCAGAACATTTAGGACTTTAAAAGTCAAAACTAGCACCTTGAATTGTGCCCAGAAAGCTATAGGCAGCCAGTGTAGACTTCGGAGCACTGGTATAATGTTCTCCCTACAACTCAGCCCTGGAAGGCGCTTTTATGTAGTTCAGAGTTATTTATTAGTCACTGGCTATTGCCCTGGCCAAAAATATAAAATTTACAAGTAAACAAAATATACATACATACAAAACAACAACCAAATATTGGCAAAATACTTTTTTAAAAAAATCATAATAAATCCCAACCTCTAGGATACATGGCAAAACCTCAAGAGGTAGGAGCAAGCCAAGCAGGGTATTTAGCCCCCACGCCTGCCCACGTACGAAGGGCACAACATTTATAATGATCACATTCAATCCTTTCATCATAAATTGTTCCACACGGAGCTGATGATCATGACACTACTCCCATGAGCAAAGAATCTTGCTCATAGACAGAGTGTATATGGCCACAGCACTTGATTCCTAAAGGAAAAAACATCTTGCTATTCTCAAAGTTGGTCTTCTCACTGTTGTCTTCCAAAGAGGACATCCTACACTTTAAGATTTACAACAAGAGCACTGGTTCCTGTAGAGTGCCTTGCTCTTTCCAGAGCTTGAGTCGGAAGCTCTTGGCTCCTGAGGGGGGCATTGTTGCTCCTACGGAGCCAATAACCACAGTATTTAACTTCTAGAAGGGACACCAATCCTTTCTTAAAACTGTTGGCAACATTTGACTCCTGTAATAGATTCCTAACACTTCAAACCATACAGTTGCAACACTTAGCTTCTACTAGCCTGCCCATAGAGACTGTCATCATAACAATTATGACCCACTGTAATACATAACCATAAAAGAACAATTCTGGGGATTTTCATCATAACTTACTTAGCGAAGTGGCAACATTCATATCTGCAAGCCATAAATGACACATCTATAGCAAAATAGCTTGTAGATCCATTCTAATTTGGGATCAAGGTATCTCCGCTAAAGTAAGGGTAATAAATTATACACTCACAGAAAATATGAACAGACCTTAAAATAAAAAATGGACAATTCAATATTTGCTTGTTATCCCCACATAGGTTTATCCTCAATTAGACTTAATTATCTTAAATAGGATTACTAGCCACTTCATTTCTATGGCGTTGGGCCAATATGAAGAACAAAGCCAAGGCCTTAAGCACAGAGTCTGAAGTTAGTTTCTAATATGATCCATGCTAGCATATGTATATTTGAAATCGATAATATGAAGACTACTGATTTTAACTACTAGCAAGTAGGGATGGGCAAACGCGGTTCGGAAGTTCGGAGTTTGGATCGAACTCGACCACTTTGGTCAACCGAACTCAATTTTCGAACCGAACCGAATTTCCGAACTTGGCTCTGTTCACCCATCCCTAAAAGATAATATTCCATTTAGTTCATTGGGGTTTGAATTTCTGAACTTTGTTTGGCAGGTTGGAGTTCGGACCGAACTCAAATAGTTCGGTCGACTGAACCGAACTTCTGAACCGAACAAAATTTCCAAACTGAACCGAATCTAATTTCCGAAGTCGGTTCTGTTCAACCATCCCTACTAGCAAGCTTTACTGTGAGGATAGACTGGAAAAATGATGGATCTGTATTTAATTAAACATCAAAAATTGATTATGGTAACATTTATTTTTTCTTTTTATGGAATGCAAATCATGTCCTTTACTTTAACAGTGTGAACTGTTAAACATTCATGAGCAGGGTACTCACACCACCATTTTGCTAGACCTGAAGCAGGTCGTAGATTTACTACCTGGGGTTAATACCTGCAATTTCAAGCAGCTTACCAGGTGCATAATTAGTAACCAGTTGCTGAGTTGGACAACCAAACTCCTGAAATTTTGGGTAATATTGTTATTGGGTTACCAACATTCTTATTTACCGCTATCAAGTTAGCATTTCTGGTTTACAGTTTTCTGTTTACCATCTGTTGATTGGTTATTTCATTTTAGCCAATCGCTTAAAAGAAGGGGGAGGAAGGCAGGGTGTGCCTGTGCAGATTTAGAGTAGACAGATTGCATGGCAAGGTGGAAACAGTAACTCCGTAATGTGGTAAGGCAGATCAAGTAACTAATCAGGTAGTAAGCGGGTACCCTCTATTTATTACATAGATTTAAGATCCCGCACCCTCCAGCCCCAAGGCAGCTCGGGGCAGCATACAACATAAAAATACATTAACAAAACAATAAAATATAGAACATATATACTTAAAAAAATTATAAATATATCTAAAATACAGCTAAAAGGAGCTATAGCCCCATCCCCAGCCCAACCCTCCAACCAAATACCGATCTCCCCCCTCAAAGGTCTGGTGGAACAGCAAGGTTTTACATTGTTGCCAAAAGGAGGGGAGATCCAGATGAATCTTCACCTCTAGTACCCAACAACAGTAGCAAGAGGGAAGCTCCTCTTTCTCAAACTGTCACAGCAAATTCAAGTGCAATAGCTAATGATACTCTTACAGTACAAGGGCATCTGCTGGGCTACAACAACATTTCCTACTTGGTTCAATTATCAAAATGCCCGATGGATTTACTCATTCCTCTGGGTACCCATTTCAGCTCTACATTTTGCATAATGCCCCAATGTCCTTGAGTCCTAGATGCAATTATAGCTATCCGAGTCGCATGCTCGTAAGAGTGAACCATTCAGGGACTATCAAACCTTTAAAATGGGAATATGTATCTGTCTCTCCCTGTGTTCCCCTCACCCTCACCTTGTCCATATTAGATTGTGGCTGTAAAGTGCTGGGTTTTGTCCTCCTTTTAGTTGTATTTAAATTGTTTTAATGTTTGTTTTGCAAATTGTAAGCCACCCCAAGCTGCCTGTGGCAGGAGGGATGGGGTAGCAAAATTCTAAAAATAAATAAATACATACATCTAGTAGCACCATAAGAAATTATAAGTAGTAGTAGTCGTAATTAGATTCCCCTTGAACTAGCTGCAACAGATTTGGCCACCACTCCATGAGTTGAACCAGGACTTTGGGTCTAATGGTTTTTAAAGCCTGAGAAGAAGGCCAAGACAGTCATGTATATTTTGTGGATCATGCACACCGAGGACACCGCACTCATCTTTATGTGAGTTACACTAAGCGCGGTACCATGGGTGATACATAAAGGGGGCACAGGGGACATATGCCCTATTCCCCCCAGATATTTTCTCTGGTCCAGCCCTGCCCCACAATGGTCAGACTTAGGTATCCAATCCTCCTCCCGGCGGCAGGCTGAAGTGATGTATACTAGACAAGGTGGTCTCTGTGGCAGTGGCGGGACCTGGTTGCGGAGGAGGGCAGGCTAACTTGGCCAGGTCGTTAATAATAACCTTTAAATAGTGCCCCCCCTCCCTCCACTATCAACAGTTATGAGTCACCAATTCACTGTACAAACACAGAGCAAGAGAAAGTCCTTTCCTGAAATAGCTTACAATCTGCAATGGAATCTTTCAGTCAGATTTAGTGGGCCAACTACCGACTTATCTGAACTTCATCTTAAGCAGACTTTAAAGAAATAGACCTGTCTTTGGTAATGTAAGCCACTCAAAGTTAAAAGCAAGCAAGCAATATTTAATATGCTGATAAACACCTTTATTAAAGCTATAAAGAATGCTCAACCCAATAGAAATTAGTGCGCTAATTTTTATTCTTAGCATTCAGTTACAATTGACAGGATGTGGGCATTTGGGCACACATTAGCCTGCATTCACCCGCACATCAGGCTCCACATGCTCTGAGATCCCGCTGTGATGGGGACTGTGTGTCTGGTGGGTGGTGGCCATGTGGCTGATTATTATTATTATTATTAATTATTAACAAACATTTATATAGCGCCAGCAGTGTACCTGGCACTTTAAAAACTAATAAAATAGACACGGTCCCTGCCCCTAGGGCTTACAATCTGAGAGACAGGAGCTGGGGGAGAGACTTAGGAAGGGGAACAGAGGGAGAGACAAGGGGTCTAACATTCATGAAGATGCGAGGTCTCAAGTGCACGTGCTTGGCTTGGTTACAATGAGAATGACAGCAGGCAGGTCCATGTTGCAAGGAAAAGGGTAAACAGATCGTAGGTATAGGAATAGTGGCTCAGCAGGATAAAGAGTCAGACAGAGCAGAGCGAAAGAGGTGAGTTTTAAGGAGAGCTGAGGGTTTGACATTTCCTGTACAGTGAACCAGATCCAATAAGGATGGCATGTTCTTTCTTATTAAGAAAAAAAGAAGAAGCTGTAGAATAGCAAACAGCTGGTGGCAGGGGAAAAAACTAGGATCGAGTTGTGCAGAAGTTAGTGAGTCATTCCAGCAAGCTATCCAATGTGGCCATTGGACTTTTGGACTTGGAAGTGGATAGTCCGGGACTGGATGTCAGTATTCCAGGACATCTTGTCCCTTAATTGGACACATTCGGGCCCCCATTAGTACCCAAGATTTTCAGGGTTGATTCTGGGTACCAGAAATGCTATGCATATATCCAATTTTGTGGGTACTCGTTTCAGCTTTCCTAATGTCTCCTGATGGGTGGGTGGGGGGTCACACCGCTACAGATGTGGCCATCAGTGCTTTCCCTCTTTTCCATCTCTCTGACTTCTCCAACCTCCTCCTAGGTCAACTGTGTTTACCCTTTGTTAGAGGTAGGCTGCCTTTGTCGTGCTTGCTGCCCTGTTGAATTCCGTTTCTCTGTTGGGATCTTCCCTCTTGGCTGTAAGGTTAGCATAACGAAATGTGTTTTTTTCTTGCTATTGGCATTCAGGAGGCATGCTGGCCAGAAGATAGCTTGCTGGAATGACTCACTAACTTCTGCACAACTCGATCCTAGTTTTTTCCCCTGCCACCAGCTGTTTGCTATTCTACAGCTTCTTCTTTTTTTCTTAATAAGAAAGAACATGCCATCCTTATTGGATCTGGTTCACTGTACAGGAAATGTCAAACCCTCAGCTGCAACCTGTTTTCTTCTGCTGATAAAGGTCTACAATCGGTGGAGTGACAACAATCTAAAATTGGCTGGGAGGAGGTAACAGCTTTGCCTGTTGGGCACACCCCAAGACCGGACTACCCATTATCTCTGTGTCCATAGTTCTCTGTGTTCATGGGCATCTACAGGAGGGGGGGCCAAGGTGTTGGTTCTATTGAAAGTGATAGAGCTGAAATTCGTACCCACATAAATAGGTATATCTATCAAAATTGCAGTACTCGACCCAGTAACATCAGGCATTAATTGGTACCCGATTAGTGCTCGACATGCTACACAATATACCCATTTTCTATCTTTGTTACCAATTTTGTGACTCCCATTAACTATTTTCCAACTTTCCATCCCAGTTCCTTTGTGAGGTATAGGGGAAGGACGGGAGAAAAGGGGGGGATAGAACACAAGAACTAAGCTCTCACGCACCTCTATACAGCAGAATTCGCCTCTAAAAAGGTCCCTCAGGATCTTATATGGCCTTTGGGATTTGCACCCCCAGCCTAGATCATCATAGGGAGAGCACAAGGCCCTACAGCTCAGTGAACCACACTTACACGGGGACTTGGGGACTTGGGGACACGGTGTGATATAGGTGATGGGTGGGGAATATAAGCCCTGGGGTAGGAATAAGGGATAGGGCCTGCACACCAGAAGAGAACCAGGTTGTTTGAGGAAGGGGAAGGGCACAGTTACACACCACCACATGTACCCCCCCTCTCAGCTAAACCCGCACCGCACACCACACACTCACCCACGCATTCGCCTCCACCATGCTCTCTCAGGAACGCTCTTCAAGGACACAACCCTTCGAACCAGAAGCTCAGAAGGGGGCCAGTTTCACAGGCACGAGGCGCTGATCACCAGCAAGAGCAGTGAGACAGGGAGCTGCTTTTATCTGTTCCTGATTGCCTGGACACGCTGGCACAGGCGCTCTGAGCACCGGCACTGCGCCGAGGGGGGCGTGGTCGCATGGGGTGGCTGGGCTGTCTCCACACTGGGCTGGGCGTTCTCAACGGAACTATGTTTCTCCCCTCCAGGCTGTGTTTGAGCTGGGGAGGCATCCGTACCCCCAGGGGCTCCCCCTACCGGCCCAGGAAGCTCCAGCTGCCGCTCCTCTGGAGCCAGTGATGGGGATCCCAGTGGCGAGGCCACGGCACTAGATGAGGCCGCACAACATGCCTCCAGGGTCTGCCCATGCCAGGGGCGTGGCTGGATTCCCGGGTCTCCCCTCCCCCTAAACCTTATGTCCTGGCACTGGGGCCTGACATCCTTCACCAATTTACTGATCAGTAGTACCAACCAGTAAAATGGCAAATTGTTTTCAGTAGTACTAATAATACCCGGTGTTTTCAAGTAATCAGGTGCATGACTCGGTACTTGGGTGCCGAGTGGGCACACAATAGAAACCATGGGTATTACACACAGGTAGCAAATGGGCTACCCAATTTCAGCTCTACTGAGTGACATCCCAGAGGATTCCCGGCTTACGGGCAACTACAGGGATGGTGAACTGTGCCCTGCCCGTTTCTGTAAAGCCACACCCCTTTTCTGAAACCCACCAAATGTGGCGAATCCCATGCCCCCCAGACTGCCGTATGGAGCACATGTGGCCTGAAGGGGCACATTCACCCAGCACAGGGCCTACAGCACGTGCGTAAACCATACGGTGGCATGTGCACGCAGCAGTGCGTACAGGGCATGGGATTGGCCCCGTTGTTTGGAAAGAGAGCAGGGTGACATCCTAAATGGGTGGGCAGTGCTTCCCTCCACCCTCTAAAAGTGCCAGTCCCTGCCCAGGCACGTTAGGCTGCCCCTGGTATAGAGAAGGAAGCTGTTCTTTACAAATGCATTTCTATAGGGGATTCTGAAGCCCTAATCTTTATTTAAAATCCATTGGTTTTTATATTCAATAATTATGAATTTTCCCCCAGGCCCTCATGTTTGAGGTGTTTGCACAGATTCCAATTACCACAGTCATTTCCAACCCCCCCCCCCCCCCCAAGAAAACAATTCCAAATACAAGGGACCTTTGCATATCAATCACAGCGCGTAGTGTACGTAGGGGTTGCCGTACATGCAAATTTTAGAGGACACGTTTGAGAAATAAAGGTTGCAGGGCTGCATTGGCTCCGAGGATTTGCCCACAGTAGCTCTATGCAGGATCGAGGCCCAAAGGCAATAGCTCCACAGTCACTTTTATTTACACATACAGAGTCTTCCCTTTCCTATAACATCTCCATGCATTCTCTATTCTTAAGCCAGGAAGCAGCCCTCGGGCAACTTAATTCCTGTCTCCAGCCAGGCATCAAACCGGTGGTCATTCACAGTCATTAAGGTCAGGCTCAGCCTTTCCTGCAGCCCATCAAACCTTCTTCACTCAGGCTTATTCTTCTGGGCAGGCTTGTCTGGCACAGCAGTTTCCAACGTCCTCTAACCCCTACAACAGCTTCTCACACTCTTCCCGTCTCTCTGCCTCTGGCTTCTGCTTTATCTTCACGGCTGCCTTTGCCGTGCCCTCACTCAGCTGTAGTCTCAATTAGGCACCATCCTCCATCTACTGGTGTGCCTGCAGTTCTGCTCGCGCTGCCCCTATGCTGGTGCTAGCTGTTCGCTTTAAGGGCTCCTAGCCACAAGAGTGCTAGCTGTTCGCTGTTCACTAGCTGGTGCTAGCTGTTTGCTTAAAGGGCTCCTAGCCCTCTGTGTCTCAACTCGGCCACAAGGAGCTCTTGTGATTGAATCGATACGATGGCCAGCACAGGGGGTAGGGTGGCTATAACACCCCTTTAAAAGAGGACACATGAAAAATTCAAGTTGCAGGGCTGCATTGGTTCCACTGCAGCCCTGCACCATGTATATTTCATGGTGCCCATCATCCATGCTTTCATCACCTCAAGGCTAGACTACTGCAATGCGCTCTATGTGGGGCTGCCCTTGGTGACTGTTCGGAAGCTGCAGCTGGTGCAGAATACGGCAGCTCACCTCTTTTCGGGGGCAGGGCACCGGGAGCACCAGTGCTCCAAAGTCTGCACTGGCTCCCTATAGCTTTCTGAGCACAATTCAAGGGGCTGGGTTTGATGTTTCAAGCCCTAAATGGTCTGGGCCCCACATATTTTAAAAACCACCTGTCCTTCCATGCCCCATTCTGTCCCCTGTGATCGTGCGGGAGCGCCTCCCTGCGGCTACTGCCTGTTAGTCATGTTCATACGAGGGCTCGCAGGGAGGCGTTCTCGGTTGCTGCCCTGATGCTATGGAACTCCTTTCCCCCAGAGGTTCGGTGGAGCCCGAGCCAGGGCATCTTCCGGAGGCCGTGTAAGACCTTTTTATTTGTTAGGGCATTTGGAGGACAGGGTTAGGAAATGGGGGGGTTGGGGAGTGTTTGGGGGTAGGAGCATGCTAGGGGGTTTGAGCAGGGGTGTGAAAAGGTTGGGGTTGGTTTTTTTTTTCTTCTTATGCTGTTTTTATATGTATTTTTATCTATTCTGTAAGCCGCCCTGAGCCATTTGGGAAGGGTGGGGTAAAATTGAACCAACACTAACTAACTAACTAAGCATCCTCTTTTAAAGGAGTGGTATGGCCACCCTACACAGGGGGTGGTATAGGAAGGTCATTAATGATCATCAAATAAACCCATCCAGTTTTTTTCTGGCTTTTGTTTCCAAACCTGAAATGGGCAGTATCGGCCTTTAAAATATTTTGAAGTGCATGACACACTCCTACTGGGGTTCCTGGCATTTCCTGGGGCTCAGGCTTAACCCCCCACAGAGAAAGGCAAACATCCCTCCCAATGAGAAAAGTCTTAAATGAAGCACGAGACTCACCGATAACACTCTCCAGTGCTGTTGTGGGGGACCCATATTTGCATATCGAAATGACCATAAAATCTTGCCTCCAATAAGTCCTTATTCAACTGGAGAAGCAAAAGGCTTTCCTTCAGGAAGAGGATATTGGCCAATAAGTAATAATCACATCCCAATTTATCCTCTAGCACTGTACAAATCTAGAAGGCTGGCCATAACAAGGCTGTATAACTTTCCCTTATCTTCATTGGGAAACTAGTTATAGTAATGTCAGAGCTGGCCTTATGCTTGGATAACAGGTACCTATCACCCTGGGCCAGTTCTTTTAGAAGCCCCAGGAGCACTGGGGGCAGCTGCCATGCTTCAGGAGCTTCTCAAGTGGAAGTGGTTGCAGGGTCCAGAGAGCAGTGTCAGTACTGCAGTCATTCCAGGGGCAGACAACAGACCTCATAACTTCCCCCATCCCACACCCTACTCCTGCCCCTCCCCTGCCAAGCCTAAGACTGACTTCGAGTAACGTTACGGTGATCCCAAAGAATCCACTCTCCGACTGTTTGGAGAAAGCAAAATGTGCATGTTTAACTTCATGTGCTTAACTTCAAATGCACATTTTGCTTCCCTAATCCCTCACGTTGCTGTTTGGCATGAAGCAAACTGCTCTCCAGCACATCAAGGGCTGCTGATTTGCATATATGTGCAATATACCAATTCGTAGGATTTGGTTTTCGCAGAGAATAGTTGTTCCAGCTCTAGTGTCATGCTCCCCATATTTAAATCATTGCCCTCCCTCCCTTCCAAAATACACAAATTACTGACCTCGAGATAGGTACTACTGTTAGCAATGTGGGATGTGAATGAGACTTGTAAAAGCCCTCTACTTTAGCCCCATGGGGTTATTTTAGCAGCAAAGAAAGCCTTTTATCGCTGTTAGCTTGCAATGGAGTTTCTCGCAGTCTTGTTGAACCTATTTCTCTGTCACCTTCCTGCTTGGGGCTGCCCTTGGCAATCTGACACATTTGTAGACACATTGGCAAATTCATTGCTCCCTGCCAAGAGGAAACTCGCAGTCTTCCCAGGTAGGCATTTCTTTTGCACATCCGCTACCCTCATGAGCGCAGGAGGGGGAGGGGTTGGATGCTGTTAAAGAGAGAGACCTTGTTGTGTGTTAATAAAAGGCCTGCTGAAGAATTAAACTGCTTGCCAATTGCCACAAGAAATGTCACCCCCAGGAAATTAAAAATTGTATGTCATGGCATTTAATGGGGCATGCCTGCTTACACCGCAGATTGCCTGTCTGGTTGAAGCACACCGATGGTTGAGTCGACAGCTCACCTCCACCTACACTACCTCTCGTTAATTTGCCAGCAACACACTCTTTGCTTTTGCCTGCTGCATGAATAGAGATGAGAAGCTCATTTGACGTTTGCTGAAATCGCCCCAGCCTGTATCACCTGGTCCCCTCTAACCTCAGTAAAATGTTTTATTCATCCTATTCCATCACTGAGTTATCAGCTAGTTTATGGGAGTATGTCTCATCTGACATGGTTTGTAGTTTATAATGAACTCCCATCCCTCCTACCTCTTAATTCCTCCCTCATTTCTGTAATTGTTTCTAAATGTTGTATGTTTTCCTGATGGTAAATAACCTAGAGATAATGGGGGGGGGGGAATCCCATGCCCCGCGCATGCTGCGTGCACATGTATGTGCAAACTGCATGCATCTCCATAGGGATTGCATTGTGCCACGCGAATCCCATGCGGGATCTACACGGATCCCACTTGGGATTGCGACCATTGTCAGTAAGATGTAGAACTACAAAAATTATAAGAATGACAATCCTGGGTCAGACTAATGGACCATTTTAGGCAGTACCTGTCTCCCACAGTGACTAGAACTAGAAGCTTCTAGAAATAGAAGTCTTCTAGAAAGAAAACTGCACACATCTTTCTTTAAGCCATCGGGAGGGACACGAAGGAAGTGATCCATTTCTTGTTTAATTGCATTGATATAGAGCAACATATAATTGTGAGTGCAACCAACCTGCATTTGAGAAGTACAGGGGAAATCTCCCCATTACATTAATCTAAATAATGTAGGATATTGTCCTGAGGGAGTGTGTTAAAACTAACGACAGGTAGTCGAATTGTGATAAGAAAATACATAACCCTCCATTGTGGAGGCATATTGACGTTAATTTATTAATTAAATTATTTTTTATTTTTACATGTCACCTCTCGACCATAGCACTCAGAGCACTTTACATAGAATAATTTAACAGAACTTTTAATCCTCACAACAACCCTGTGATTAGGCTGAGAGAATATTGTGACTGGCCAAGGTAACCCATTTTTAGGTCTCAAAGTTCAGTCCTTATCTAGGTCACCTTCACAACAATCCTGTGAAGTAGGTTATTATTAGCCCCATTTTACAGATGTGGAACTGAGGCTGAGAGAAAGGGTGTTTTCACATGGATGTGGGGGTGCTCACCACCAGACTAGCTCAGTTTTAAATGGAGCTGGTTGCTGCAGTGGCCCACAATCCGCCTGCTGCCGACACCATATAGAGTTGCAGCAGAGATACGCTGGGATGATGCCTGCAGCTCCATGGTCTTGCCCAGGACAACCCCTGGCTGAGAGCAGAGCTGCAGTGGACGTCCACCAAGCAGACGGACAGCAGCCCCGCCACTGGCCAGTGCCCCACATTTGGGCTGCTGCCTGCTCTGCTGGCGGTGCTCCCGGATATTCCAGAGCACTGCCGGTGGGGTTGTCCCAGATCAGGAACAGCCTGCCCTGCCTCTGGTCCACCTGCACATCTGCCGGGCTGCCTTTAAACGAAATGACCTATCTACCCGGGGGTGAGGCGAGGCAGAGGCGTGGGTGCTGTCCATGTGAAAACACCCAAAGTGATATGCCCAAAACCAACCAGTAATCTCCCAGATAAAATGGGATTTGAATTCTAGTCTCCCAGGTTCAAGGCCAATGAGTTATCCACTAGGGTGGCTATACTGCCTTCTATTGTCCTATTGGGGTATCATTATTGGAAACATACTTCAAGCCTTATGGGTCTTTTCCCTCTAGTACGTATTCCATAATGCACACCAAGCTCATCAGATACTGGGCATTTTTACACACACCTTAAAGTTCTGGATTTTTCAATCTTCTGGATTTACAATTCCACATGTAAGTTCCGGATTCATTTTTCACACACACACTGCCCTGAGACAGTTCCTGGATGCATTCTTCACGCAAACACTGCCCTGAGGCAGCCTAAAGTAGCCGCAGCTGTGGACATGGCAGGCTGCCATGGAAACCAAGTGACCACAGCTGCCTGGAGTAAAGCAGTTTGCCAGGAGAACTTTTTACACACAAAAGTTCTGGGAGAAGTTCTATGCAGAAGTTCAAAGAGCCAGATGTTTAAGATCTGGGTGAGTGATTTAGACACACAGAAAGTTCAGGATGTAACAGCAAACATGCAGGAGAAATGTGTGTGTAAAAACACCCATTATTTCACATCATACTGGACCCTGCTCTTTTCTCGACTTCTGGGGGCCCTGCAGTGACCTGTTTTCACCATGGCAGGGTGTAGGCTTTCATTCCCTCCCATGACCACCTCTAGGGCGCCGTGGTGGAGAGGGAGAATGGGAAATGGGCCATGAGTGGCCCCGCATTTTATCTTTGAAAACAAAAGCAGTGCCACACTGGATCAGACCAATGGCCCATCGTGCCCAGCATCCTGTCTCCGACAGCGGCCAATCTCAGTTGCTTGGGAGAAATGCCCAACAGGTCACAATGGGGCAATCCATTCGCTGCTGTTCACTCCGAGTTTCTGACAGTCAGGGGTTACATTCCCCAACTTCTATCATATCCCCTCTCAGCTGTCTCTTCTCCAGGCTGAGGAGCCTCCCTTCGTACGGAAACTGTTCCAGATCCTTGATCGTTTTTGTTGCCCTTCTCTGTACCTTTTCCAGTTCTACTATATCTTTTTTGAGATGGGGCAGCCAAAACTGTACACAATAGTCAAGGTGTGGTTACACCATAGATTTATATAGAGGCATTATGATATTTTCTGGCTTGAACCTTTTGCCCTGGCCTCAGCAAATTCTAAGGCCGGCCCTGCTACAGGTAACCAATGCAGGGCATAAGTAGAGCGGGTGAAATATGACCGGCGCTGCAATGCTGCATTATTCAGAATGCAGATGAAAAGTAGTAGGCTTCCAGCTGCTGGGCCCAACTGCACATGTGCATGGGCCTTGGCATAAAGGAGGGAACCACTGACTGGACTGCTGAGCACCCACTATTCATACGAAGGATGCTGGCCATTGGGCCCCACCCATTGGCATAATTGGGAGGGGGGGATTTCTGGGGGGACACTGGATGTCCTTTATTTATTTATAATAAAATTTATGTATTTATTTATAATAAAATGTATATGCTGCCCCCTCCTGCTAAAAGCATCTTGGGGCGGCTAACAACATATTAAAACAATTTAAAACAACAACAATACAATTTAAAACACTACTAAAACACAATATAAAAATACAATATACCCACCAGCCTAACCCAACCCACCCACCCCCACTCCTCAGGAAAAGCATGGCGGAACAGCCAGGTCTTACATTGTCTATAGAATGAGGGGAGGTCGGTAATCAGGCGGACTTCCAGCGAGAGGGAGTTCCACAACTGCAGTGCGGCCACAGAGAACGCCCTCCGCAAGGTCGACACCTGAGAAACCCAGGGGACCTCAAGGAGGGCATCCCCAGCAGACCGCAGGGGCCGATCCAGGTCCCAGAGGGTGAAGCGGTCCCACAGGTAGGCAGGACCCAGACCATTCAGGGCTTTAAAGGTCAGCACCAACACCTTGAATTGGGCCCAGAAGACTATAGGCAGTCAGTGCAGAGAGCGAAGCACTGGTGTAATATGCTCGTGTCGGCCCGTCCCCATTAGGAGACGAGCCACCGCATTCTGCACCAGCTGCAGCCTCCGAGCCAGCACCAAGGGTAGCCCCATGTAGAGTGCTTTGCAGTAGTCCAATCTTAAGGTAATAAAAGCATGGACAATCGTGGTTAGGTTGGAGTCTGAGACATATGGCCAAAGCCAACGCACCCGGTGTAATTGGTGAAATGCCCCTTTCGCCACAGCCACCACCTGGACATCCAGGAGGAGCTGCAGGTCCAGGAGCACCCCCAGACTCTGAACCTGAGATACCAGGACAGGACGGATCCCATCAATGATGTGGGCTGCCACTTTCCCGGCCTTCCCCATGACCATTACCTCCGTCTTGTCGGGATTTAACTAAAGACAGCTTGCCCTCATCCAATCCCCCACAGCTGCCAAGCACCGGGTAAGCACCAAGACTGCCGGACCTGAGTTGGATGAAAAAGAGAGATAAAGCTGGGTGTCATCAGCATACTGGTGACACCATATGCCAAACTCCCTAACAACCTCCCCCAGAGGCTGCATGTACACGTTGAACAAGAGAGGGGACAAGATGGAACCCTGCAGGACTCCACACGTGAGGCCCCAGGGAAAAGATGAAGAATCACCCAGGAACACACGCTGGACTCTCCCAGCCAGGAAGGAGCGGAACCACTCAAGAATGGTCCCACCAATCCCTGCCCCGTCCCGCAGCCGAGAGATCTAATGCTGCTGAGAGATCTAATAGGATTAACAGAGTTGAATGACCCTGGTCCAACTCACGGGAAAGGTCGTCAACGAAGACCACAAGTGCAGTCTCCGTGCCATATCCAGGGAGAAAACATGACTGCAAGGGATCAAGGAAGTTAATCTGGTGCAGATGCTCCTGCAACTGCTGAGACACCACCCGCTCAATAACCTTCCCTAAAAAGGAAAGGTTAGAGACAGGCCGATAGCTCGCCAGGACGCCAACGTCCAATGATGGTTTCTTAAGCAGGGGCCGCACCAGCGCCTCCTTAAGGCAGTCTGGTACCCTGCCCTCCCCCAGGGAGGTGTTGACAATCCCCACCAGCAATGGCCCTATTGTCTCTCGGCTGGCCTTGACCAGCCAGGACAGACATGGGTCTAATTCACAATAATTGGCTCGAACAGACCCAAGGGCGTCCCCCATATCTGAGGGTGACACATTCTGAAATTCATCCCACAAAACAGGACAAGGCGGGGCTTCTACTGCCTCTGGTTCACCCACTGCTACAAGTGTCACGACAAAACTGTGGTGGATCTGAGCAATTTTATCTGCAAAAAAGTCCACAAACAAATCACAGCAGGCATTCGATGACTCTATATCCAGGCAAAGGGAGGCTGGACTGATCAGCCCCCTCACCACCCAGAAAAGCTCAGCTGGGTGTCACTTAGAAGACGCAACGAGGGCAGCAAGCCTGCACTGCCACGGCATAGGTATGTAACCAGACCCTATGCCGCAATCGATTGGCTTCAGCATGCGAGTGACACCACTGTCGCTCTAACCGCCACCCTTTCTGCTTCATCTGCCGCAGCTCCTCCATATACCATCGGAACCTGTGTTGTTGGCAGTTCGGGAGTGGACGCCTGGGAGCCACCCGGTCAATGGCCTCCATCAACATGGAATTCCACCTAGTCATGAGGTCATTGAGTAAGTAGCCATCAAGTTCAGAGGATACATTTTTATTTATTTTTTAAAATTTATTTAAAACTTGTATCCCACCCCTCCTGCCCAAAGGCAGCTCAGGGCGGTGAACAACACAAAAGATTTAACAATAAAAAACAAATTTTAAAACAAATCATAAAACTCACCCTCCCTCCCAAACCCTACCCACCACCCTACCCCTACCCCTTGCCAAAAGTCTGGCGGAATAGTCAGGTCTTACACAAACGTCAAAACGACAGGAGGGTGGGGGCCAACCGAACATCCCCTAAAGCAGTCTGGAACCTTCTAGGTTCCATCAGCCATCGGGGCGAACAATCCTAACTGGTTCTGCACCCTCCCGGGGGCTCACATGCACCAGATAAGTCAAGTCAAGTATAGTTTATTGCGTGGTCAATGACTATTGCAAACAAAGAAACACGATACAATACAAAGCCCGAAAATGGGTAAACAATATATACAATACAAATGTACCAATAATGATACAAATTAAAAAGGGTAACTCGTCCCACCGAGGTATAGATAAAACCTTGGCAATACAAATCTATAAATTACTTAAGTTTAAGAACGTACGGACTATGGTCCCTAAGACAGAAAAAGACTACAGTCTATCTATTCCTAACCCCCATATTTTCCTAAATACTCGGGCCAGCTACCAACCCCTCAGCCTGAATTCTCAGAGATGGGATAATGGGTATAGTTTTAAGTTTGGCAGGGCCTAAACTCCAAAAAGTTCTTATGGTTATGAAAAGCTTGGAGTAGAAAAGATGCAATATTCGAGATTACCTGCGAATCCGAGCTATCTAAAAGAAAATTTAGGAGCACAGACTCAGGTCTACCTGGGAATTTTTCCAACAGGGGATTCAGGAACTTCTCTCTGGGAAGGAATACCCCAAAAACGCCCTGGAGGAGATAATGATCCGTCCATGACAAGGGTTCTGCTGACACCTCCCCCACTAACGGATCCCCCGCCTCAAGGCCTGTGCAAAATGTCTAGTGTATGTCCTCCAATGTGAGGACATACCATGAGACAGGACCATGGTTGCCATGGTGGCCATGAACTCACACTCTGTCCCTCCAAGACTGGCGTTGGCAATGATATCACCCTGGGGGACTGCAAGACCACCCCCGACACCAGCTCAGTCAGTGCAGATAGGGAAGCTGCTGTACAGGTGGGTGCCTGGTATTTCAGCAGTATCCCTAATCTGTCTCTGGCCAAATCCAACACCAAATGCAGGCCCTCTATCCCCATGATAGTTTACAGAGCAAATCTCCTCACAGACAATGTATCCTTAAAAACAATGGCTACACTGCCCCCCCGGCCCCCCAGCCAAGGCTGATGCTGCACGGACTACCTGGCCGGAACACGGTCAGCCAATATAGGCCCTGACTCAATGTCCAGTCAGGTCTCCGTTATACATGCGAGGTTGGCTGCCCGGTTCAGGATCATATCCCGGACCGCAGATGACTTATTGGCTACTGACCTTACATTCAGCAGCAGTAACGCAAGGCTGGGGGCCCTCTGATCCCTGATCACCTCACCGCCTGCCTGGGGGCTAGTGAGCGGGACAGGAATATAACATCTGTCCCGCCTCCCAGCTCTAATATGCCTCCCAGAGGGACCATCATTTCCCCGGCCCAGGATGACCCCTATAGCTGCGGACCACTACCCTGGTAGGCCCTCCCAACCCCCCCTGGAGGCCATCCCGCTAGCCTCCCAAGGGAGATCACCCACCCACTACTACACCCCCTATCCTCCTCTTGCATTAGAGGGCAGTTCCCCCTCCCCCAGGGGCTGCACCCCTCCCTCACACCGAGGGGAGCCGCCCCTTCCCCCCCTAACCCAGTCCCCTCACCCCCATCCCACACACCCCCTACCCTCCTCTGCCACAGGATGGTAACCCTTCATCCCCGAAGGGCTGCACCCCTCCCTCACATCGAGGGGAACAGCCACTCCCCCCAACCCAGTTCCTTCATTCCTCACCCACACAAGACAAGCAGGTCATCTCCCACCACCACCACCACCACCCCTAAAATAATGTGCCCCTGCCTGCTATCAATAATGTCCCGGCCCTCCCGGTCCCACTAAGAGCCACGCCTAAGGGCCCTTTGGTGCACCCCTTAGGCACACTGCCTGCGGTGCGCACCTGTGGTGTAGCTGGGCAACTGGCCGCTTTTGGTCCCGCCGGGCTGGAAATCCGCTCATGCACCCTGCCCCCCTCCTCCGACAAGGGGAGGGGGTAGATGGTACCTGGGACTGGGCAGCAACAGCACAGCAAAAACCCCAGCATAGCCCCTGGACACCGGGTCCGTTCCCAGCGCCGGCGGCAGTGGCAATGACAGATGGGTCAGCACCGTTAGTGGCATCAGCTCCCCTGCAGCCAGGCAGCTGGCCGCTTATCCGTGACTAGCATAAGACCTGCCACCATGACCCTCAAACTTCAGGGGGATTAAATGAGTGTGAGATGCATCCACACATACACACACACACACACACCCAATTATGACTGTGGCTCCTCAGATGGACAGAAATGGGCAGTAAATCTTGGCTTTACCAGTGGTAAAGATGCCCATAACACAGTTGTCTACCTATTTATTTATTTATTTATTTACTTATTAGCATTTTTACCACACCCTTTCTTGAAGGTTCAGAGCAGCTTACAGAAATATAAAATACAATTAAAACATTAAAAAACAATTGAGAGAAGAAAAAAACAAAAAACAAAAAAACCCCACCCACTCCAACCTCAACCCTCCCACCTAATCCCTATCCCCGCCCACCAAATGCTTTACTAAAAAGAAATGTTTTGCACTACCTCCGAAAAACGCCCAGGCCCTGACACAAACAGACCTTTGGGGGAGGGAGTTCCACAGAACACCTCCTGAAGAACTTCAGGAGAGTTGCAGGTGGAACCCATAGGAAAGCTCCCCTGGCCAACTGCAGGGGACGCGATGGAGCACGGTAGGACAGGCAGTCTTTCAGATATGTGGGGCCCAGGCCATTTAGGGCTTTAAAGGTCAAAACCAGCACCTTGAATTGTGCCCAGAAAGCTATAGGTAGCCAGTGCAGATTCTGGAGCACCGGTGTAATGTGTTCCCGGTAACGCATCCCCCAAAAGAGCCAGGCTGCTGCATTTTGCACCAGCTGCAGCTTCTGAACTGTTATCAAGGGCAGCCCCATGTAGAGTACTTTACAGTAATCTAGCCTTGAGGTGATAAAAGCATGGACAACAGTGGCCAAGTCTGAATTAGAAAGAAAAGGCCTCAGCTTGCTCACTCACCAGATGGAGTTAGTCAAAAGTGCTCCTGGTCACTGCCACAACCTGAAGATCCAGGCACAGCAAGGGGTCCAAAACACTCCAAGGCTTTTGGAGTGACCAAAGGGGGCCAGACCCCATCAATAAGAGGAGTCCCATTTCCCCCCCAAGTCACAAGGCTGGTCAGCTATCATCACTTCAGTCTTGTCAAGATTCAGCCCCAATCGGCTCATCCTCATTCAGTCCCCAACAGCCGCCAGGCCTCGGGTAAGCACTGAGACTACAGGACCTGGGTCAGATGAAAAAGAGAGGTAGAGCTGGATGTCATCAGCATACTTGGCAGATCTGGGTGACATGGCCAAGGCTTTGGTTTACCGTATATTTGCCTTTCATTAATGACTTTCCTGCTCACTGGTCATCATATAGAATGACCATGACCCTGCACTGGTCATCATATAAATTAAATCACTAGTCCTGTCTTATATGCAGCTGTAGAGAGGTAGATTGGTCCAGTGACTGGGTTTCTGGCTGGAGAATATGGTTTAGTTCCCTGCTCTGGGGCAGGAGAAGGCTTGGCTTCTGGGGCAGGTTTGGGCCCCAACAATTCATTTTTTTACACGTTAATGTGGGCAGATGCAGCTATCCTTGGCTTGGGCATGGACTTGTGGGAAGCACATACTTGCTTCAGCTCCAGAGTTCATCTAAAAAACCCTGAAGTTTAATTCCAGCTCTGACAATAGTATTTGTATCATCATGGAATTACAGGGACCAGTTTATTGATGTTTGTCAATGATGAAAAGCACTCTATGGACTCTAATATATGGGCCATATATTTCAGACTCCGACCTTGCCACCGTCATCCATGCATTCATCACTTCGAGATTAGATTACTACATGGGACTACCCTTGGTGATGATCTGGAGACTGCAGCTGGTGCAGAATGCGGTGGGCCACCTCTTGACGGGTATGGGTTCCCAGGAGCACATAACACCAGTGCTCCGCTCTCAGCACTGACTGCCTATAGTCTTCCAAGCCAGATTCAAGGTGTTGGTTATCACTTTTAAAGCCCTATATGGCTTGGGCTCCACTTACCTGCAGTACCGCCTCATGCCCCGTATCCTGGATCGGAACCTGTGGTCAGCCAGGGGTGCCCTCTTGGAGGTCCCCTGGGTGTCCCGGGGGGCAATGTTCAAGAGGGTGTTCTCGGTGGCCATGCTGCGGCTGTGGAACTCCCTCCCGGTGGAGATTCGCCTCTCTCAAACGCCCCCTCCTTCTGCAGACAATGCAAAACCTGGCTGTTTTGCCAGGCATTTGGTGAGGGGTAGTGGGTGAGTGGGGTGTGTGTGTCTTTTTTCTTTTCCCTTTTTCTTTTGAGGAGTGGTGGGTGTCTGTTATCTTTTGGGCCTCAGTTGTTTTTTGGTTTTAATTGATGTTTTATAGTGTTTTATATTATTGTATTTGTGTTCATGCATTTTGTTCGCTGCCCCGAGCTGCCACTGGGCAGGAGGGAGGCGGGCTATAAGTACTGAAAATAAATAAATAAATAAATAAATAAATATTAACTGTACACAGTAAATAATCATGGAAAAATCTGGAGTTCCTTTCATAATAGGCTATCACATCAAATGCTTATACTCCCCACAAAACAAACAGAGATCGGAAATTGTTCACTTTTTCACATTCTTGAAATGTAATGTAGACTGTGCAAACACTGCCAGATTGCCTGATTTTTTTTCACTCTGTTTACATCTCTTTCAGACAGTCCTGTCCCTTGATAGGACACAAGGGCTTTGCAGCTTCTGGAGTTACATTTCATTCTGTCTTTTTGAACAATGTCGCCATGAAAGGATGTGGCGATCAGTGATTGCTTTCAGTTTTAATTATGTTTTTTCTTCCTTCCTGGAGGGATAATTTCTTATGAACTACAGTTTCCCCCCTCCCCCGTCAAGTGTACTGTACAGTCAATAGCTCCAAATGCCAAATGTTATTAAATAGACAATGGCCAGCTGTACCTCTCATTTTTAACTGACCCAGGTCCTGCTGTCTTGTTACTCTCCCAATGTTTGGAGGCCTTGGCGGATTGGATGTGGCAGAGCAAACTGAAGTTCAATCCCGATAAGACGGAGGTGATGGTGGTGGGAAGAGCGGGGGAGGTGCTGGGCCCCCTGATCCGATAGGAGGGGTTCGCCCACCTGTTGCTCTTCAGGTTCGGAGTCTGGGGGTGGTTTTGGATTCGGGCCTCCATCTGGATCGGCAGGTGGAGGCGGTGGCTAAAGCCACCTTTCGCCACCTGTATCTGGTACGGAGGCTTCGACCTTACCTCTCCGAGCCCGATCTGGCCACTCTCATACATGCCTTCATCACCTCGAGGCTAGACTACTGCAACGCGCTCTACATGGGGCTTCCCTTGTTTCTGGTTCGGAGGCTGCAGCTAGTGCAGAATGTGGTGGCCCGTCTCCTGACGGGGTGGAATGAGCATATAACACCGGTGCTCCGTGCTCTGCACTGGCTGCCTATAGCATACCGAGCCAGATTCAAGGTGTTAGTATTGATTTACAAAGCCCTGCATGGTCTGGGCCCCTCATATCTCGGGGACTGCCTTGCCCTCCGTGCCTCAGAGCGATCCCTTCGATCCACCGGGGGCGCCTTTCTGGAGGTCCCCCATGTAAGACAGGGGGCCAAAATGGAGAGGGCGTTCTCAGTGACCAGGCCACAGTTATGGAATTTCCTCCTGGAGGAGGCTCACCTGGCCCCAGGCCTGTGTCTGTAAGACTTGGCTGTTCGCCCAGGCCTTCAGAGGGGAGGGTGGGGGGGGAGGTAGGGGAGCGGGAGTTGGTTTTTAGTTATTTTAAATTGCTGGGGGTTGATTTATTGTTGTTTTTTATTGTTATATTGGGTTTTATAATATTGTACGGCGCCCTGAGATGCCGTAGGCATGAGGGGGCGGCTAACAAATGGAAATAAATAAATAAATAAATAAATAAAATGCCATTTGTTCAGATGGATATTCTATACTCCTGGAATAGATCTCACATTCCAGGTTGGGTGAGGACTTAGGATGACCGAATTTTGAGTAATACCTTCAGTCTCCAGTACATTGTGTTGGTGATTCAGTAGGGAGGGACTGCTGTCCAACGAGAATTTCTCTCATCCCTTTTCTGATGTGGCCTCATGCCCTGATGAATGTTGTGATTCCACAATGCTCCAAAAGGGGGTAGGAGAGGTCCTCTGCCCACCCCTTTCAACAATAAGGCCACAACACAGCCATGCCCCTCTTTGGCATGGAGTGTTGTGATGTCACAGCATTCTGAAGGTACGTGGTCAAGTGACATCCAGGATGGGACAAGTGCCCCCTTTTCCCACCCCTGAGTCCCTCCCCATGCACCAATAGCATGTCTTTACCTCACAGGTATCTAAGGCATTCCACATACTTGTGTAAAACAGGAACCACAGTGTAAAGACTAGTAATTAAAATTAAAAAATAAAAAAGTAAATAACATCACGACAAAGTATTCCTCCTTTCATCGGGCATAATAGACATACCTTAGCCCAGTGATAAATTTTCCCCACTGGTAATTTGGCCCATTTTGGAAAGTGCACACTGCATTCCAGATACCATGAGGTAAAATGGCCCATGATAATTTGCGTGTGAGAATGTGCTCCAGTCAGCACTAAGGGACTGGGCTCAGGGTCGACCTCAGAATTTGCAGGGTACAGGGCAAAGATAAAATGCGAGTCCCCTGGTGGTTGTGGTTCTGCCTCATCAGAGGCACCCTCTGTGGTGCCCTATAGGTTGATATGTTTGGGGGTCCTGTTGGGACGGAGTGGGGTCCCCATATCCTGTCCTGAGGCCACTGTGAGCCCCCTGGAAGCAGAAAAAAAGAGTGGGGTCCTGGGTGGTTGACCCAGATGCCCCTGTGGTAAGGCTGGTCCTGACTGAGCTAGCCTGGCATTGGTCAGGGCTGGGCCAATGTGTTTTGTCACCATAGGCAGAACACCTTGGGCACCCTCCAGTACTGCACTGCAAGTGCCAGCCTGCGACTTTCAGTGCAGGAGAGTGGGGGGAATCGGACTGCTCACTGCTGAACAACTGGGGAACAGGAGCTTTGCGCCCGTAAGCTCTCAGTAGGAAGATGCAATATGTGTAGGGCAGCAGTCTGGGCACATTTGCTGCCCACAAAAATTGGAAGCAGGAGCCCCAGGAAGCCCATCTAGCCATTTGGAGGGCAGGACTAATGGGTCTACCCCCCAAAAGCCATGGCCCTAGATAAGTTGTCCAACTCATCCAATGGCTGGGCCAGGCCTGATGTTGGCACCCTCTGAACTGTTAGGATTTCTATCTTTAGGTGCAGTCCTTATTCTCCAGGTGCAGAGGGGGATTGCACAACTGTGCAAAGTACCACCCTCGACTTAAGTGGGTGCCAGATCCTCATTCACAGTGAGAGTCATCAATGCCCATTCCCCACTCTCACTTACAGTATCACCCCTTCCCCACCGAGCCCAGCACAGCCCCTTTGCATTGCCGGAACTTAAATGTAGCAGTCTGACCACTCATAAGTATGCATGAGGAGCAGAGATGTGTTCCACACTTCCACGTTACAGGCAGAAGCCCACTGATTGTGGTTATCCTGCAGAATGGTGCCTCAGGGTGCGAATTAGGTTTTGGTCTCTGGTGCGGCACTCCGGTGTGCAACTTATGTTTACCTCAGGGGTGTAGCTACCATATGTGCTGCAGCTGCACCTGGGCCCACAAACGAGGGTGGGGGTGGGCGGGGCATGCATGCAGAAATGGTGTGCATCGTACGTGAGAGTGTGGGAAAGGGCAGGACAAGGGCCCTCTTCTGCTCAAGGGCCCGTTCTAATCTATGTGCCCCTGGTGTATGTAACCCCCTTGCACACCTGAACAAACGAAGCTGTGCCCCGGCCCTTTTTATGAAAGAGATTTATTTTATTTTTATTTTTTATTCAGCTTTTTTCTACCCCGCCCCCTCCTGCTCACAGAGCAGCTCGCAAACATAAACATATAATAACAATGAAACAACAAGCAAATAACATACAGTTTAAAAATGCATTAAAATATACTAAAAGGGCAGAACTCCCACCCTCCCTGTCTCCCTCTCCAAAGGCCCGGCAAAACAGCCAGGTCTTGCACTGTCTGGGGCCAGGCGGGCCTCCATCGGGAGGGAATTACACAGCCTGGGGCGGCCACCAAGAACGCCCTCCCCATCGTCGCCTTCCCCATGTTAAAATACTATCATGTCACATCCTTCACGGGAGGCAGTCACATTCTGAAGTTGTTGTTAAAAAAGGACACACCTGGAAACAGATGGAGGTAGGTGGGAACAGAAGAGCTTGAAGTGTTATTTTACCTGCCAAGCTGTCACTGATAAAACCCTGGAAAATCGACACTAGATTATTTTTTTCCTTTAAAGTGGGACCAGAATACATGGCAATAATTCTGCTTAGTATTGGCCTATGAATGATGGGTTTCTAATTCCAGAATTCTGTTAGGAGCAGCATTTAATAACAGAAATTGGAGTGGCGGCAAAAGCAAAAGGAAGGTAGCTTGCCTAAATCCCCACTGAGAGATGTCTCTCCTAATGTGAAATGACAGCTACAAAATGAGAGTACAAAAATGTTGCCGTTTGAAAAGATATTATTTATATACTCTTTGGAAACTAGCGGCTGTGAACGTATACAACCGCTACAAACCTGTGGACCCAAATAAAACCTCATCTCCACCTACTTACCTGCACTGCTATCCTGAGCACTGCTAAGAGTTTTATTATAACCCTTATTTTTCATGGCTTACAGAATAGTGGGTAGAAATTCACTCTGGTTAGGAATTTTAACAGAGGGTAAAAACAGACCCAACGGTGGTGAGGCACCTCTGGGGCATGACGGGAAACAACGGCGTCAGTGAACGGCACGCAACCTGGGTGGCCATAGAGCTGTCTCCTCTCCTCTCCCACCTGGGGAGGGCAGCGGGGTGATGCAACAGACATGCGGTCAGCCTGCCCTCACTCCAAGCACCCCAGCCCCTCACCATGAAGGGTAGCCATGGCAGCCAATGACGGACAGCCATGGTGGATGGAAGGGCAGACAGACATGTTGGCTCACTGTGGCCTGTGTTGGTCCGCCTGGGCAGCCCTTGGCTTGGAATGTGCATCCAGGATCTTCCCAGGGATGAATTTGAGTCCAGCTGCCCACCTGGCCCAGGGCAGTCCTGGGCCAACATCTGGTGACCAGGGAACAGACATGCAGGTGGTTTCATGGCCCAGGCAGGTCATAGCAGGTCATAGGGGGCCTGCATTCAATCTGTTTTTACCCATAGAGAGTTCTTTCAAATATCACATGGGCCTCCATGCCAGCACCAAGACACTATTATCTTGGGGATATTGCTTAGTGGCTATTTGATAACATAAGAAGTGCCATAATGACCAATGGCTCATTTAGCCTAGCATGTTGTATAGGAATGCCACTTCCCTCCAGGAGGCAACCTGGAGAGTTGGGGTGACATCAGAGGGGGCAGGGCAAAGGGGCTGTACTGCCCCCCTTTTTGATGTAACCCCAGCCTCTGAGGAGTGTTACGATGCTGTAGGGGGTGAACCATATTAGCAAAGGGGGCAGGAGATTCCTTATGGCCCAACTCCTTTCTTATGTGACGGTCACCAGGTTGGCAGAAGGACCCAGGAGGCAGCAGTGGCATTGACAGTCTTGCTGCCATGCCTGGTGTCCCACCAGTGCAGAGTTAAATAATCTGAAGAAATGAGAGCTGAGTTCTTTTTGGTATTGGGGAGGTAGTGCCCCGATGTAGTATTTGTCCTAATGATTTCTTCTTGATGATCATTAGTCTCCATTTAGATTCCTGATGCTGCCACATCTCATTTTTCTAGACGTGTATGAGTAATATCATGTTTAATTAAATTGGGCCTAATGTATGCTAAAAGAACGGATCGCTACTATCAGACGTGTGAAGACGTGCAACTATTTTGAGGAGACTGGCTCACAGTTCTAAATCATCCCTGAAACCCAGGGTACCACTCTTTTTATCACTTGTTAAAGAAACTCAAATATTTGTTGAGAAAACAAATGGCAGATCATTGTGACTGCATAATCACAAAATATCTGATCTCAAATTAAAGCTCTACTCATGAGAGGGTGGTTTTTGTCGCTGAGACAAACAAAAAGGTAAAGGCAGTTGATTTCACAACATGCCACGGTATTGCCAAAGTAGATGTAAAAAGGTAATAAGGCAGGCCAAAAAGGAATTTGAGGAACAACTAGTTAACAATGCTAAAATTAATAATAAAAACGTTTTCAAGTACATCAGAAGGAGGAAGCCTGCTAGAGAGTCAGTTGGGCTGTTAGATGACCATGGGGTGAAAGGGGTCATTAGTGAGGAAAAGGACATTGCAGAGAAGCTGAATGAATTCTTTGCTTTGGTTTTCACTGCAGAGGATGTTGGGGAGATACCCATGTCAGAACCTTACTTTGTAGGGGATGAATTGGAAGAGCTGTCACAAATCAACGTGACTCTGGAGAAGGTTCTAGAGCAAACTGACAAACTAAATACTAATAAATCACCAGGACCAGATGGTATTCACCCCAGAGTTCTGAAGGAACTCAAATACAAAATTGCAGACCTACAGTTAGTAATTTGTAACCTATCTCAAAAATCTGCCACTGTATGCGAGGACTGGAGGGTGACAAATGTAACCCCGATATTTAAAAAGGGATCCAGAGGTGATCCTGGAAACTACAGGCCAGTAAGCTTGATGTCTGTGCCAGGCAAAATGGTGGAAACTATCATTAAGGACAGAATTGCCGGGTATGTTGATAAACATGGCTTAATGGGGAAGAGTCAACATGGATTTAGCAAAGATAAGTCATGCCTCACTAATCTGTTGGAATTCTTTGAGGGTGTAAATAAGCATGTGGACAAGGGAGACCAGATAGATATAGTGTACCTGGATTTCCAGAAAGTATTTGATAAGGTCCCTCATGAGAGACTCTTGAGAAAATTAAAAAGTCATTTGATAGGAGGTAGTGTCTTACTATGGATCGGTAACTGGTTATGTAACCAAGCCAAGTGCGTGCACCTGGGACCTCGCATATTCTTGAATGTTACGCTCCTTGTCTCTCCCTCTGTTCCCCTTCCTTCATCTCCCCCCCGCGCCCGTCTCTCAGATTGTAAGCCCTAGGGCAGGGACCATGTCTATTCAATTAATTTGTAAAGTGCCAGGTACATTGCTTGCGCTATATAAATGCTTGCTAATAATAATAATAAAGGATAGGAAGCAAAGAGTAGGACTCAATGGTCAGTTTTCACAATGGAGAGATGTAAACGTGGTGTGCCCCATGGATCTGTATTGGGAACGGTGCTGTTTAATGTATGCATGAATGATCTGGAAAAGGGCGTTAAGAGTGAGGTGATCAAATTTGCAGATGACACCAAGTTATTCAAGGTAGTTAAAACACGAACAGACTGTGAAGAACTGCAACAGGATCTTACAAGACTGGGTGCCTGGGCATCTAAATGGCAGATGAGATTTAATGTGGACAAGTGCAAAGTGATGCACATAGGGAAAAATAACCCAAACTATGAGTACACAAAGTTGGGTACTAAGCTAGGAGTTACCACTCAGGAAAAGGCTCTGGGAGTGATTGTGGAAAATACACTGAAATCGTCAGCCCACTGTGCAGCAGCAGTCAAAAAAGCAAATGGAATGTTAGGAGTTATTTGTAAAGGGATAGAGAATAAAACTGAGGATGTCATAATGCCTCTATACAAATCAATGGTGTGACCGCACCTGGAATATTGCGTGCAGTTCTGGTTGCTCCATCTCAAAAAAGACATCGTTGAACTAGAAAAGGCACAGAGAAGGGCAATGAGAATGATAAAGGGTATAGAACGGCTTACGTACAAAGAGAGGCTTGACAAGCTGGGTCTCTTCAACTTAGAGAAGAGAAGACTGAGAGGGGACATGTTAGAGGTTTATAAAATCTTGAGTGGTGTGGAACGAGTAGATAGGGAATGATTATTTACCCTCCCCAACAGTACTAGAACTAGGAGACACTCCATGAAACTAGCTGCTAGCAGATTTAAAACCAATAAAAGGAAGTAAGTTTTCACTCAATGCATAATTAACCTATGGAATTTGTTGCCAGAGTACGTTGTCAAGGCCAGCAGTATAGCTGGGTTTTAAAAAGGCCAGGATAAGCTCTTGGAGAGTAGGTCCATTAATGGCTATCAACCAAGTAGCTTACGGGATGAAATTCTTACTGTCGGGAGCTGGGAGTGACCTACGGGGAATGGATTGCCCATTGTGACTGTTGCTTCTTCTCCCATGCGATCGAGATTGGCCACTGTCGGAGAGGATCCTGGGCTTGATGGACCATTGGTCTGATTCAGTATGGCACTTATGTTCTTTCTGTAAGACCCTTTTCACACAGACACTCTCTCGTGAGTGGGTGGGTGTTACATTTTATTATACATGTTGCAGGGCACCCATAGAGCACACCTGCAGCCCTGCAACATGTATAATAAAATGTAACACCCATTTTATCAGTGTTAGAGTGTCTGTGTGAAAAAGGTCTAAGTGGAAGCAAAAGTTTTTTAATACAACTGGCTAATTTCATGTCTTCAGACTCCTTTTTCTAGTAATCTGTTTTAATCCCCAATTCAGCAAAACATGTCAGCAGGTTCTGAAGTCCATTCCCTTAGTCATTTGGGATTTTAAGCACAGGGTTAAACTTATTGATTTAAACGTATGCCCTGTCCTTCCTATAATGCTTGGGATGGCTTACAGAATAAGAACCAGGGGTGAGTGGAAGGGACAGCATTCATTTTTCATTTTTATTCGTGTTTCCCAAACCCCTTGCGTTTTCTGGGTTGTCTGTAAAGGATTCGACAGTTTTCATTTATCTTTTTGTAAAAAATAATTTTAAAATTAATCACTGTGCATGCGCGTAATGTCCACCACAGCCATTCTGCAAACACATGGCCCTTTCCAAAAATGGCGCCGGCAGTGTCAGTCCCATTTTGGAAAAGGATGCACATGTGAATGACCCCAGTGGCCATTTTGTGCATGCACAGCGATGTATTAATGATTAGTTATTAATTATTACTTGTTACTTGTTAATTATTATTAATAATAAAATTAATACAAAAATAAAAATGAATGTTGTTTGTTCATTTTTGTTACTGTAGTTACAAAAACAAATCTCGCTCCATTCATTTTTGTAATTAAATTATACAAAATTGCACCACCCTAATAAGAATCCTATCCTTGCTTGCCAAACACTTGACCAAAAGGAAACGTTGTACAGTTAAGCACATATTTAAGTGCTCTGCTTGTCAAATGAGTAAAACGTTTTAAAGTAATGTGACTACTTTGGGGGCCAAAAGCGTAAATTTGCGATCTTTCCTGAAGTATTCTCTCACTGTGTTCTCAAATGTGACTGACAAGATGATAATCTGGCAAGTGTGGCTGCATTCCCATCTGCGGCGGCGGTGGCAGCAGGGGGAGGGAAGACGCAGCAGCGCGGAGGAGCCAGCTGACAGGGAAAGAGCCGGTGCAAACGGGGATCTGCCATGGCTTCTCTTGTGCATGTCAGGGCAGGATTTTGCACCCTGACATGTGCAAGAGAAGCCGCGGCAGATCCCCGTTCACACCGGCTCTTTTCAGTCAGCCGGCTCCTCTGCACTGCCACGTCTTCCCTCGCCCCTCCCTCTGCCGCCGCCGCAGATGGGAATGCAGCCTATTATCTTAAACTGTGGTCAGTGGCGCTATTGACCGCTTGTAGCCCATATAAAAGTAGGAAATCATCACTCATCAGCAGTCTGGCAGATTTTGAATTCCTGCCCTTTTTTGCCAATGGACCCTGAGAAGAAGCTTATCACAGTCCCAAGTATCTTTCCTCTCCATTTGGCAGCGTGTGGTCTTGCATACCATAAGACCAGTCTTGGAAAAGCTTAATCTTTTCCACCTATGAGAAAACAATCGCTCATACTCTGGATCGACTGTATTAGCGATTTTGTAAAACACTGATTACATCTTTCAAAGTAACTTTCACAACAGCCCTAGGGACTAACATGTATTAATAAGATATATTCATTATGCAAATCTATAGTTGACTGTTTTGAAAAATAGCAGGGTAGCTAACATTTGGCCCGGTGAAGTAAAATGTGTGTAGGCGACTGACTCTAAAGTATATAAATAGCCCTTTGCATTAATTCAAAATGAAATGTCAATGTTTCATAATTCATGACAGTGCGCTGAGACTTACTTTTATTAGCATGCTGCAGGTTCAATTAAGATCAGATCTAAAATTTGTCTGTCTGACCTTTCTTAGTACTGTTGAAAGCCCCCTTTCCTTTCTTGCTTTTATTTTGGCTTCTATTTGCTGAACTACCATTAACTACCATATCCATTTAAGTAGTTGAGTGGATAGCAAAGTAACATGTGTCTCTATTATGGTATATTCAGATCTTCACTAATTGGGTCACCTTTTCATGTGGGTGAAGAGAGATTCCAATTGCTATTAGCTTAGAATGCAGCATATGGGGAGCTAAATTTGATTTCCTGACTTCCTATCTTCAGAATAAGAAGCCAAGGTACGTCAGGCATGCTGGTTATGATTGGAATTGGAGATAAGGGACCCGAGTGAAATTTCCTGATGACCGCTGACTTACTATATGACGTTGGTCTCAAATGGTTAATTGATTTGACCTTTTTTGTCGCTCCGGCTGGTGTAAAGCAGTGGATGGTTACATCATTTTGTGGGGGGGGCGGGGAAATCCTGGTGTGAGGGGATTTTTGTGTGTGTGTTTAGTGGCTCTTTTAAAAAGGGCTTGCCTGGTGTGGTGAAGTCCTTGGAGGGCAAGGAATAAACAAAATCCCATATTCATGCAGAGCATTGCTGCTAATCAACAGAACTTGCTCCCTACTGGAGATAGTTCAGTGAGGAGCAATAAAAATCATTACAGGGCTGGAGGGATTGACTAATGAGGAAAACTGAATTAACTACTACTACTAATGCTCATTAGTATTTATATACTGCGACACTCAGTAAATGTGTGTGTATACGTAGTATGGCTAAATTTACTTATTTCATTATTTGTTTTTTATATTTAACCCGCTCTTCCCCGACGGATCATGGTGGCTTGCAATGTTCACAAAATAAACGTGTATAAAATATACAAAAATAAAACCTGTAAAATGATCAACTATATAAACTTCCCATTAAAACAACTCTCCAAATCCTATCCCCACCTGTTGAAGGCCTGGCAAAATAAAGAAGTCTTACATTGGATGTTTTTAGATGGATGCGGAGCCTAGATACCCCAGAGCTGCTCCAGGGGCACACCCCGTATGATGCCCACTTCCAGCCCCACCTGTTGTGGCCTGGGACCACATGTGCCCGTTCCTGCACCATAGAGTTCTGGGTGGTCGCCTGACACTCTAGGCTTGCATCTGCAACTCCATGGTACTGAATGGGCCAAGGGACGGCCAGGTGTGAAGCTGCCGTGTGGGTCTGCCCAACAGACAGCAGCTCCATGTTTGGATGTTGCCCTGGGCTTGGATGGCCCATTCCATGTGGCACGCTTTGGGACGTTGCAGAGCGCCAGCAGCGGGGCTGCCCTCGAGCAGCTGCAGCCTGCTTCACTTGCACAACTGGTGGGCTCCCTTTCCATGGACCAGCCAACCCAGGAGTAAAGTGGGCTGGCCTGAGCAGAAGTGGAGCTGCCATCCATCTGTTTACACCCATTGTCTCTTGAAAATGTTTGAGCTCAGGTCTTGGCAAAATGACAACTTGAGGGCATATGTCAGAGACTGTAACAGTCTGCGCACATTCAAAGGGTGTAGCCTAAATGAGGGAGAGGAATTATTTAGCATGAAAATAAGGTACAATAAGAGTGTCACGCCGCATCAGAGGATGCGGGCGCGATGGGTGGTGTCCCGGATCGCCAGGCAACCCGGTGGAGAATTGTGGGATGCTGATCCAGCTGGCGGTGATGGGCCTGCGGTGAGCCCAACTCGGCCTGCGCAGTCGCCCTCCATGGGAACCGCCGAGAACGCCTTGCCCCCGACACAGCGCATGGCTGGCGGGGTGATGCACAGCATAGGGGGCGGAGCTTCAACCCTGCCCCGGTCACAAACACTGCCAGGACAGCTATAAAGGCACCAGCGGGGCAGCAACTCCCCGCCGATAATGGTTAGAGAGTCTGGCCCCTGTTCTTGTGAAGAGTGTGACCTTGTATCTGGTGTCGGATTGTCCTTGTTGAGTGCTTCCTTTGTGTCCTCCCTCCGACCCTCGTCTAGTACTGTGAGATCCCAGGCTGAACTTTTTCCTCCCCTTCACTCGGATGCCCTCGCCCCCCCCCCCTTCTTGCCTCTTCACATCGCTTTCCTGGCTGCGAGTCCTCTCCCTCACCTGACCCCCCTCCCCCCGCACCCCAGGAAGACCTTGACCCCTGTTCCCCCTCACCACTCAGAGCATGGTGCCCTGGATCCTGCAGAGATCGTAAGTACGGTTGTCAGTGTTTGTGTGCCTTCCCTTATCCCCCCCGACCATTGGCATCCTCTCCATCCCTGTGATGAGTCGGGCTGTCCCCTAGTTTGGAGGGAAAGCCCAAACAAGACCCTGAGGGAATTACCTGTACCCCGGTCACCCTTATGGAGAGAAAATCTTGCCAGAGTCTCACCCCCCTCTCCTCTCCTTCCCTCCGTGTCTCCTGTCCATTACCCCCTCCCCCGTAACAAAGAGTGGAATTAAGGAAAGGCCATTTTAGGTTGGATAGTACTAGGGGCATTTCCTGATCGTGTGGGTTGTGTATTCTGTTCTGTACCGGGTTCGTGAGTCTCTTAGAGCCCAGCGGTGGTTCCTGGCACTCTAGCTCTGCAGATTCCTGTAGATCAGCTAAATGGGCAGCCTTCACGTAAATGGGAGCTTGTCCTGAATGAGAAACAAGGGAATATCAGCACCTTGACACAAGTTTCTTCTGCGCAGAGGAAGTATGCAAGTCACATGTCTGCTCTGTAGATAATACATTTATAATTATTATTTATTTTAATTTATTATCCTGCCCTATCCCAAGGGATCAGGGTGGGTTACAACACACAAAATTAAAAGACAAAAATAATAATAAAAAAAAACTTAGCCCAAACTTCCCAGAACGTTTGACCCAAACTTATCAAAACCCTATTCTCACTTTGCCAGATGATTAGCCAAATAATAGGAGATGAACAGGCTCAGGCTCTGACGAACCTCCAAGTGAGGGAGATCCAAAGTTGTGGGACAGCCACTGAGAATGTCGGTGTGCAAATCCTTGCTGTGTGAATTTGAAAGACAGATGTTACCAGCAAGAGAGTGCTCTTGGCTGACCTCACAGGTCACACTGTGACATGAGGGGGGAGGTGGTCTTTCAGGTACGTGAGACTGTTGCATCCGCTTAAAAACATATGCTTGTAGGTCTGAGGAGGTCTCTTGGCATGACATCCAAAATGGCAGCCACCACTTACAAAGATTTCTTCAGAGAAGTGATAAACATTTCATCTAAGGCAGGCGCGGCTCCTCCTGCAGGACGTTATGGGCGTTGCCCCCCAAAGCCCTGCAGGGGGACCGCTGCGGCTTTAACAGGTTTTTAAAAAAAACCAAAAAAAAACACGCGCTGCCGTTTATGACAGCTACAGCAGCCTCTGAGCTGCTGCCGAGGCTGCTGTAGCTGTCACTGAACGTGTTCTCCCTTCGGGGACCCACCCACTCCACTGGGAGAGGGAGTGGGGTCCCCAAAGGGACAAAAAGGTTCAGCAGCTCAGCCGCCCAAAGCGTTTTCCTATTGGAAAACGTGATTGGGGCGGCTGAGCTCCTCTGTCCACAGCACGTATGGGACGTGCTGTGGAGGGAGGGGCT
>QEPC01007499.1:8725627-8768796 GCA_003113815.1 Sphenodon punctatus | reverse complement strand
ATGTTAACCCTGGGAGCTCCTGGGTTGTGCCAGGGTTTTGCCACTGTTTCCCTTTTAAGCTTGAAGTGCATTTTAGACTGGGTTTTCTTCCATCTGATGTTAACCCTGGGAACTCCTGGCTGCTGGGTTATGCCCTGGCTCCGCCTACCATTGCCCTGGCTCCGCCTACCGTTGCCCTGGCTCCGCCCACCAGCTCGCCGGCCCGCCGGCGGGCTGGACGGCCTTACTGCCCCTCCAAACTAAAAAGCCACCAGCCGCCCCTGATCTAAGGAGATGTCTTAGAGAGGTGAAAAGTACTTTATAACACTCCAACACAATTGGAGCATTAGCGCCTAGGATGTCACCACACAGCATACCAGAGACATGGCTTGACTTTGAATTTCACACCAATTGCAGGGGAAGAAGGGGAATTGCACACTCCTTACTTCGGAAGCAAAGCACCCCTTCCCCTTGAACTAAAGGTAAAGCTCTCTGAGCTACAAAGGCTATGTGACCTTTGACAAATAGTTAAGCAGTTTCTTATCTCCACTAGTCAGGAGCAAAGGTACAAATAAACACTGGGTGGTTTATTCCTATAGATCCTAGATTCTCAAACAGAGGGGATGTGGAATGTATTGGGGGGGGGGGGGAGGCACGAGAAGGACCCCAGCTGGCAAACACCAGAGGGGAAAGGAACAGGGGAGAGGAAGAGAAGGATCAAGATGTATGTATGTATGTGGGTACGGTGTGGGGAGGGGTCTCAACTATGACTGACAAGTGGAAGGGGGAATGCAATTCAAAAGTTTGAGAACCAGTGCTATAGACAGCGTGTAAAAATAAATACAGCACTGGATACAATATAACAGGTCCTTTCTGAGTGTAAAAAAATACAGCACTGGATACAATATAACAGGTCCTTTCCTACATTATAATTTCTCTTTAGAGCAATGGGGTTACTTTTATTTCTTTGTCTAATGTGACCATTCAATCCTATTGATGCAGCACAAAGGTTATGAAGAAAGTCAGCCCAAGTTCAGGAAGACCGTTTCAATGATGCTATAAAATTACTTTCTATAGAAACTAAAGACATTTTAAAAATAAGGGTAAATTATTACAATCATTCTTAACCTTTTCTATGAGCAAACCCCACCAAAACATTTAATTAATAAATAAATAATCCAGGGCCTATCACATCCTGTCTTCCTCCTCCTTTGATCCCCACTCTGGAGGATCTAAGGGGGGGAGTCCCTATGGGGCTGATCTTGATGCCCACTTCCTCTTCTCCACTCCCTCATGGCCTACTCCTTGGGAGCCCCTGGCTGCAGAGCTTTGGTTGGGCTGAGGCAGCCTGAGATGGTCCTCAACTGGACTAGGTGTACAAGGCATGGAAGGGATCAAGAGCTCTCCAGGGACCTGGGGTCGCCTGAGAGGAGCAGTTGCTGCTCAGCCCGGATGGAGAAGGCTGTGCAGGGCCGAGACAACGGGTGAAATCATAAGAACATAAGAAGTGCCATACTGGGTCAGACCAATGGTCCATCTAGCCCAGCATCCTGTCTCCGACAGTGGCCGATCATGGTGGCTTGGGAGAAGCACCCAACAGGTCACAATGGGGGATCCATTCCCTGTTGTTTTCCCCCAGCTCCCGTCATGTTCCCTGATCCTGTCTGGCTAATAGCTGTTAATGGACCTGTCCTAAATCAAACGAGACGATAGCCCACTTTGTCTTGCATTTGGTTTGTGTAGACCCAGGCAGCTGCCACTCTCACATTTAGTGTGTCCAGCCTAATAAATGGGCAGGCCCCTGCCTGTATACCGTGTGCTTGTGGCAGCAATCTCCCTCCCCTGCGACGGCCTCTCACCTGAGAGGCACACTAGAGATCTCCCTCCCCTGCAGTCTCCCTCCCTGCCTCTCAGCTGCCGTGTGGAGGGAGATTGCTACTGCTCCTGCCTTTCAGCTGGCTGGGCAGGCTAGGCAGGACTCTACGGTGCAGGTGCAGCTGGATGTGGGAGAGGCTGCTGGAGAACCTAATTGATGAGACGTGGAGGGCGCCCATTAGCCCCGATTGGCTCGCAGTGTCCCTGGACTCCATGTGAGTGGTGGCTCTGTGGTGACCACATGGAGGCCACATGGCAGATGCCTAATAGATGGGCAGGTGGGAATGCTCCTGGGGAAGGCTAATGTAGGCTATAATCTCATTTGAAAATGCTCAACAAGAGCAGCCTCCTCCCCACCCAGAGTATTAGCTGGAGCTCTGGCTTCTCCACTAGCTGGGAAGGCAGGAAGCAGTGATGGAACCACACAAGCTGCTCCTGAAGCCTAACCCAACCCAGGCTCTAGGCAGAGGAGTGCCTGAGCGAATGTTGGGGAGGGGCTGAGAACGAGAGTGCCCCAGAGAGCTTTGTCATGCCATCTCCCCCCTCAACCACGTCCCCATCCCCACTGCAGCCTCAGTGGCTCTGCAACCTCCTCTGGCTCTGCTGAAGTGGAGGAGAACCAGCAGCTAGAAGGGAAATGAAGGTTTAGCCCAGTTTCCAGCTCTGATGGAACCAGGCATTTCATTCAGTCAGACCGAACGACTGTTTTTGGTAGGAATTCCAACTGGACATAATGCAAAAAACAAAACTGCCATTTTGCGCATGTGCAAAACAATCCAATCTGAATTCTGGTTGGAATCATGACAGCCATTCTGATTTCTTCTTGGAACTTTTCTGCAAAATTGGAATGGCTGTTTCTGAATCAGCCCTTGCACTATCTCATGTGACCCACGAGTGGTTGAGAACCACTGACCTATTTGACTGTGGCTTGCGAGGTCCAGAGTCTGTTCTGTGCTCTGCCAAAGACCTTCTTTCCCAAGTCACAGATTGTAATTGTCTCTGTCCATCTCCAATATAATAGGGTTTCTTTTCCCCATCCTTTGCCTTTTTTGTCTATTTCAGTTGAAAGGTCTTTGGGGCAGAGACTCTCCCATATGACATGCTTTCTAGGGCTAATTAAAACCTGTAAGTGTGGGTTAGTTAACCTGTATTAAGCTTTTGTGTAGACTATTTTCATGGGTTAAGAGATTTTTGTGTTCTAATGAGTACCTTCTCGGCTGTTTCAAGTTAACTCTATAAAAGCCACTCAACTATGAAAAGCACATCTACACAGGGGCTTAATAAAGACTAACTGAAGTAGTGTGGTGTAGTAGATAAAGTGCTGCACTCGGATCTGGGAGACCAACAGTCGAATCTCACCCTAGCCAACAAACTCGCTGGCCTTGGGCAAATCACAGCCTCTCAGCCTCAGTTCGCCACCTGTAAAATGGGAACATGTGTGTGTGTGTCTTTCCCTGTGTTCCCCTCACCCATGTCCATCTTAGGCCGCTTTTACATGCACGGCAGGATGCAGCACGTTCAGATGCACCAGAAGTAGCTGGCCGCACGAGCCGCAATTCCTGTGGCGGTCTTTTCGAAGGTGCATTTTGGGAAGCTTCAGGGTTTCCCAAATGCGCCTTCAAAAAGACTGAGCGAGCCGCGATTCCTGTGGCAGCCGGCTATTTCCGGTGCAGTGCATCTAAATGCACCCCGTGGAGCTTTTCAGGAAGTGCATTCTTCACATGCTGCATCCCGCTGCTCGTGTAAAAGCAGTCTTAGATTGTAAGCCCACTGGGCTGGGACCTGTCTCCAAAAATCTGTGACTCTAAAAGTGCTGTGTACACCTAGTAGCGCTATAGAAATGATTAGTAGTAGTAACTGATGCCTTTTAAATTCACAACCTGGAACATGAATTTATTATCTGAAGAACTGGAAGTCTTGGATGGAATCCTGACTATATAAAAGTCAGTGGCAAAACTCCCATTGACTTTAGTCGCGTCAAGACTTCATTCTTTGTGTAGGCAAAGCTTTATTATGTGTTTGTGTGTTACAGGGCACATTAGGACTTCGGGTCAAATCAGGCCTATTAATGCTACCATAATATAATAATTAACAATATTTTAGTAGGTGAACTTACAAAATGCATCTTGACACTCGCACCCTTGTTGGAAAAAGACACCTTTAAGAAATCATACAGTGAGATTGCCTATATTGGCGGTACCCAACTCTGATGGGTTCAGCTGGGGCTCCACAAGGCCATGGTTGTATCTGATGTGTAGAACAGATCATGGCTTGTAACCAAGCCAAGTACACGCACCTGAGACTTCGCATCCGCCTGAATGTTTGTTTGTCTTCTCCCGTGTCTCTCCCGCTGTCCCCTCCTCTTTTTCTCCCCCTCTTTGTCTTTTTGATTTTAATCCACAGGTAGGGACCGCAGCTGATTGTAAGTTCTGTACAGCGCCAGGTTGTTACTGGCGCTTTATAAATGTTTAATAATAATAAAAATAATAATAATAATGGCTACAGCCAAGCCAGATTTGGACCCCACCACATGACTAGCATATAAGCATTATGGCCCTGCTCCTCCCTGCCCTTCACTCACAGTGGCTGCAGCACCAGTAGGAGCGAAAGCTGTCTTCCCTGTGCAGCTGCAGTTAGCCCACAATGAGCAATGAACCAGGTGGTGGCCATCTTCAATAAGTGAATGTGAGTCAATGAGAAACTGTGAGAGATGATGGTGGTCTGCTGATCCAAAACATTTGGGAACTAATGGCCTTTATCCTTCTGCTGTGGAGCCTTCTGCCTTTTTCCTTAGTAATATTTCTTCATACCAATTAGTCTTTTTGTCAGTTGCAGCACAACCTATTATTTTGTGACTATTGCCCTGGATTGTATGATTAATGGGAGGTTACAGCTTTTTCTGTATTCACACTAGATTACAGCAGCAGATTGGCCAGAGCATGCTGTGTGTGTTTTATGGGATCAGCCAAGGGAGCAATGCTGACTTGGGTTTTTTTTCTAGGGAACCTTTCACCTGTCTGCTGCTTGGAAGTGGCATTTGGCAATTGTGACCGGCAGTAAAGCAGGGGAGAAAAGAACAGAGTGAAAATGCACCAGACTAGAAAATAAACAAACTAAATTAGCACTTCAAAGCCTCAGTGAAGCTAGCCGACAATAGCCATGGTTTTTAAAAAAAGATTTGATAGCTGTTTTTCTTAAAGGCACTGAGCTGATATGTGAAGTATAAATGCTCGTACTGTCATACAGAATGACTCCCTCCTCTCAGAGAGAAACAAACTGCTGGTTTTTAGGGCTCTGTAAGGGGCCTGGCTATATTTGAGACCTGCTTGGGGAGCCTTGCACTGATGGCTATCTGTGCTCAGAAACCACCCGCTCTTGGGGATCCCACAACTGTGCCTTAAGCTGGTGAATGATCAGGCCTTTGCTGTGGAACTAGCTCCCTCCAGATGTCTGTTTCAGTTCCTCCTTATCTTTAAAAAAGCACCTGGAGACTTATTTGTTCTCCAGGTGCTTTTAGGATCCACTTCTGGTTCCCCTTGATGTGTTTTCTCCTCCCTCTTTATCTTCCCCCTTTTAAAATCCTTTAAAAATGGATTTGTATTTTTAAATGGATTTTATATTTTATTATTATATTGTAAGGCGCCCACAGTGCCAGCTGGGGGCGGGGGATGCCATGGAAATAAAAAATATTATTATTAATATTAGTTCAATATGAGTTTCAGTATCAGCACTGCCACACATGGAACTGCTATGTATAAAAGCCTTGGTAATTTGGTATCCATGTTCTGAGCAGATTTACCTCAGCAAAGGTACAAACTATTGTTTCATATTAAGTGGAATATTAACATTCCAAAGTGAGGGGGAGGGGACACAAAGTCTCCCCTAGCTGATGGTGCTATTCCACAAAATTGGCAGATCAGCAGCCATTTTGAAATCCTAGGGCCGGCGATTGATGTAGCATTGGCATTTGGCAGAGATGTAGCATTGGCATTTGCTGCGGTCACAGGTGCTACAGGGGGGCTGATAATAAGGAGAGGACTGCCCCGTCTCTCAAATTCAGAGGGGAACTTGTCCCTTGTGAATGACACTAGGGGTGAAATTTCATTTTCAGCCAAATTCTGTTTTGAGCAGAATCTGGCTATTTGATCAATTCCAGCAAACACAGATGGAACAAACATTCTGATTCTGTTTCACCAGAATTGGCTGCAGCCATACTGGGCATTTGCAAATCGTTCAATCAGAATTCCAATCAAATTTTTTGTTCAGAATTCTAATAAAAATGTTGATAGCCATTCCAGTTTTGCCAAAACTTTCTATGAACCGGAACAGCTGATTTGATCCAGCCCTAAATTATACCCATGATCAATACTAACCTCTCAGTCAGATGAGCAAACAATCCCATTCCAACTCAAGAATGCTAAAAAAAGCTGTACACACCCACCCACACTGAAGAGAACTCCCACAGTACATCAGTATATGAAAATGCACATATTCGTATCATGTGCAGAATCAATGACTGAAATATGGATGGTAAATGAAATGCCATTGTATTACATGAAGCACAAGAAGTACTGTCACAGAGGAACATAGGGTCACACACGTGTAAAAGCTATAACAATTACACAAACCATTGTGTTGTATGAAGCACAGGCACAAGTAATATCATGAAATACTAGAAAAGAACCAGTGTTGAGAGAAAAGAGAAGATAACGTCTACCTGATAGGTCCTCCCAGTCTCTACTTGTGGAAGATTTATGGCCTCTACTTCCTGTTTGATATATACTTCTGTGCAGGTAGTTTGGGAATGGTGAATCCTGCATTGATTCAGGAGGCTAGATTAGATGGCCTTTGAGGTCCCTTCCAGCTCAAACTCCACCCTGATGTCTGTAATACAAGGGAACAATAGAACAACAGCCCAAAGTAAGGCATGGACAGCATCTCACTCTAAGGTAGGGCAGAAACTGGCGACAGGCCAGGGGTCATAGTCTCCAATACTGGGTGAAAACAGAAGTGTAGGCTCATGCTGCTACCACCACAGACTTACCTGGGCGGTGATGGGAGCCCTCATTCCGGTGGGGATTCAGCCTGGCCGCCGAACAAACATGACAGTGGCCGGGCTGGAAAGGGGGCAGGGAGGCTGCCCCTGTGCTGCATGAAGTGACCCACGCCAGGCTGATGGGTTTCTATAGCAGCCAATGACAGTTGCCACAGCACCTGCCTTCCCCCATTCAGGAATACAGTATATAAAGCAGGCTTTCAGATGTGAAAGTGGCCAGTGGCCGTTTCCTGGTAATGTTTAACACCGCCCCAGAAATGGTCCTGGCTAACATTTGGTGGCGCTTTCAGAAGTGACGGTGGCCCGCAGTTTCACATGGGTCAAAGCACTGAAATGCGGGTTGCCGTCATGTCTGAAAACACCCTAGAGCTGAAATGAGAATTTTGTGCATTCTTGTGAGAACGCATGAAATTCTTGCAACCCCTGCGTGAGATCTCGCGAGATTTCACCAAACGTTTTGAGAATTTCAAGAGACTCTCATGGGTGCATTGCGCATATGCAAATGGCCATTTCTGTGCATGCTGGGCCCCGGTGGCCATTTTGTGCAGGCGCAGAGAGTGTTTTAAGGGGTCTTGAGAATCTCGCGAGATTCTCATTGGCCTCAAAACACTCTGTGCAGGCGCAGAACGGCCAAAAGGGGCTGCATATGTGCAGAAATGGCCGTGGCGACCATTTGCACGTGTAGTGCCGATTTTCGGCCATGTGAATTGCGTGCAAGAACGGGTCAAGAATCAGCTTGTTCACATTCTAGCAAATCTCATCAAGAACTGGCTTCTCACTGAGATTTGGCGAGAAATCGAGAGCAAGTTTCAGCCCTACTCAGAACACACAATCCATGTCCCTCCTCCCAACCATCCAGGCTCTTTATCTCCATGTGCATGACAGAGAAACGACTAGGGAGTGTACGGTGCGAGCAAGTTTATAAATACGAGACAAGTTTATCATATTTATAAACTTGCGGCTAACAATCAGTATTTATACAGTATTCATAAACGAGGCGGCTAACAATCAGTAAAAAACAACAACGCAATACAATAATCAATAGTTTAAAAATATTAATCAATGCACACTGTGCAATTAAAATGGTGGGGAAAATAATCAACGCCTACCACCCTAACTTGTCCCCATCCATCACCCTTACAAAATGACTGGCGGAACAGCCAGATCTCGTATTTTTGTTAAAAAAAAGGGAGGTCCGGGTCCAATGGGGTCTCTGCTGGAAGAGTTCCATAGGCTAGGTGTGGCCACTGAGAACGCCCTCTCCTGGGTCGCCTCACGGGATACCCGGGGGACCTCCAGGAAGGCACCCCGGTTGACCGCAGGGGCTGCTCCAGGGCCCAGAGAGTGAGGCGGTCCCACAGCTAAGCGGGGCCCAGTCTGTTTAGGGCTTTACATGTCAAAACCAACACCTTGAATCTGGCCCAGAGAACTATAGGCAGCCAGTGCACAGAACAGCGCACCGGTGTAATGTACTCACGGCGACCCATCCCCGTAAGGAGGCGGGCCGTCACCTTCTTCACCAGCTGCAATTTCCGGACCGTCACCATGGGTAGCCCCACGTAGAGCGCATTACAATTGTCCAATCTTGAGGTAATGAAAACATGGATGATAGTGGCCAAGTTGGAATCTGAGATATATGGCCGAAGCCGTCGCACCAGATGTAACTGGCGAAATGTGCTCCTCGCCACAGTGTCCACCTGGGCATCCAGGCATCAAGGAGCAAACCTGGGGAACCAAGGGGGGATGAACCCCATCAATAACTGGGGACGTCGCACCCATTGCCTTGCCCACTAGCATCACCTCTGTCTTGTTGAGATTTAGCTTCAGTCAGCTCGCCCTCATCCCATACTCCAGCCCGTGCACTTCGCTCCTCCTCTGTCCCTTCTCTCACCCTTCCACGCCTTCCCTGCTCCCCTAAGCGCCTTCGTCCCTTCTCACTTGCTGCCCCCCATGCCTGGAACTCCCTCCCTGTCCACATCCGCCTTGCCCCCTCCCTTCATACCTTCAAAGCTCTCCTTAAAACTCACCTCTTTCGCTCTGCTCTGTCTGACTCTTTATCCTGCTGAGCCACTATTCCTATACCTACGATCGGTTTACCCTTATCCTTGCAACATGGATGTGCCTGCTGTCATTCTCATCGTAACCAAGCCAAGTACGTGCACTTGAGACCTCGCATCTTCATGAATGTTAGACCTCTTGTCTCTCCCTCTGTTCCCCTTCCTATGTCTCTCCCCCAGCTCCTGTAACTCAGATTGTAAGCCCTAGGGGCAGGGACCGTGTCTATTTTATTACTTTGTAAAGTGCCATGTACACTGCTGGTGCTATATAAATGTTTGTTAATAATAAAATAATAATAATAATCCAGTTCCTCACAGCTGCCAAGTGTTGGGTGACTGTGCATGGTGTACTTTTGGGGGGTCCTCCTGACCAAGGTGAAAGGGTCAGGGTTATCTTGGCTGTGCCTCTGCTCTAAGGGACTGGGCCCCCTCCGTGTCCCAAGCTCAGGAGGGCTCTTCCCTGTTTTACACCACTTGTGCAGTAACGCTATTCACTGACAGGATCTGTAAGGGGGCGAGGGGGGGATGAGGAGAAACTGCTAACACCAGGAAACAGCAAGCAGAGATGTTCTCTCACTGTAACAGCCGGGGGTACAAGCCTAAACATGTGATAAAGTCTTGCTCTGGGACCTGAGGTGTTTACATAGTTCCTACCACTTGTCATGGCTATGAAGAATTATGCCAGAGTGCAGAGGCATTAGTGGATGTGGCTTCCTCTGATCGGGGTGAGGGGAGGGAAGGTGCAGGATCTCAGTGGCAATCCTGGATCCTTTTTAATTCTCTCTCCTATTTTCTGAGGAGGAGCTTGTGTGTCTGTCTCTGAGGCAGGAGGGAGGCTATGCAGAGTGAGGGGGGTGCCTCCATGTCTCTCCCGGGCTGATCTGATGGGAAGAGGCAGGAAGGAGAGAGGAAACGGAGTATGGGTCTGATGGGAAGAGGCAGGAGAGTGGGTTTGTCTGTGCGTCTCTTTCCCTGACGGTAGGGAGAGGATCCAGGCTACAGAGCGCGTGTGTGTGTCTCTCTCTCCGGATCCGTGAGGGGAAGAAGAGGAGGTTGCATCCATCCATCCATCCAGGAGCGGGCTCTCCTCCCGGTAGGCTGTGCTGTGATCAGAGCTGCGGGTTGGGAATCCCCCCCCCCAGTCCCCTGAGCCGAGGCCAAAGCTGCTGCCGCCGAGCACTTCTCCTCCCGGCACCAGTCCCGGGCTGCGCGCTGCACGGGGAAGGCAGGGCGCCTTAATGGATCTCTTACACGGGAGGAGGCAAACGGAGACGCGGCGGAGCTGAGCCGGCTGGAGGGAAGGGTGCGTGATTTTGGTTGGCTTTTATTAGGGGGGGGGGTCGTTTTGCAAAGCTGGGTGCACGCGGGGAAAGTTTTCCCCTTGCAAACTTGTCTGTGTGTCTGTCTCGTGTTGCTGCTAGGGTAGGAGGTAGGGGAGGATTGCGGCGGCTTCATCGTGCCCCCGATGCAGTGGGTTGCTGCCTGCCATAGGGAGGGTTTGCATTTTTGCAAGTTGCAAAAGTTATTGAGGATTAGACTCCGGCATTTCCTCCCCTCCCTCGTGCAAGGAATTAAAAAAATGCACTTGCTGGATTTGTGCGATTCGGTTTTGTCCGAGGCACTTTTTGCAAAGATCAGGTCCCCCCCCCTTTTGCACTGCAAGGTGCAGAGCGCTCGCGGCTGCTGCGCTGGGCTTTGCTCTCGTGCTTTGCAGCGGCTTCGCAACACAATCGGAGGCTGGAGCCGTTGGGGTGTGCGGGAGGAGGTGGCTTTATGGGCGCGCTGTGCTGTTTCAGCTGCAGTTGTCCTGGCCAACCGATCGCGGGAGCTGCTGCCGCCGCCGCCTTAGGGAATGTGACATGCAAGGGAACGGGGGCGATTTTTGCAGCGGGATTTGGGGTTAGATTAAACCCAGTCCCCTATCTTCTTGCAAGGCGACTTGCAGCCTGAAATGCCCCGTGGAGACCAAAGCGGTTCCTGTGCTGCGGGCTGCAAGGCTCATGGGGGAGGAGGGGTTCCCAGGAGGCGAGGCTGCTGCTGCCTCTGCCAAAGAGATCAAGGAATCGGGAGAAATTCGCTGAATTCCCTCCCAGGCGCTGGCAGCAGCAGTGGGAGCCGCGCAGGGAAAGGGGCTCGGCATTGTTCACTATCGATCCCTACCGTCCTGTGCCCTGGCGGGCGAGCGCGGTTCACTTACGTTTCAGCAAGTTATAAGAGGAGCTCTCAGTCTCATTGTTGCATTAAGATTGGGAAGGGGCAGTTTGGGGCGGTCGGTAGAAAAGCACTTTCCCCAACCCCTTTGGCTGCTCTTGCTTGCCTGTGATCTCAGCTCCCAGGCCCGGGAGAGGGAGGGAGGGAGGGGGGGGGGTGTACCTCGCTGCCTCTACAGTTAATGATTATTTCAGCCTTTGTAGGGCAGCAAAAAGCAGCAGCAGCGGGAGAGTCGCAAAGGGAGCTCGGCACATTTCCATCCCATGTGCATTTCCTTGCAAGTTGGATTGAAGTTCCATTTTGGGGGGGTGGAAGGGGGGAAAACAAAACCTAAGCCACAAAAACAATAAGCCTCTAAACCCCATAACTGGCTTTCTAGATGGTGCTGTTGGTAAACTTATACTTGGAGGGAACAAAACTGCATTGCCTGGGGATTGATTAAATGTGGCTTTTCTAGCTCCAAACTTCAAGACTTCTGTGATTAAAAGAATATTTGCCACTTTCGTTTGGAGCCGGTGCTGTAGTTACAATAGCAGACGCAAATTGCCCAGAGAACCGTGGTTGTGTGCCTGTTTTGTTCCTGGTGGCTTCGTGCCCTTGCTTTGTTGTTTGGCTGGAGGATTAGGGTGGCTGATTGTCCCCAGTCCCAGATCCAATTAAAATAAATGCAAGTATAAGGGACATAAAAGAAAAAAAAGAAGCTAAACCCGACACCCTGATAGAGCCACCGAGTTAAAAAGAAAACGCTGGAGGAAACGAGCGCTCTCCCTTTGCTCATTTTCTCTCTCTTTTCATGGCTATCAAACGGGCTCAGAGAGACGAGCATCGTTGCTGAGGGTTTGTCAAATGTCTAACCAGCTTCAGTCGGGGCTTTTTCTCCACAGGCGCAGGCATTTAACTTCCTCCAGCATTTAGCTTTTACTTATGAATGATTGTTCGGGTTTCTGGCAGAGGGAATTAAAAGCTGAAAGAGAGAGTGCTGAGAATTAAAGGGATGAAATTCACTACCATTCACTACCCACTGACCGGAGTGCCCCCATTTCCAGTCAGAGCTTATTTCTGAATTGGAGCAGTTATAGAGAAGGTAAACATGAGCTAGAAAACCAGGACACCACAAAACAGCGCAGGGACATTCCTCCTCGCCTTTTCCTGCTGCCATTCAAAGCTTTATCCTCACTGTTTAACAAAAGCTACATTTATTTACTTGGAGAAAACTTGGAGGAACCGAGAAAAGGACGAAAGATCCACTCCTTGGAAGAAGTGATCTGCATTCAGATATGGCAGTTTTCCTAGAGGAGCCTAACCAAACTCGGTTGGTAGTGCCCTAAAATCCAGTCCTGTTGGGATAGACAGATTATTTTTCATTACCTGTTTATTTAGCCTTGTAGCCTAATGGATAAGGTGTCTGACTTGGACCTCTGAGAGACAGGTTCAACTCCTGTCTTACCCATGCAGTCGGTGGGTGGCCTTGGGTAAATCACTCTCTCTCAGCCTCTGTTTCCCCCATCTGTAAAATGGGAATAATAATGACCTACCTCACAGCATCATTGTGAGAGTGAACTAGATAAGGCTTGTTAAGCACTTTGAAAATGGAAAGTGCCATATAAATTATAGTAAGCAGTAGGTTGATATTATTTACAAGCAAATGTGAAGTTTTTAAAAAAATTATTTTATTTTTTTAAAAATGACAGACTTTCTAATTAGTTTGAATTTTTTGGAATCTCAGGGTATATTCTCACGAGGCAAAAAAAAGCAAAAAAAAAACCCTGTAGTATTATGGGATTGCTAGCAGTAGCTGCTGTGGCAATAACCTGTGGTAAAATTTACAGTGGGGAAACCCATGTGAAAAATACTAAGGCAAAGTAGTTGTCTGCTGCAGGAAATTTAAAATGCGGGAGAATATACTTGTGTGTGACTTGTGTGACTGTACCCGTAGTGGACTATGTTGTGGTGTTAACCAGCAGTGATCTGAGGTCTCTGGATGACCTCCGTGTTGTCTGGCTGTTTCACTAGCAGGTAGCTGACTTTCAATGCAATTTTTCTCCATGTTTTCAACATAAGTGTTTGGTATTGTCTCAGGGTATGTTAGTCACTGCTCCTACTACTGCACGCTGTGACATGTTTGTGGAGTATTTTGTGGACATAATCGCTCGTATTCACCATGTCTTTGACGCCGTATTTATTACACATGGGGAACTGGAGGTTATGGAAGCTCTGCCGTGTTTGATTTTATGGGATCAATTTCAGGCTGTGACATCCGACAATGCGATGGATGTTCTTGGGACGGTCAGGGCCACCTCTTGTGAATTAGATCCATGTCAGTCCTGACTGGTTAAGGCCTGCTGGGAGACAGTGGGGCCGTTGCTGGCTGGGGTGGTCAATGCCTCCCTTTGGGAGGGCAGAGTACCGGGCTGTCTCGAGGTGGTGGTGTGGCCTCTGCTCGAGAAACCATCGCTTGACGTTGACTCCCTCGCCAGCTATCGGCCTGTCTCTAACCTTCCCTTTTAGGGAGGGTTATTGAATGGGTAGTGGCTTGACACCTGCAGCGGCATCTTGATCGTATCGGTTTTCTTGATCCCTCTGTCGTGATTTCGTCCAGGGTATGGCACCCAGACTGCGCTTGTGGCTTTGATGATCTACGCTGGAAACTGGATTGGGCTCGTTCGACCCTGTTGATTTTATTAGATCTGTCGGTTGCATTTGATACCGTTGATCATGAGATGTCAGTCATGTGCCTGCGGGATTGTGCAGGGGTGGGTGGGACTGTTACGGAATGGTTCCGTTCCTTCCTGACCGGAAGAACTCAGCGAGTGGTGCTCGGGGATTATTTTTCATCATACTGCGAGACCTCTTGTGTGGAGTCCTGCAGGGTTCTGTTTTGTCCCCTCTCCTGTTCAACGTGTATATGCAGCCGCTCAGCGAGGTGATTAGGGGGTTTGGCGTATGGTGTCATCAGTATGCTGATGACACCCAGCTTTATATCTCATTTTCCACAGACCTGGGCCTGGCAATCTCAGTGTTTACTCGGTGTCTGACTGCTGTGGGGGACTGGATGATGGTTAATCGACTGAAGCTGAATCCTGACAAGACGGAGGTGATGTTAGTGGGTAAGGCGATGGAGATGGTGGCCCCCATTATTGAAGGGGCCTGCCCTCCATTGGTCTCCCAGGTATGGAGTCTGGGGTTGCGCCTCGATTCACAGCTTCGCCTGGATTTCCAGGCGGAGGCTGTGGTGTGGACTACCTTTCGCCAATTACATCTGGTGCGACGGCTTCGGCCCAATGTGTCTGACTTGGACATGGCCACTATCATCAATGCTTTCATCACTTCTAGATTGGACTACTGTAACACGCTCTACGTGGGGCTACCCATGGTGAAGGTTCGGAAATTGGAGCTGGTGCAGACTGTAGCGGCTCGTCTCCTAGTGGGACTGGGCCACTGGGAGCATCTTACGCCGGTGCTCTGTTCTCTGCACTGGTGGCCGGGCCTGATTCAAGGTCTTGGCCTATAAAGCCCTTCTGCTGTAGAGGATTTATCTCATGTCCTTTTTCAGTGCCCCTTGTATGACAGTATTAGAGAAGTGTGGCTTCGGCCAGCGTTAGTAGGGAAAGAACATCTCCCGCTTCCTTTAATAATTGTATTCCTTTTGAGTTCTAACTCAGAGCATAAAATGAGACGGGTAGCTTCTTTTGCGATTGTGGCAGAAAAAATACGAGAGGATGTGACTCAGTAAGGCATTAGTATGAGTATTAGGGAGAAGCTGCAACCTTTCAATATCTGCCCTCTGTATATTACACCTGTAGGCATTAAGGATAAAAAATGCTGCGGCATTAAGGATAAAAAATGCTTTTGGGATACAAAGGGTATAAATTGTATATTCTCGGTTTTAATCTGCTGTTTTATGATTGGAAATCTTGTTATATTTTATATTTTATTGTATTTTATTTTTGGGCTATGGCGAAAGCTAGTGCTGCTAATCTCTCTCTCTCTCTAATCTATCTATCCCTAAACAGCCTAAGCTCTAACTCTCGGCAGGACCGCCTCACCCCCTGGATTCTAGATCAGACCCTGTGGTCATCCGGGGGTGCCCTGTGCGAGGTCCCCTGTGCCTTTTAGGGGACTACACAGGGGAGGGCATTCTCAGTGGCCGCACCTCAGCTGTGGATCTCCCTTCCGGTGGAGGCCCGGTTGGCCCCAGATCTCCCCTCCTTTTGAAGAATTTGTAAGACCTGACTGTTCCGCCAGGGGTTTGACTGGGGAGATGGGTGATGGGGGGAGTGGGCTAGAGTGGGGAGGCTATTTTTTAGCTTCTTTTTAATCTGTTGTTTTTATCTTGATTGTTGTCGTTTTTATTAATTGTGAGCTGCCCCAAGCTGCCTGTGGCAGGAGGGGTGGGATAGTAAGACTTTTAAAATAAAATAAATAACTAAAAATAGTCAGGCTCTGCAGTGTGAGCTGGCTGATGGCGGGCAATTACAAGTGAGGACTGGGTGTTCAGCAGTTGCTTGGGTAGCAATCTTTGGCTGTGGTTCCATTGCAAACATGTTTATATTTGGAGTTCTGAGACTCAGTTACCCAGGTAAACAATAGGCATGATGCTCAGAGTTTCTATTGGGGTTTCATCTTACAGGTAAAAGAAGTAGTGGGAGGCTGAATTGACAATGCCAGTGGCATTTGCTTCTGAGTTGCAGGTGTGAATCCAGCTGATTCCCACAGGAAGGAGTTTGTGACTGAAGAGTGTTAACAAACAAGACGGTAACCTACAATAACCCATGCCAGGTGGGTGTCCACCTGCCTGTTTGTTAGGTGTCTGCCCCCAGCGGTCACATGGCCACTGGACATGCATGGGGTCTTAGAGAATGTGGAGCCCTCGCAGGTGAATGCCGTTTAACGTGCGTCCATGTGTCTGTGCCCTGTCAATTAGGCTGTGTGCAGCACCTCTGCGCATACAGGTCGGCCAGAACTATAGAGTTGCAGGCGAAAATCCTAGAGCGTCAGAGGAGTGACCGCTTCCTGCCCTTCTCTCTGCTCTCTCTCTTGCTGGCACTGCCAGTGAGGGCTGCCGGCAAGCGCACTCAGGGGGCTGCCCATTTAGGAGAGGCTGGACATGCTAAACAGTGGATTGAAGTTTGAGCGGGGGCTGCACAGACCAAACACGGACACCAGCAGGTTGTTTTCTCATTTGAAAACACCCTCTGTTCTTATCACAAAAGCTATCGGCATTTCTGAGGTTTGCCCTTCCTGGGCTGAGTCTCTCTGGACTGTATGTAACTGCACAAGCACCCAGGGCCGGCTTTACCACAGGATCACACTACTTCTAGGACCCTGCAGAGGGTTCCCCTAAGGGGGCAGGACCATTGGGAGGGGCCACCAGAGGCCCCACATTTGATCACTCTGGGGCCCCCAAATTCTAATGCTGGCCCTGCATGCACCCTCTTGAAATGAGACAGAGGGCTCAAATAGTTCAAGCAGTTCCCTGTTTAGTTATCAGGTCCTGGAGTCAGGAGCACTAGTGTCAGGGGTGTGAATTGTGGGAGCCACAAAAGGCTTTTAGGAGACTTTGCGTGTCTTCCTGTGACCTGGGTCGCTTGTCTCTGGCGAGGCTTATCAACCCCATAACGCTGACTCACCCTATACCGTGGCAGGGTTGGTCTTTATTGAGAGATCATGGATTGAATGACCAGGGAGTCTGGAAATAGTCCCTTCTCTTCTGTGAGGCAGACTGGGTGGGGAATATGGAGAAATGTGTACTTCGTCAGCCATGCTGTGACTTACTAGAGGATTTTAGTCTCTAAAGTTGTCACTAAGGCCACTTTTAGATCGCTTCTCTCTCCCCCCCCACCCCCACCCCCTTGCATATTCTGGCTGCAGGAGGTAATGCGCAGCAGGATATGCACAAGGTGCCGCCGGTCTGACACCCCCCTCCCCCGGTGCGGCTTTGCTAGCAAGCATCTGCAGCGATACAGCAGTCCCCGCACGTATGCTGGCTGCGCATTCCCTCCTGCAGCCAGAATATGCATGCGGGGGGTGGCGGGAGGTCTGAAAGTGGTCTAAATTGTTGTGACGGTAGCTAGGGCCAGAAGTAGAGGTGGGCAGCATCGATAGATTGACTGGCTCTTAAACTATTCTGCCTTGTTGCCTTTCTCTGAAATCGTGATCAGGTGGGGATTCCACAAGATTAATTTCTCAAGGTTGCCATGGGAAGAGGCATTGGTGGACTCAATGCTTTTTATAATCTTGGTTTCCTGGACTGTGTGTGATTTCACTAACCTGCCATTCCACACTTTCGCTGACACCAGTTAAAACAGATCATCTGAACGACTTTGTCTCCATCTCTTACTTTTGAGATCAACATGACATCCACTCTCTGCTAGGGTCTAGACTGTCTGGTGCAGGAGTGGGCAAAGTTTCCAGCCCCCAAAAGATCTTGTGGCTGAGAGACACAAGACATGTGTGCCCCTTTAAAGCATTGTCCAGTTGGAGCTTCTCCTGTTTTGCGATGGACTACTGGTGCTATGTGGTCCTGGCTGCTGAGATTCTGAGGAGCAGCTATGATTCAGCTGCTGAGACTTGGGCGCAGTGAGTTAAGACACAGGATTAATATGATCGTGCAGGGCCTGGGTCTGTCTCTAGTCAAGAGCTGAACTTGAACTGCCAGAGAGCTGCTTATGGCTCCTGTTCCATGGTTTACCCACTTCTGGTATAGAGTCTAGAGTAGAGGCTGTCTAGAGCAGGGTTGGGCAAAGCTCTCAAGCCCAAGAGCTGCATATCAAAGTTTTCACATTGCCAAGAGCCACCCCATGCATTTAATCGATTATGTCTTACCCAAGTGCCAGAGATGAGGCGGTGCTGCTTCCCACGGCTCCTCCCCCACACCAGGGCCCTGCCTCCCAAGCAGCCTGCTGCTGTTCGAACGCACGCTCTCCCTGCTCTTGTGAGACTCCGGCAACCAAAATGGCAACTTGCCTTTTCTTGCTCCTGAGGGAGCTATACGGACATGCCCCGAGGCTGCTTCTTAGCGCCGCATGGGGCTCCTGAGCTGCTATTCACCCACCTCTGGTCTAGAGTCTGGACTAACCTGATCAGCATACAAAACACAAATCCTCAGCTCACTCAGGATATACATTCCATATAGCAGTTGTTCCCCAAACTTTGCTTGCATGACCCCATTTTGAGACTGAACCATAAATCCATGATTACTGACAGCAAAAGAGACATGTAGAGTCTTTCCAGTGTCGTCTGCAGATGGTTGGAACCCATGAAAGGTCAACATGACTTGCACTTTGGCAATCTTTGCCATTATAGATTACAACCTAGCAATACGTGTATGGGATTGATGCATCAGCTCAGAGATGATGCTGGGGAGAGAGAACAAAACAGAATTTAAGTATTACAGATGGAGATGGAAACATTAAGAACAAAAGCTCGCTGTATGTGGATGCTTGACCCGTGGCTTCTTGGTCAGTGCTTCTTGAAAGCCTACCTTGACTGTTTTTTCAGTGCTCAGGCTGAAGGTTAATCTTCTGTAGCACTGTTTTTTGTTTTTTTTTAAATTTTATTTTATATAAATGTATCCTTTTTTATTTTGAGTTAAATTCTTCTAAATAAAAGCCATGCTCTACCAACCGCTCATGTCGGAGTAAACGCATAGGAGTTCTGTGGAACTGAAGCCCAGTAGAAGCTCAATGGACTAGTCTGGAGTAAGTGGTTTGTAGATTGCAAGTGAATGAACAAGGTGTGTGGTAAGCCTGCGGTAGCCAAACCTGTGCTCTGTGGGTTGCAATGACTCTCATCTAACTTCTAGCACAAGTCAGGGAGACGTTTATGATTTACAGCTGATTATGGTTCGGAACTGTGCCTCTTCTTGGTCAAGATTCTGAAACCACTGGATTACAAAATGGGAGTACTGCAGATGAAGTGCTTTCCAAGTTTCAACCCATATGTTCAAGTGATCTCTGCTGGTACACATAAGCCAACAGCCCTTTGGGAGCTAGAAGCAGAGTGTTTGCAGCGGAGGGCCCTTCACTCTGGAATTCAGCTTTTCCAGTGGTCTGCTGTTGCCCTAGTTTTGTTGACTTTCCAGGCATATTTGTTCTTTCTCTGGGTAAAAACAGACATGTACATAACTCTGCTTTAACATTTTTTATGCATGTTGCAGGCCCTATGCAGCCCTGCAACATGCATAAGAAATGCTAAAGCGGTGTTAAAGCAGAGTTAAGGTGCACGTCTGTTCTATTTCTCACTCTCTCCTTTCTCTCTTTTCCTGAGAAGAAAAATTGTTCTGAGACTTCTGGCTGCTTCTGCAGGAAAAAATATTTATCATCATTAGCTGATGGTTGATTTTGCTGCTGTTTTTCAGTACCTTTACCTGAAGGCCACAATAACTCTAGTTGCTGTTGTCCCCGTCCTCTTAGGATCTTTGTCATTACAAGATTTCCCACCATTTAGGGTTCTGAGCTCTCTCATTGGCGTCCTCTGGTGACAAGTCCAGGCAGAGGTGTCATTAGGAATTGGAGGGCTCTGTAGGGGTCCTGAGTAAAAAACCCTACAACCGATGTTCTAGACAAGGGATTGTGGGTTAGTGCACTTGGAGACCATAGTGAGGACTTGCCTAGTGTGGCTCCGGGAGCAAAAGCCCTATATGTACTGACACATCTGGTAGAGGCCTGCTGTCAGGTGTTCAGCCAGGTGAGCCGATAGCATGGGCATCCGGCAGGAGGAATGGGTGGAGGCGTAGTCAGGACAAGCGTAGGTCAAGCTGGGTGTGCAGATGGCACAGGCATCTGGCAGGAGGAGCGGACGGAGGAGTAGTCGGGATGAGTGTAGGTCAAGCTGGGTGTGCAGATGGCACAGGTGTCTGGCAGGAGGAGCGGGCAGAGGCGTAGTCTGGGTGAGCGTGGGTCAAGCCGGGAGTGCAGATGGCACAGGCATCTGGCAGGAGGAGTGGGTGGAGGAGTAGTCGGGATGAGTGTAGGTCAAGCTGGGTGTGAAGGTGGCACCGGTGTCTGGCAGGAGGAGTAGGCAGAGGAGTAGTCGGGATGAGTGTAGGTCAAGTGGGTGTGCAGATGGCACAGGTGTCTGGGACTGCGGGACCGCCTCACTCCCCATGTGCCCGTGCGACCCTTGAGATCGTCCGTGGGAGCCTTTTTGGAGGTTCCCCGGGCGAAGTGAGTGGCCACTGATGTTAGATCTTTCTCGGTGGCCGCCCCTGTTCTGTGGAATTCGCTCCTGGAGGAGGCTCGGCTGGCTCCCACTCTCCTGCTATTTCGGCGTTTATGTAAGACGTGGCTGTTCCGCCAGGCTTTTGCCGAGGATGGGGGGGCAGGAGGGTAGGGTCTTTTACCTCTGCATTATTGTGTTTTTAACTGTTTTAAACTCTTTTATTGTTGCTGTTCGCTGCCCCAGCTGCCCTGTAGGCAGGAGGGGCAGGATACAAATTTTTAATAAATACATTTTCATAAATAAATATTCTGGGTGAGTGTAGGTCAAGCCGGGAGTGCAGATGGCACAGGCGTCTGGCAGGAGGAGCAGGTGGAGTAGTAGTTGGGATGAGTGTAGGTCAAGCCGGGTGTGCAGATAGCACAGGCAGCTGGCAACAGGCAAGGACAAGATGAGAAGGCAGGTAGGTGAGGTGCGAGTAGGCAGGATAGCAAGTGGAAACACAGGGAGGCTATCCTGGGAGTGAGTTGGTAAATCACTGATAACTTGCTGTTTCTTCCTTATAGAGGGGAAGAAGAGGAAGCGCTGGGTGCTTCCTGTCCCCCCCCCCGAGCCAGCTTTGGTTGGCCAATGAGGCACAGGGGCTGGCGGTACCTGCAGTGTTGCTGGAACAGTGCTAGCATGGCTGGAGGACACTTCCTCCAAAGAAGCAGGTGCTCTGTGGCCTAGTGCTGGCTGCTGCGGGTGACACCTTCCGCTTGACCTGAGCTTAATGGGTCTTGACTTGTCCTGTGAGGCCCAGGCTGGGTCAGGTGTCTTCTCCGGCAAAGCCTCTTGTGCTAGGACTGAGTTCCCTCACTGTATGTAGGCTCCCCCCATCCCCGTGGAGTGCCATGATGAGATGTGCGCTGTAGGTGATGCGTGTGCCTTGGACAAAGCCCCACCCCGTAAGGTGCAACATGACATCACAGTGCTCCATGGAGGTGTAGGCCACCGAGACACATTGGGCATTGTTGGCACAAAAGAACCCAGCTGCATTGGGCCGAGACTTGGGCCAGTCCTAATGCAGTCGGCTCGGGCCCATATTTTGGGCCAAAACAGGGCTGTGCTCCCTGAGTGGAATCTCAAGTTTTTCATCAACTATAGACTCCATGGAAGTCTACAGACACTCTCATGGTGTTGGTCGATTAGGTGGTGGTTTAATGTTGAAAGCAATTGCAGGGTCTGTATTTGGGTGGCAGATCAGGTGCCAGTATCTGTGGAGTTGTATTCCAGCTTGAGCCCTGGTAGCGTTGAGTAAGGTGTCGGATCGTGTCATTAGAGACACAATCTTGCAACTTCAGTTTAAGAAGAAATGAATACACTGGAAATTTATCTTTTCCTGCATTGACGGTCAGCTGCAATAAATCAAAGTATTGGTTGCCAAGGTACTTGTAGCAAGGAGAGAAAACAGTGGTCTGGGCCAGAAGGAAATACTGCTTTTTCTTTCCTGAGATTTCTGTCCTCTTAGACCATGAGTGTAACTTTTTATCAATAAGGATCTAGACAATTCTCTCTCTTCCCCCCTCTCTCATCCCCACCCCCCAGCTACTGAGCCTTATACTGGTTTTCCTGACCCTCTCTTTTCTGTTCCATGCAAAGGGTGAAATCCAGAGTCTTGGGTTTTGTAACAAGGAGACCTTGGAACTGGATGCTTCTTTTCAACAGCAATTCTCTTCTTGTTTCCATTAGTAACTGATGAAGTTCTTTGGGCCAAGATAAGAGGTGTATGATTATTTAAGGACAGGGGACTTGGTGCTTAAATTTATTAGACTCCATAAGTTTGATTGTTCAGAGGCAATTGATGTAGATTTAACTCTGTTCCAAATGAAATCAAGGGCAGTTTTAATATTGATTTCATGAAAGCAAAGTTAGACCAATTATGAGCATTTCTGAAAAGCCCACACTGTGCATTTTCAGGAAACATTGTATAGCAGATGTGGATTTAGCTCAGAGTTGCCTGTGTTTTAAGAAAAGCAACAGCAGCATTTCTGAAGACATTGCACAGTATTGTTGAGACGCTGTAAGTTTCTCACCAATACCAAACATTTATAACTGAACTTGCTGATACTTGTACCCTGCAAACCAGTTGTAAGGAACTTTTCATTCCTTTCCTTTTTGCAAGCTTCAAAGGTTATTCCAGCTGTTGAATGAGGCATATTTAGGAAAGGTAGCTGTGAGTTTAATTGTGGCTCCAGGACTTGAAACTAAATCAAATTCCAAACAATCTGATAAAAATTGCAGCCACTTCAATGTTGTTAGAGGTTAAAAGTGAGCCCTCTTGAATTCAGCTATTAGCGTTCTACATTTTGAAATAAAGGAGGTCATTAAAACTCCTAAGTAACACTGAACGCATACTACATTGTGCCTTATAACCACTTCTGAGAGTAATGCGGATTAAATTTAGTGACAAGTGCACATAATGACGGAAATAAACGTCAATTTTGCCATCAGATATGTTGCATTGGGTCCCTTACACATTAAGCATTATAATGATGCCTTGTATTGCTTATACAAATGATGGCATCGAGAGACTCTTAAGAATGAATGTCTGTGTTCTGCCAGAGGGTGAAACGTTCTGTTGACTTTTCTGATTTAAATGTTTAATTAATAATTTTGACATTTACATGGCTATTTTAAGGCTGAGCTTTGGAATCCTTCAGAGCATTTCCTCTAAGTGGCGATTTAAACGACGGCAGCTCGCACTGCCATTGGTGGAGCTGTGAATCATATGGCATGGTTCCATGCAGAGTTGGGCTGTCGGCTGCCGTTTCATTAGAATGACCTATCTTTATAGATTTTTGCTGCGTGCAACACACACACTAGGGATAGGCCAAAAGTAAACAGGGAGCCAGAGCAGAGTTGTGCATATTTTGTTTCCCACACCCTTATTGTGCAAGGTGCTACAGTATTTCAGATCAGTCCAGTTTATGACTGACGTTTGGAGAAGCAGTGTAGTCCCTTTGGCTTCTTATTAATCGGTGTAAGTTTCTTTACTCTTGCTGCTCTTGACCTTTTTATTGTGTGGTTAGGTTAACTCCATTTTTTGTCTTCTATACTGGGCAGGGTTCGAAATATCAGACTCTGTTCTCCATCTGTAAAATGGCAGCAAAGAGTGCTTATATCACAGGGTTATTGTGAGGGAGAGTTAGGTAAAGGATAGTAAAGCACTAAGCAGCAAAAGTGATAGGAGGTTCCCAAACTATGGGTAAAGCCAGACATGACAGTGGCCCGTTTAGGCCCACTTTGCCCCATGGGGTGCTGTCACGTGCAGTTCCAGGCCACCAGATGTTGACCCAGGATATTCCGGATCACATTGGTGGCTAATCCTGGTTCTCACCTCCGCAACCAGTGGAGGTAACCGTGTGGGCTAGGGCCTGCCGAACCGGCGCAAAGTGGGCTGTCCTGGAGCCTGTGCCTCTGCCTCTAGGCTGGTCTCTCAGTCCAGGCCACCTCTGCCATGACTGCCTGAATGGGGGTGGGGGTGGGGCGCTGGGTGCAGCGTGGGAGCGGGGATGGTCGGCTGTATGTTTCCGTTCTCCCCACCCCTGGCCTGTGCTTACATCGGTTCAGCAGGAGCATGTCTGGTGCCCTGTCCGCCCAGTTGCCATGTCAGATGCCACAGCTTGGCCATCATGTGTGGTGTTACCCTATGTGTCAGAACCCCATGTGACTGGGGCCACAATCCTATTTGCTATAATTTGCATGTCATTGCTGCTGTCTGGAATCGCAGAATTATATTCAAGTCTCAGAATGAGGTTAGACATGCAAAGTGCTTGAGAACCACTGCCCTAATGGTTATGCTATATTTGGACAGTACATTCTTTGTGTCAAGAATGGTCTCTCTTAGGGCCTTTTTAAACGTGCGCTCTCCCAAGTGCATTTTGGAGAAGCTGGCTCCAAAGCGGGTTTGGGAGAAAGCCGGGTTTGGGAGAAGCCGTCTTCTCTGCCCCAGCCAGTGATTAAATTTAATCACTGGCTGGGGGCTTTAGAGGGGGAAGGGGGGAGGGGGTTTGTCAGCGATGCCCGGAGGAGGCAGTTTTCGCCAGCTTTCCCCGCCTTCCCCCCTCCCCCTGCTTGCAAACCAGGGAATGCAGTGGTTCCCTGGGACGCAAGTGAGGGGGCAGGAATTTTTGGCCGGTTTGATGCGGGAAAGATCTGGCATTAAACCGGGCCAAACATTTAAACGAGCACAAAGAAAGGCGGCTGATTAAAGGATCAGCTGCCTTATTTGTATCGTTTAAAAGCGCCCTCTCTGTGTGTTGTTGCTGTTATTTGTATAGCCCCAAAAATGTATTTGGTGCTTGACTGATCAGTTATAGACTGGTCCTTGCCCCAGTGGGCTTACAATCTAAGAGGATAAGTGATTGGAGATGAAGGGGGGAGGGGAACAGGATTACATTCACAAAGTTGTGAAGTTTCATGTGCACGTGCTTAGCTTAGTTACAGGGGAGAAGGGGACGCCAATAAAATTGGGGAAAGACACTTAAGAGGCTGAGGAGCTAGAGAGCCTGACAGAAGAGGTAGGTTTTCAGAAGTAATGTGAAGGTTGGGAGGGAAGGAGCAGAGTGAAAGGATTCGGGGGGAGAGTTCCAGGTATGGGGGGCAGCAAGGGAGAAGTGGTGGATACGTTTCAAGTGAACAGGTGAGGGTGGTAACAGAGAGGGAATGGAGCTCTCGGACAGGAGTTTGGCGGAAAACGAGCACAGAGAGATAGGAGGGGGCAAGGTCGTGAAGGGTTTTGAATGTAAGTGTGCTGAGTGCATTTAGGTAGAGGGAGCCTGTGGGGGGAAGAGGAGAGGCCAAATGTGGGTTTGTACAATCAAACTCAAAGAGCCTGGCTGAACTATGCAGAGCATGGGAAAATGTTCTCCATTCAAATATTAAGTCTTCAGTCTGCTGTGAACGGCCAATGTCCAGGTGGATGGCGCTTGTTCCGGGGGTGGGGGGAGGAGGGAGAGCTTGCAAGAGGGCTGCCATCCTTTTTATTTTCTAGTTTGACTCTTGGAGAAGGTGTTGCCGAGAGTGAGTACTAATAAGGCGAAGGCCAATCAGTCTTGTCAGGCCTCACTGCGGTTATTCAAAATCATGTGGGAAGTGATGAAACTGACAAGGTCAATTTCATTCTGTTGCTGCTTGGCAAATTTATGAGCAGTGGCAAAGGCAGGCAAAGGATATTCATTAGGGAGAAAAGAACGACTGTTTAGTAGATGCCACTCTGGGTTGGGACGGCAAAGATTTGATTTTCATTCCATATTTGCCTCAGGGAATCGGAGGTTGACCCAGGAATTGAATCTGTGTCTCGCGAATCCCAGTAAGTGCATTTTCCACTAGGCAGTCATGCCTTCCTCCCTATAAAAAGCTTCAGTGGGCGTTTTCACAGGTGACGGCGGCAAACTGCCATCATGGACTTACCTTTTCTGGAGACAGGCTGCCACTGTGGCAAGGACCGGTCCCGGCCCCCGAACTAACGTGATGGTGGCCACTGGGGAGGGTGGGAGATGCGTGGATGTGCATTTGCTCCAACCCCGCGTCGCGCCCAGCTCCCCCCCCCCCCCCTGCCGCAATGGCTCCAGAACCTGGTGGGCAGTCCAGATTGGGTCCAGTAATGCGGGCTTTCAAATGTGAAAGCCCGTTCTACACCCAATCAGGCAGCCAGATCCTAGCTGTGGTGGCGAATAGTGTGGGCTGTGACTTGGAGACTTTCCTATGTGGCAGGCTGTGCTAGCTGCCACCACGGCTGGGATCTACCTTGTGCTAACATCTGGCAGTTGGGAATAGACGTGATGGTGGCCTGTGGGTTGAACCGAGTCATAGTGGAGTAAAGCAGGCCACTGTCACCGTACGAAAAACCTAGTGACTGCCTTGGCCACTGCTCATAATTTCCTTTCCAGTGACAGCAAAGTGAAATTGACCTAAACGATATTGGTTCCATTGCGTCCCACTAGGTTCAGAACAGCAGCCATCAGAACTCAGGAGACTGGTTACTTTTTCGTTTTTACTATTCCTGATTTGCATTATGGAACTCCGATCTTCCCCGTGCCTCAGTTCCCGCATCCCCTCAATGATAGCAGAGCTTCCAACATTGCAGGAGTTATTGAGGAAAGAAATTGATTAATTTCTGGAAGATGCAATACTTTGGCCATGTTCTGATGAATGGAGGTAAACCGAAGTAACTGCTGCCATTAAATTAAACCAAAGTAACTGCTCCCCTTCAGTAACATTCAGAGAAACTGCGTAGCGTACACTGAAGTAGTGTCGTGTCAATTTCCCCTCTAGCTCTCTAGCTGGGAGGTAATGATCAATGAACCAAGGTCACTACCCTCACTCTGATAAGCGTTCACACAAAGTTACCTCGAAATAAAACCAAAGAAAGAAACGATAGGTAGTGGTAAACACACAAAGTATTAGCTCAACTTTTGTGTTACTGTAAACCCAGTTCCTTTGATATGCATAGTCCCTTCACCTGATAAGCTGTTTCCCACTATACCCCTAACCCATATGTTTGCTCTCTGTGTTCACCACTACCTATTGTCTCTTGCTCTCCTACACAAATATATAATTTTACAGCTGTTTTTAAATGTCTGGCACATCTCTCTTTGCCCCCCTCCCCCCTGCTACTTTGTTCTATCCACTCTCACCTGTTCCATGCCCCCTCATAAATACCTGCCCTACATTTGTTCATTTTATATATTTCTACTGGCTATGCTACATGCCTGAGAAAGGGCCTTGTGTGGTCTGAAAGCTTCCTTATTTATGCCAACAGTTGGTCCAATAAAAGATATCATTTGAACCACTTTTGTCTGTCTGTCACTTGGGAGTCCAACACGGCAACCACACCCTGTCTCTAGATGTAACAATAAATCTATGGCAATCCACTGAACGTTGAAATATTTCATCCTGGTAGCTGCTCCGACAGACATTTCTGCTGTTGTCAGCGCATCTGGAATGAGACAAGGACAACGTTATTGGATTTAAATGGCCGTACTCTTCATTCAGATTGGAATTAGGCTGGTGGGGGTAATTGCCATTTGGCAATTTGGGTCCAGTGCTAACGATCATAACTGATTAACCATAACAAATGGGTGGGAGTGGCTTGGATGTGACCTCCAATGCCATCCCCTGATTGCTCACCTCAAACGTCTCCCCTCGGGCCTTGCCTAACGGCCGCCACCACAAAGTACAGTGTTCTTTCAGGATGGAAGTAAGGAATTGAGGTGCTGCCAGCTTGGCGACCGTGCACGTCCCTGCCCACCTTTGCCGAGCACCCCTCCCAGGGAGGCTAACCCTGGCGCTGGCCGTGCCCTGCCTATGCACCAGGTGTTGCCTCCCCATCTCTTAAGGAGATGACTCCTCTGACTATTTGTTTGTTAGAAAAACTCACTACAGCGCTTGACCCCTGCAAGAGTGCAACAAAACCCATAAGATAACTACAAATCCATCCCTCTGTTCCTGACTTCCTAACAAGATCAGCCCAATTGTTAGAGACACTGTGAGGAAGGTGAAAAACGAGAACCCTTTTGTTCCAATGAAGTGTTCCCGCAAAAATTCCTTACTAGCCCCTATTGGCAACCAGGTGGTACCCTCAGTGCCCCTGGGAGGGAGGGTTGGGGAATGAAGCTGGAGGGGGCGCAGCGGGCGGGAAGGCCCCCCCTCCCGCTTGGGAAGGGGAGGGGTCCCCCAGCCCGCGCCTGCCCATTGGCTACAGCCCTGTCACCGGGGCAACCCTGGCTGGGCCACCGTTCTCCCCACCACGGCCTGGCCGTATGCCCAGCATTTTCCCGTGGCAGCCTGCTCGCTGCAGCGGGGAGCGTGACCTTCCTCCTCCTTGCCTCATCCCGACAGGGAGCGCAACAAGAGGCCCTGGGGGCCGCCTTTAAGACTGGCCAAGGGCCTTTGTGTGATCCAGTGGCTACCAGATAAGTCTCCTCCTCCCACCAGCTTGTACCTGGATGATATCCTCTTTCTATGTATGCACTCAGATTGCCACAGACTGGAACTGAGGCAGCGAACTTAACTCTCATACCAGCAGCTAGGTGTGAACATGAGCCCTGGGCTGTCCTCCCGCATGATTTCTGGAAACGCAATCCGTGGTAAGCACATTGCGGGATCCGTGCTTTGCACTACCAGACATAACGCCCAGTAGGTGTGTGTCAGTTCTGAAGAGTGGCTAGGTTTAGGTCTGGTAACACTCATCATCTGTGAAGCAGGCAGGGCCTAGGTTTGGAAGAGGGAGAAAAGCTGCTGTTTCTTTCTAGCACTGAGAGGGAGTTAGGATTACTTTCAATTTATCAGACACCTGCTAGCTAGAGTCCTCCTGCTGGGAGTTCTAGCATCTTTGCCACTTCCCTGGAGTTAGATTGTGCTGGGCTTTTCCCCCCCTTCCACTTTTACATGCCGTGCTTATCTGGATGGTGAGGCTTTCCTTTTTTCTCTCTGCCTCTGGCAGTTAGGCTTAGTTCTCAGGCAGGCCCTGAGATGTGCTTTGGACTGGTCTTTCAGCTTTAAAAAAACAAATTTACAGCTTATTCAGCATCCAGCTGCCCCCTTTAATCGTTTGATGTCTGCAAAGTGTCTCGTCATTTGTGCTGTTACATTAAGTTGCGGTTTTAAAATCTTCCTGTGGACCTTCGGCATTTTAACAATGCTCCCTCTGAATTCTTTTTTGGGCTGTGGATCAGATTTATCCTCCTTTTCATATTTTACAGTCTTTCTGAGATGTGGCCTTATTTCTCTCATCCCCTCCCTGTTTGTGGTTTTCTAGTAACTTGGTTTGCCAACCTGGCTCCTGTTTGGTGGAAGGTGTGCTCTGGTATTTGTGCATTGGTGGAGAGGAGATGGGGAGCCTTGAGACACAGCTGAAGACTCTTTAAGGATGGTTTGTTTTTCATCTGATTGCTGAAAGGCACTTTGATGTGTAATCAGTAGGGATGGACGAACAGAATGTGGTTCGGATGTTCGGTCGTTCGGATCGAAACCGGAGTTTGGGTTCGATGGTTCGGTTCAGCTGAGTTCGGTTTGGCCAAACTTGACTGAACATTCAAAAATAGCGAAATCGAAACCGAACCGAAATCAAAACCGAAACCTAATATTCGGCCCTGGAAAGACATTTTTCCTGCCTCCAAACTCATCCGAACATGACAGAACTGTTGGGTCGTTCGAGAGTTCGGTTCGGACGTTTGGTTCGGACGTCCAAACAGACCGAGTTCAGTCCAAACTCCCAACATCCGAACCACGTTCGCCCATCCCTAGTAATTAGCACTACAGACGTGTGCTTTAGAATATGCAGAGAAAAGGCATTACCCAGCCATGCCAAGAGGCCAGGAAGCTACAGGGACCTGACACAGACCGAATAGTGCTTAAGAGTCTTTACATGACACCTGCGGGACAGTGCGGGGGTGGGTGGGATCGTTTTCGAATGGTTCCATTCATTCCTCACCGGAAGAACTCAGCGCGTGGTACTCAGTGATTATTTTTCATCTTACCGTGACCTCCCGTGTGGGGTCCTGCAGGGTTCGGTTTTGTTCCCTCTCCTGTTCAGCGTGTACATGCAGCTGTTCGGCGAAGTGATCAGAGAGTTCGGGGTGAGGTGTCATCAGTACGCGGATATCGCCCAACTGTATTTCTCATTTTCAACTGACCCAGGCCCAGCTGTCTCGGTGCTTACCCGGTGTTTGGCAGCTGTGGGGGACTGGATGAGGGCTAACCGACTGCGACTGAATCCTGACAAGACGGAGGTGATGATAGTGGGTAAGTAAGAAGAGTTGACAGCTCCATCGATTGATGGAGTTTGCCCTTTGCTGATGTCCCGGGTGTGGAACCTGGGTGTGCTCCTCGATGCGCAGCTCTGCCTGGATCTCCAGGTGGAGGCTGTGGCGAGGAGTGCTTTCTGCTAGTTACATCTGGTGCAGTGGTTTTGGCCGCTGGTTTTGGTTCCGGACCTAGCCACGATCATTCATGCTTTTATTACCTCTCGATTAGACTACTGCAACGCGCTCTATGTGGGGCTACCTATGGTGATGGCTTGGAAGCTGCAGCTGGTGCAGAATGCGGAGGCCCGGCTCCTGGTGGGGTTGGGCCGCCGGGAGCACATTACACCAGTGCTCAGGTCTCTGCACTGGCTGCCAATAGACTTCTGGGCCCGATTCAAAGTGTTGGTCTTAACCTATAAAGCCCTACATGGTCTGGGCCCTGCTTATCTGCGAGACCGCCTCATTCCCTGGGTCTTGAATCGGCCCCTACGATCGGCTGGGACACACTGCTGGAAGTCCTCCGGGTTTCCCGGGGGGCCATGTAGAGCAGGGCGTTCTCAGTCGCTGTGCCTGCGGAACTCCCGGTAGGGGCACGTCTGGCCCCGAACCTCCCAGCCTTCCATAAGAACTGCAAAACCTGGCTGTTCCGTCAGGCATTTGGTGAGGGACACGGGTAGGGTGGAGAAGGGGGGCGGGGGGGAGGATGGGGAGGTGTGTATTTTTGTATTTTATGATGGATTTTAAAATGTTAGAATTGGTTTATATTTTTATAATGTTGTTAGCCGCTCTGAGCCGCCGAGGCAGGGAGAGTGGGATATAAGTTTTGTTAAATAAATAAATAATTAAAATAAAGAAATAAAAATAACTCGCCCCTATTCTTTCCCAGTTTGGTGCAAGTTTAAGCTCTCTAGGACTTACTGGTGTCTTTTTGGACAGGGCTGGGGTGTGCTCCTGTTTTGACTCCCTGTACGCAGGGGGCAGGGAACCTTTTCCATATTGAAAATTTGTATGCACTCCAAGGGCTGCGTATAAGTTGGGGGATTTGGGAAGAGGAGGGTTCAGATCATGAATACGTGCCATATATCTCTCCCCTATCCTTGTGTTCATGCCCTCATTTCTGCTGTGCTTGGGGGTAGGAATTGGATTCCAGGGGCCAGACCCAGGAACTGGAAAAGGTCAAATTAAAACTACCCATGGACTATCTTGTTCGTACGACAAGGACTCTCAGGGAGGCATTATTGGTTCCGTGCTGTGGCACTCCCTTCCCCCGGAGGTTCGTTTGAGCCTGAGCATCTTCTGGAAGCGGTGTCAAACCTTTCTGTTTGAAAAAAGGCATAGGGAGGGTAGGGTTGGGGGTGGTGGTTTGGGGTAGGGGTGTGGAAGGTGGATGTGGAGAATAGGAAGGTGGGATTGGGTGGGTTTTGTGGGTGGGTTGTGGGGATTTTTTTTTTGGGGGGGGGCTTATTTGTATTCTAGCTTTTATAAAATATTTGATTTCTGGGCCTGAGGTTCCCCACCACTTATAGCATGTGGAAATATATATTTAATAATAATAATAATTAATAAATTAATAAACAATTTTATGTATATAACGCTCCCCTATCTCTAAATGGCACTCCGAGTGCTTTACAATAATAAAAATATAAAACTAGGGCATGAAATTTCACTTGAATTGCGGGAGAAAAAAAAAATTCAGTCGCCAGCTTTTATCCTGATTATTAAACCGTTCTTGCCCCACTGCCCCCCTGAACCAGTCACTAGCCTGTTTTCTGGGCACCAAAGGCAGGTTTTGTGCCCCAATAAAACAACATAAAAATCAATTTAAAACTATTTAAAAAGGAAAGGAAAGGGGGAATAAACGTTTATTTTTTATTTATATGCATCGCACCACATGGGCTCATGGCAGGTTACAACATAAAAAAACAACACATAAAATTACAAAAAATAAATATACCTCCCAGCTGGCAACTCGGTATCCCCGCTCACCAAACGCTTGGCCAAGAAAGGAAGCTTTTACATGGCCTCCGCAAATGTTTAGGGGGATGGATTGACTACTGAGGCATTTGCATGAATACTAGCTCCTGAGACTAGTTCCCTTGGGAGGGTTGTCCCCCATCATAACCCGCGTAGTCTCCCCAAGGGGCTGTGAATGCACACTGATAAGTGCATTCTTTTGACTTTAAACTCCTGGCTAAAAGTTTTGTGGAAGCCAGGCCTTTAAAGAATGAAGGTGAAAATGTTTACCCAACTCTTTTTGGCTTTCCAGAGCCATTTTACAGATGGAAAGCACTGCAGATAAATATAATGGCATACCAAGGCTGCAATCCTTCGCCAGTGGCAAGATTACCATAGACTTTGAGGTGAGGCGATTGTCCTGCAGCACTATTTGAAATACATGCTCTTCCTGTACAGTCCTACCGATGTTTTTCTCTCACACTATAAATTCCATTCATGAAGGGTGCTTGGAGGTAAGGGACCATGATCCATCAGTCACTTACTTCTCTGGAGTAAGTGCTTAGTAGATCATATGCTGAATCTTTCCCTCGCTTTTGAGAAACTCCTTTGGTTTTCATTGTTTCTCTGCTCTGCAAATATGTTTCTCACAGAGTGGTTTTAAAACCGATTTAGCATTCCATCGCTCCTGCCGACATAGCTGATCGTTCACAGTCTGTTTGAACTGCTCGGCACCCGCAGCATGGATCCAGTCGTTGTGATGTGTGTTGGGCTATTTTGAATCTGCCTGAAAAGAGTAACTGGCATGAGAGTTAATCAGAAACGTCCTATAACGATCTCTTTGTGTGCATATCATTTTGTTGTGCTCTCGCTGCTGCTAGCCTTTGTGCAGGCTAGCGTGCCTTTGATCTGTTAATGAGAATTCTGATGGGGAAGACAATATGCCAATATGGAAGACAAATGTCCACATACATTTAAAAGCAATTTGTTTCTTCACTGGTAGATGCTCCTGGGAACAATCCTTATTCAAGTGAATCTAATGGAGGTAACTTGTAGAAATAATGGTTGCAGGATCTGACACTAATAGAAGTAACAGAGGAGCCACAGTCTTTATAATCACTGTGCATTACATGATAGAAATCCTGTGTGTACAGAACACAGAGAAATCCACTTCAGTTGAACTTGTATAACTCACTTCTAAGTCAAAGAAATGTATTTTTTCCCGTACCAAATCTAGCAAACGTATTGCATTTGCTTCTTCTCCCGGATAAGCTGAATGCTGTACCCTGATAACTCAAAGTTTTCAAGTGTATAGAGGTAAAAATATCAGTACGTTTGTGTGCGTTAATGACTTTTGGGCAGCATGTGATTAAAATATGTTTGTATAACCTTCAAGCTTCCAGTGCATGGCGGAAGGGCCATCATCCCCTACCTGCATTGTAAGCCCTGCTGTCCAGATGAATGACAGTGAACAGGTGTGTTGCTGCGTTTGCTTTGCAAGCTTGAAGGGTCTAGATTACAATATTTTTACCACATGCTGCCAAGAATGTTCCTAGCTGATCTTAAGGAGCGTGATGGAACATGAGGGAGGATTTGGTCTTTTAAATACATTGGACTCAAGCTGTTTAGGGCTTTATCAGTAAAATTCAGCACCTTGAATTATGCCCAGAAACCTGTTAGAAGCCAGTGTAGGTGGAAAACGATTGGAAACCAGTTGCCCCCCTAACTGTCCTTCCATGTCCCATTGCGGCCCCTGTGATCAGCTGGGAGTGCCACCCTGTGGGTAACGCATGTTAGCCTTGTTCGTACGACAAGGCCCCCCAGGAAGGTGTTCTCAGTTGCTGCCCTGATGTTATGGAATTCCCTTCCCCTGGAGGTTCATTAGAGCCCAAACCCAAGTGTGTTTGTTGGTTTATCTATTTATTATGTACCTTTGTATCCTGCCCTATGTCGGGGGCGAGTTACTCTATATAAAGCAACATATAAAAATGCATAAAATGTCTTACAATATGTAAAAATTCCCTACCCTTTCCCCATCACCCCTTCCAAGCTCTGTCCCAGCCCACCAAATGCTTGGCCAAATAAAAAGATCTGCATCATCGCCAGAAAATGCTCAGACCCTAGCTCTAGTCACCTCAAGGGGAAGGGAGTTCCAAAGTCATGGAGCAGCCGCCAAACAACACCTTTCTCTGTGTCCTTGACGTATCGACTTGTTGCATGGGTAGAACTTGCAAGTTTTTGCTGGACCTGAAGAATTGTGATGGAGCAAAAGGATGACGGTGTTCTTTAGATATATAGAGACCCAGACATTGGAGTTAACATATGTGTTATTGTCTTTTATGTTTTCTCTGGGTGTGGCATGTGTGCTCTCTTTCTTAAAGCAGATGTGAGCATGCAAGAGAGCAGATACATACATTTCGATTATTTGCCGCTATCTCCTGAGGCCAGCTGAGCAGCAGCAGCAGGCAGTAGCAGACACTTAATTGTGCACTAGGTAAGTTTGGCATGACTCCAGCCCGACAGCGATATAATCATCCAGGATATACTGAAGGTATTGATTGTGCTTAGATAATTTTTTTCCATAGGAAGGCCTGAGTAGTAGAAAGGTAATTAGGAGTAATTAAAAGGTAGTTAACTTGGAGTTATTTAGATGAAGAAGCATTTTGATCTCTTGCGTGCCTGTAAACTTCAGGGTGCTTGGAAGCCCTCTGTCTGTATTACCCAGCATTGAAACTGTCATTCAAGTGGAAGGACTAAATGGGGATGTTGTTTGGGTTTTTTTGTTTTTGAATGTTTATGCCGCCCTTCCCATAAGGCTCAGTGCAGCTCACAATCCACAAAAAAGTTAAAAACATTAAAATTCATACAGTAAAAACTAAGGAGTGGGAAACGTAAGGGAAGTAAAACTGCCGTAAAACTGTTGTAAAAATTCCTGGAAAGTGACTAAAAGACCCAGAAAGTGATGAAAAGTGACAAAAAATCCTGGAAAGTGATGAAAATGGTTGAGTGGGGGGGGGGGGGGGGGGGGGGGGGGGGGGGGGGGGGGGGGGGGGGGAGGGTGTCAGAAATAGCAGAAGCACAGAATCGCTGGAAACTGACAAAATCCTGATGGACACTTTCAAGCACTTCCAAAAGGTTGGTATTTATTTTCGGAACAGGAACACTTGCTCTCATCTCAGTCCTGTTAGTATTGACCTCTCCCTGTCCCTGTTCCATGAACAAGGAGAACAAGGAGTTCAATAATGTAGGCTTCTCCTTCTGAACTCCCTGCTTAGGAACTTGGAAGTAACTGCCAGGCGCCAGCAGGGGGAGGCAGAATAACAAGCTGTCGGTGAGCAGCCATCTGCGGTGCTGAGGGAGAAATACTGAGGATTTAGCAAATTAGGGAGTTCCTTTTCTTCTCTTACTCTGACTACAAGGTAGAAAGTAGGGGTGTGCAGGAAGCACACCATTTGTTTTCATTTTCGTTTATAAAAAACACTTTTTGGGAGGATTTTCGTAAACAACCCTAAAGTTTTCATCCCCCCTGTTTTGTTTTATTTTATTCAAAATAATAATAATTTTGAAAAAATCACTGCTCATGCACAAAACTGCTGCTGGGGGCCATTCTGTGCTTGTGTGGCCCTTTTCCATAATGGCGCCCAAAACACCGGTGCCATTTTGGAAAAGGGCAGCCGGCCCGAGTATGCACAGTCTGGCTACTCTTTCCTCAAATGGCATAGATGCTGACAGTGCCATTTTGGAAAAGGACTACGCATGTGCAGAATGGCTGTGGCAGCCATTTTGCGCATGAGCAGTGGTATTTTTATCGTTTTTAATAAATTAAACAGAAGAAATGAAAACTGATAGAAGCAAGCGACAATCATTTGCTTATTCATCCATGTTCATAACATTAGTCATGAAAACGAATGGGACTTCCTTCGTTTTCGTAACTAATTAAAACGATATGAATTGCACACCCCTAAGAAACCTCCTTCCCTGCTTTAACCACAGTTGTTTGGAGAGGTTAATACTTCTCCTTTAGCATCATTTTAATTCACTGCTTGTGAGGACACAGAGCAGGTTACGGTAAGTTAGGAGGTACTTACCTTCCCAAAAGCACTCATGAGAACAGGGCACCATCCTGACCATTGGGCTAATTGGCGCCACTTGAACAGGGCAGGGGCCTTTAAAAACCTGCACTAGGAGTTCAGACAAGAGTGCCAGGGAGAGCTCCAGAAGGAAGGGCATGATTGCCCAGGGAGACTACAAAACAGGAAAGCCCAGAGGCTGGGAGTGCAGGGCAGAGTGTGTGGTGAGACAGAGAGAAGGCCCAGGAAGAAAGAAGCCATGGATTGATAGGTATAATTGGTGCTTTGTTCACTAATCAATGGAGTTCACATAAAATGAAGGCTAAAAGCTCAAGAGTCTTCAAATGAGTAGGGATGTACTAACAGAACCGAGTTCAGAAATTCGGTTCGGTTCAAAAATAGAATTCGGTTCGAAAGTTTGGTTCGGTCAACTGAACTATTTGAGTTCGGTCGAATTCCGAACTTCCGAACCGAGTTCGTACATTCAAAACCGGTTTTTTTGACCTTCCGAACTGGTTCGAACTCGACCAAACAGTTCGGTTGAGTTTGGTTCAAAGGTTCGGTTCGGTCAACCAAACTATTCGAGTTCGGTCCGAACTTCCGAACCGCGTTCACACATCCCTACAAATGAGGAGAAAGGGGAGGGTTTGGTCCTTATCCTGCAAAGGCTTATAGAAGTCCCATTCCCTCTGACATCACTCCATACAGGGGTGGGGAACCCTTTCCCTCCTGGGGGCTATGTTGAAAATTAGCACAAGCCTCAAGGCCAGTATAGTTGGGGATGGTGGTGCTTTAGGGGTGCGCTTAGAAAGAGGAGGATGCCGATCATGAATCTGTCTCCTATCCTTGTATGCATGTCCTTAGCTCTGCTCCCTTCTCTTGAACTCAGTCTTTCGGTGCTTGGTGATGGGAACTGGATCCAGGGGCCAGATCTAGAAAGTGGAAAGGGATCAAATAAAAACTGCCACAGGCTGCAATTGGCCAGTCCAGTACTGAGGCTCCCCATCCCTAACCTATACATAGTAATTGGAAATGGGGAAAGCCATTGGGTCACCTAATTCTGGCTTACTACTAATGTATGGGGCAGTGATCTCCAAGAGGGATCGGACAGTCAGCTTCATTAGAAAGAATGAGCAGATGGGGAGTTTGCCACTAAGGAGGAGTGGGAAACATAATGGAAGTAAACGGATAAAAAAAATGCATTACATAAATAAAAAAGACTAGATTTGAACTAAAAGCTCAAGGTAAATCTAGTTCAGCTCTTTGTGTAGCAGCAAAGTTAAACGAGGAAGGTGGGGGACAGGGTCACCTTGGAGCGAATGACTTTTACTGTGCCGGATACATACGACATGGTTGCATGCCTTGGGTGTTTATGTATGCAATGAAAATAGCAGGGTGTTATAGCAAGGCTGCACTGTAATTGTACTTCTGACTCGGGGACACTGGTGCAAGTTTTCAAGTTATCTGGTATCTTGCAAGGTATTCTTCCCATTACAGCAAGGTTAATTTGGTCTTGCATTCCAGTTGCTAATTTGTGGTGCAGACGATGACTTCCATCTTATTAAAATTAATTTCTTGGCCACGAGGAATGCTTGTTCAAGTCATTTCTTCTGATCTTTGCAAGAGTCGTGAAGACTCAGTGAGATTGCTGGCATGAAATGGTTCCAGGTCTCATGGTCTTTTTACACCCACCGTTAATTAGAAGCAGATGATAACCTCATGGCCAAAACGTCTTAGTTTAGTGCGTCCCCAAATTTATTTATTTTATTTCCATGATTTTATAACCCGCCCCTCCTTCCTAATGGCAGCTTGGGGTGGCGAACAAGAAGTAATATAAACAAATACAAAATATAAAATACAGAATAATATACAAGCATATAATAAAAATCTCCCAGAGGTCCGAATAAAAATCAAATAAAACCCTGACCGTATAACCCCCCTCCTCCACTACCCGTCCCCCTCACCAAATGCCTGACGAAACAGCCAGGTCTTATATTGTCGACAGAAGGAGGGCAGATCTGGAGAGAGGCAAACCTCAACTGGGATAGAGTTCTACAGCCTTGGTGCGGCCACCAAGAACACCCTTGCAAACGTCGCCACCTGGGAAACCCAAGGAACCTCCAAGAGGGTGCTCCCGGCCAACCGCAGGGGCCGATCCAAATTGTGTTTCGCGGAGTACATGGGTTGCACTTATGAAGTTGAGCTATTGAGGCCTAGAAAATCCACTCCCTGGTTGTAATTAAGAAGTTTTGCCTAGTAATCGTATGTGTGCGCACATGCGCATACACATGGGGGAGAGGCAGTAAGATATCCGTTCTTGAAGAATTTAATCTTCCAAAAATATTGTGTTTCAGGCTCCCATGCTTGCTTTAAAAAAAATTCCTTTGTATGTACTGTAATCTGATGCAAACAGACAGCTGCAGTAACTCTCTTTTGCTTAGAGCTGTGCCAAGCCACGGTAGAGTGAAATTAACAAAACAAAGGTCTCTGCTGTGCAGAATCCTGCAGGAGTTGGTGGAAGAAAGAGGAAGCCACCAAGTCAGTTTCATGCTGACTTCCTTCATCTGGGGAAGCTGTGGGTCGTGGCAGGAACGGTTACTAACATTTTTCACTGGAAAGGCTGAACACAAGCAGAATGGACCGACTAAAGAAAAGAGGTTGAGTTAAAAGTTAAGTCTTTGACTTAAAAGTAAGGGTTGAGACGAGAGCACGTGTTCTTGTTCCGAAGGGAAATAGTAGCCTTTAGGGAGTGCTTACAAGTGTCTGTTGGTACACTGTCGGTTTCTGGTGATTCCGTGCTTCTGCCATTTTTTCCTGTAATTTTCACCACTCTCCAGGACATTTTTTTGTCACTTTCTGGGAATTTTCCGGCAGTTTTACAGCACTTTGATGGGAATTTCCAGCACTTAGCCGGCACGTTTTTGTCTCCATAAACCCCTGGGGGGCTTGGGACCAGCTTGTAGCAGCCCCACTCAACTTGCAAAAAATAACGGAAAATGGTGAAAACAATGGGAAAGCCGGTATGTTTCCATGTCATGGGAATCTTGGTGAATGACTTCCTTCCGACGGAAACAGCACTCACTGAAATTTCTTGTTTCGGGCCTACTTGCAAGTCTGTCAGGGGAAGAGTTTTGGAAGGCTCCTTCCAGTTAAGGGGAATTGTAAGAAGTGACTTCCAATTTCAGATGTTTACAGAACAGCATGTTTGTTAAATTGAGTACTTAATACAGGGCTGGGGAACCTTAGGCCTTGGGGGCCAAATGTGGCCAGTGGCTAGCTTGTGTCCCCCTTTCCAATTATGAATCTGGTCCTTGGATCCACTTCCTACCCTCAAAGCACTGAAAAACTGAGCTCAGAGTAAGGGAGGAGAGAGGAGGGCATGCACACAAGGATAGGGGACAGATCCATATACAGATCTGTGAACTGGACACTCCTCTTCATGAGTGCATCTCTTAAGCACCTTACCCCAACTTCTATGTGGCTTTTGAAGCTTGTACTAATTTTCAAAGTGGCCCCTGGAAGGGTAAAGGTTCCCTAGCACTGACTTAGGGGAAGGAAAAAGGAGCAGCAAGTCATCCAGTCCTCAGTACCTATCAATGGCGAGTTGCTTTTCGGACTCGCTTTATGCTCCCTTGAAAATCCCTGCTTAAATGTTTTGCACCCCTGAAAACAGGGGTACTGATTTTTGGGGATTCAGGTTTTTCTCAGATTTCTTGCTCCCCTCACCCTACGCGCCCAGGCTGGGAGAAATTTAAAGAGGGAGGAAGCCACACTGTTCCCTGCCCATCTTTCTTAATTTGTCAGGGGCTGGCAGCTGTCTCCGTGGGGAAAGCTTTTTGATGGCAGATTTTCAGGAATGGGAGGGGGGAGAGAAGGAGGGAGGGAGCAAACTCGGCTGATAAATTAGCATTCTATTGGCTAGCAGGAGTCAGTAGCCAATAGAATGCTGAAAAGCTGTGCCGAGCCCGCCTCTTCCCTTCAGCTCTCCCCTCGTCCTGTCTGGAAGTCCTCTTCAGATGGGAGGGGGAGAGCAGGATGGAGGGGGCAGATGTTGAGCATTCTACTGGCTAGCAGGAATCTGGGCACCCACCAGAATGCAGGAAAGCTGTGTTGAGCCTGCCTCTTCCTTTAAGCTCCCCCTTCCATATGGAAACAGAAGGGAGTACTGTGGTTGATTTGCACGTTTACCCATGTGATTACCTTGTCTGGGTCTGGAAACAGATGGGAGGGCGCAGCTGAAGGGAAGTGGCAGGCTTAGCACAGCTTTTCTGCATTCTGTTGGGTGCTCAGACTCCTGCTAGCCAACAGAATGCTCAGGATTTGCCCCCTCCATCCTTCTCACCCTCCTCCCATCTGGAAATGACTTCCAGATGGGAGGGGGGAGCTGAAGGGAAGAGGCGGACTCAGTACAGCTTTTCAGCATTCTATTGGCTGATGTCTCCTGCTAGCCAATAGATATCAGCGGAGTCTGCTCCCTCCTTCTCCCCCCCACCTCCCATCCAATTCCTGAAAAAACTGGCATCGGAAAGCTTTCCCTACGGGGACAGCTGCCAGCCCCCAACAAAGTAAGACAGCTGGGAACAGTGTGACTTCCTACTTCCTTCCCTCCCCCCATCAGCACAGAGTAGTCTGTTTTTTGAGATTCCTGCCTTTCTCAGCTAGAATCCAGCTGACTCTCATCTTGTTTCATTTGCAAGAATGAGACGAGAAGCATGATTCTTGTTGAAAAACCGAGAATCGAGTTTCAGCCCTACTGGTTGGGGTCATCCTTCGGGAGGGAAGAGTGACTGACGGCCTTAAAACTGAGGTCATTCAAAATCTGTTCAATAAGCCTGTTCAATAAGCCTGCCCACTAATGCCCCGTCTCTAATCTTCCCTTTTTAGGGAAGATTATTGAATGGTTGGTTGCCTTGGAGCTTCAGGCACATCTCATGTGTTATTAGATTCCTGGATCCATGTCAGTTGGATTTCATCATGGGCATGACATGAGTCTGTGCGTGTGGCCTTAGTTGACAACCTTTGCTTGGCCACTGACAAGGGCAATTTCGCCCTGTTGATTTTGTTAGATCTTTTGGCGGCCTTTGCTACAGTTGATCATGGGATATTGTTGGCACAGCTGCGTGACCTGACGGGTTTGTGGGACTGCTCTTGAGTGGTTCCACTCATTCCTGGCTGGGAGAACTCAGAGGGTGGTGATGGGCAGTGATTGTCCCTTCGTGGTCTCTTTTGAGGGATCCTGTGAGGTTCCATCGTGTCTCCACTCCCGTTCGTTGTGTATCCGAGGCCCCTGGGCAAGGTTGTATGGAGATTTGTAGTGAAGTGCCATCAGTATGCTGATGACGCCCAACTCTGTCTTTTTCATCTGACCCAGGTCCTGCAGTTGTGGTGCTTACCCAGTGCCTGGTTGCTGTTGGAGACTGCCTGTGCATGAACCAACTGAAGGTGAATTCAGACGAGTGAAGTGATACCTGGCTGGCCTTGTGACCTGGAAGATGTAGGGGCCTCTGTTATTGATGGAGTCCAGCCTCCTTTGGTCACTCAGGTTTGCCGCCTTTGGGTACTCTTGGATTCACTGTTAGCCTGGATTGACAGGTTGTGGCAGTGGCCAGGATTGCTTTTCACCAATTGCATATGGTATGAGAAGGCTGTAACCTTTTTTTAAAATTGGATTTGGTCACAGTTGTCCAGGTCTTTGTAACCTCGAAACTAGACTCCTGCAATGCGCTCTATGTAGGACTGCCCTTGATAACTGTTCAGAAGCTACAGTTGGTGCAGAACATGACAGCCTGTCTTCTGTTAGGGCAGGTTGCCGGGACCATATCACACTGGTGCTCCAGAGTCTGCACTGGCTGCCAATAGCTTTCCAGGCACAATTCAAGGTGCTGGTTTTGACCTATAAACCCTAAATGACTTGGGCCCCAGGCATCTGAAAGATCTCCTCTTCCCTCATGTTCTGTCACGGCCTCTTTGAGTTCATCCAGTAGTGCCCTCTTGCAGGTGCCATCTGCCTGTGGAGTTTCTACAGTAAGGGTATGCAGAGCGGCATTCTCAGTGGCTACCCCACGATTATGGAACTCCCTCCCTTTTGGAGGTTCGGATAAATCCAAGCCTGCTCCTCTTCTAGAGATGATGCAAGACCTTTCTATTTGACAGGCAGGGATAGGGTTGGATGGGATTGGGTTGTTGGATAATTCAACAGTCGCAAGTAAAAGCCCATTGCAAGCCCTGCAAACTTAATATGGGGCTTGTCCAGTAGGGGGAGGGTCAGGGGATGAAACAGGTTTTTTTTTCTCTTTGTCTCCTCTCTTCTCCTCTCTCTGTCCTCCATCTTGTCCCGTGCAGTCTGTACAGTATGGAAGCATGCCTTCTGAGTTCTTAGTAAAGTTCTGTTTTGAAGAAACTTCTGCTGTGTGTTATTGAATAGAAAGCTAACTCTACAATAGGTTATAGGGGTGGGAATTCCGGTTCTCCTGAGAACCGATATTGCCGGTATTTGGGTGTACTGGCTTAATTTGATAAATCCAATATTTACCTGTACTGGCATACCAAATTTTTAACATTGGCTGCTTTACTGGATTTTTTACATTGCGACCATTGAAGTCAGTAGCCACAATAATAGCCACAGTGTAAAAAATCCGGTAACATGGCTAATGTTAAAAATCTGGTATGCCGATACCGGTAAATCGGTATCAGGGAGATCCAATACCAGTAAATCCGGTATTCTCCCCGGTGTCCCACCCCTAGGTTATGGGCCCAGGACATCTTCAAGGCAATTTTGAAGACTAGAAGCAGTCCAGAAGGAGTGCAGACTGTGAAAGAAAACTCTCAGACAGAGAGGCCTACTGACTGTGAGTAAGAAGGCCTAAATCCCAGAAGGGGAAAGAGACGGAAGCAAGTATGACAAGCAGCTCAGAGCTCAGACTTTCAGTAGGAAAGCTGAACAATGTAAACTACCAATTGTGGAAGTTTAAAGTGGAAATGCTGCTGTCTAAAGATGATCTATGGGAGGTGATTACCA
>QEPC01007499.1:8608036-8716418 GCA_003113815.1 Sphenodon punctatus | reverse complement strand
TTTGACCACGCTTCCCAGGACATTCCCCCGGCTAGCCCGGGAAGTGTGGTTCAAATTGACCCCATGTGGGTATTCACCGTGGCGAACATCTGGCGGCCGCCAAACAGACGTTCGAGACACGGTGACCACAGGTGGGTATTCACCGTGGTTCACCGTGATCTCGTAACGTCTGAAAATACCCACTGTGCACCATGTATTGACCTGTATATCCTTGATGTCCCAGTGCTCTGTCTGCTGGATGGCTCTGGAAGCTTTCAGTCATCGGGTAATAGGGTTGGAGTTTTTCTATTGAAAATTCTGCGGCAATATTGATCAAGAACTGGACTTTATGTCTGTCTGGGACTGCTGGGTTTCTGTGCTGCTAGGAGGGCCTGGTTCATTACTGGTTAAGAACATAAGAATGGCCATAGATTCTTGGTTCTCAGAATTGGAAGGAGGCATGGAAGGTTTACTGAGGGGCATGAGAAGGACTGTATTGATGGAGAGTTACTTTGTGATCTTCTTTTGATTTTGGTAAATGCCCACAAAGGTGGAGTGTGCCCACAAGAGAAGGGTGGAGTGGGTTTATGAGGGTTGGACAGGCTGAGGTAAGGTGGCCAGATATGAAAATTTTAGATTACACTTATGAGAAATACAGGTTGCAGGGTTGCACTGGAGCCAATCCACCCCTGCAACCTGTATTTCTCATAAATGTCCTTTAAAATTTGCATATCAGGCAACCCTAGGCTGAGGAGACATGCTCGGGGCAGGGAAAGGGAGGGAAAAGGCTGAAGGAGCATGTTCAGGAGGAGGTAACCTCCCCTGAGAAGTGACATCCTTAAAAGCACCCCTTAAATGAAATCGTCTTGAAACATGTATAAAAACAGAGCATAAATGGAGTCACCCATCTCTGGATATTCACTTCCAGCTGATGGTAGTCAGAGGTTTCAACTTGGGTAATAGCTATTGGTGGAGCTATCCACCGTGAACTTATTTAATCCTTTTCTCTTAGGTCCTACCACAGGTGGTGATAACAGTTCCTTCCCCCCGAGTGGAGGTCACCATTTGGACCTGACTCTCTGTACTAAGTGATGTCAATTTTTCCTAGTCTTTGGGTGAAAACAGACATGACACTAACCACCCTTTAACCACCCTTGGTGGTTATTTATGCATGTTGCAGGGCTATATTGGTGCCCTATGCAGCCCTGAAACATGCATAAATAACCACGAAGGGTGGTTAAAGGGTGGTTAGCATCATGTCTGTTTTCACCCATAGGTGCTAAAGCAAGACGACTTGCAGAATTGCTTTGTTTGAGCAAGCAGGCCTCCCCCCCTTCCCTTTATGCAAATCCTTGTGGATCCTGACAAACTCACTGGGAGGAAATGTGACACATGAAGCTTTGAAGCATTTTATTTTCTGGATGGAAAGCTATTTCTGTGCCTTCAGTTTTGTCACTTCTTATTTGTTGGGAGTCCTGAAGGATGGAAATGTGCTCTCCACAATCTTCCAGGGTATATTTTTATCTAATAGTATTAAAGAGACTGTAATTCTCAAAGAGAATCCCTTTGTGTCTTAATGGTTACTAATGAGTGAATTGGAGTCGTTTGCTCCCCCCTCCCAAATTGGTAATTGAACGTTGCATATCAGTAAAAGAAAATAGCTTAAGGCTACAGCAAATATTTCCTTGATATATTTCATGGCTCATTTTATTGATATATTATTTTGTAAACTATGGGTGACTTGCCTTGTTTCTGAGCAAAATAACTCGCATCAATCAACCTAAGAGGGTAATTTAAAAAAATAAATAAAAAGAATCTTGGTATGGAATAGTTCAGGAATTTCATTTTATTTTTTATGGGGTTTTATTATTTTTTTTGCTGCTAAACTCTGGAAAAGGTAAGTGAAAATCGGGTACCTTCAGCTTGTAGGTTTTTTCCCTTCCTTTTTAAATAATTTTTTTAAAAAAGAAAATCTGTTGTGCAACTTTTCCCATTGCTGAAGTATTCAGATTTAAAAAAAACAAAAAACAAAAAAAGCCCCTGAGTTTGCATAGCATTGAATGAAAATAAAGCAAGGATTAGAAATGTCACCCACAGCTTTTGTCACACCTCATTTCAATGTAAATGAGATGCAGGGGGAGGTCATCTGTTGTAGTTGGTGGCAAAACTTGTTCCTAAGGGATCCCAGAAAACATATTGGGAAGTGAACCCTTTCAGTGCCTCTTAGCAATGTAACATGCTTGAGAATGTTTGACTGGCATTCTCAAAGTTTAAAGTTCGATGTATTATCACATATTGAATTAAACGTACAACAGTGTGGTTTTTATGACATCTTCTTACTTGTTGCCAGAAAACATATGGGTCTGTGAAGCAAAATGTCACCGGAACATCCGTTTTGTAAATTTTATTTATTGATTTGTTAAATTTATATCCTGCCTTCTCCTGCCCAATGTCAGCTCAGGGGGGCTAACAACAACAATAAAACCTATTATAAAATCACAGAATAATATAAATACATAATATAAAACTATCAAAATGCTGTAACTCAAAAAGACCTAAATACCCCCACCCACTACCCATCCCCATCACTGAAACAGCCAGGTCTTACACTGTCTAGGAGGGGAGAGCCGGAGAGAGGTGAATCTCTGCCCGGATAGAGTTCCACAGCCTTGGCATGGCCACAGAGAATGTCCTCTCAGCTGTTGCCACACGGGATACCTGAGGAATCTCTAAGAAGGTGCTCCCAGCTGGCTGCAGGGGACGATCCAGGACACCAGGGAGGGGGGGCTGGGGGGATGATGCCATAAACTGGAAAATCCAGTTTCTGTCTGAAAACTCTTGTCTCTGCTGCAGCTATGGTTACAGGTAGAAAGCGTGTGAAAATATTGGCTGTTTTTCAGTTTGTGTATCATAAGCCTTGATGTTTGATCTGTTGCACTTTCTGCTTTGTGTGCTATCATAACGGCAGTTGTATTCACATGTGTGGGGGGTTCGAGGGGGGTGGAGCTGCGAACCCCACGGGGAGGAAGGAATGGATGGGGAGGAAGAGGGAGGTCCACCCAGCCCCAGCCCGAGGCCTGCCCTGGAGTGAAAAGGCGTTGCCTGGAAAAAGGATCCCTCAGGGTCTTATACGGCGGTATGGAGGAACTAGTTGCTCCCCGCCAAGCTCATCACAGGGATGCAGGCCAAGCCTATTCCCAACCAGGGAATGCCCCTCTATCGCAGGAGCCACACACACGGAACCCGGGGACCTGGAGGAAGTGGCGGGGAATGTGCTGGTCACCCCAGAGGTGCGGGGACAACGAGGAGGGGACTCCTTGCACACAGAGGCTCCTAGGGCACCACGTGAAGACAAAGGGGAACGGGTGCAAACACTTACAAGTAAGGGTGGGACACCAGGGCAATTACCGGGTACCGGATTTACCGGATACCAGTTTTCAAAAAAACAGATTCCCGGATTAAATCCGGTATACCGGTACCGGATTTATTCCATTGATTTCAATGGGGCACTGTCCCCATTGAAATCAATGGAATAAAAAAATTCCTCCTCCCTCCCCCTCCCAGGCTGTGCGGGTGGAAGAGAGGACACCCCCCACCCACCCTGCCCAGCCTGGATTTTTGTTTTAAAAAAGACCCAGAGGCGAGCCCACCCCCCAGCACCAGCGGCCGCGGCGTCCCCGCAGCCGCCGGTAAGTATGACCCGATCCCTGGGGGGGGGGTTTAACACCCCCCCAACCCCCCAGGGATCACCCCTACTAAAGTTCAGTGCGCTTACCTTGCGGAGCTCCGGCGGCGGCGGGCGGTCCGGCGGCCTCAGCGCCGGCTGTGGCTGCCGGCGTCAGAGACGCTCTAGGCCTTCCGGGGAACTTCCGGGTTTCCCCGGAAGGCCTAGAGCGTCTCTGACGCCGGCAGCCACAGCCGGCGCTGAGGCCGCCGGACCGCCCGCCGCCGCCGGAGCTCCGCAAGGTAAGCGCACTGAACTTTAGTAGGGGTGATCCCTGGGGGGTTGGGGGGGTGTTAAACACCCCCCCCAGGGATCGGGTCATACTTACCGGCGGCTGCGGGGACGCCGCGGCCGCTGGTGCTGGGGGGTGGGCTCGCCTCTGGGTCTTTTTTTAAACAAAAATCCAGGCTGGGCAGGGTGGGTGAGGGGTGTCCCCCCTTCCACCCGCGCAGCCTGGACTCGGGGAGGGAAACACGTTTTTTTGGTGGTTTTTTTTTACATTGCGGCCATTCATTTGAATGGCCGCAATGTAAAAAAAAAAATCCGGTACCGGGAATCCGGTAAACGGGCTGGATTACCGGGTTGAATCCAATAATGCCGGTACACCCAGTACCGGCATTATCGGATACCGGAAGATCCGGTAGTCCCACCCCTACTTACAAGTATCCACGGGGCTCACTCACTCGCACAGCCTCACTCTCTCACACTCAGCGTCGCTCTCAGACTCAGGCAGGGGGGAACAATCCAGTCGCAAAGAAACACAAGGGCCGGTTTCACAAGGGCAAAGCTCTGATTACCAGCGGAGGAGGTTTGTGTGTTCCTTCCTTATGAAGGCTGTGCCTGCGTCTGACCTCGCAGGCGCGTTGAGCGTCGAGCGGCAGCTGGGAGGGCGTGACTGACTGACGTACGTCAGGAGGGGGCATGGCTGGCCCCGCTGTTTCCCCAGTATCGCGTTGTGGTGGTTCCGGGGGCGGAGCCACGTGGAGCGACGTCCGTGCTGGTACAGGGAGAGGGGGCTGCCCTGTGGATATGCGCAGCGGGGGTGATGCTGGCTGGGAAGGCTCCTGCGGTGTTACTGGGGTGTGTGGACCTGGTGATAGGAGCGCTGGGGTTACTAGGCGGCCGGGTTGGGCCCCCCCCATTCTCCCCTAAGTTGTGAGGGGGTAGGCAATGTCTCCGTGGTCTGCCGGCGCCCCGCCTGCTCTGCTGCCGCCGCAGTCCCCATCTCCTCAAGCCCCAGGGCCTGACAATGTGTTACTGCCTATTTCTGCTTGTGCTGTTCTCTGGGCTGCTGCGAGAAGACATTTGCAGTAGCAAAACGGAAGAGGGCAGGCACGTAATGAGTTAGGTCTATGTATGTATGGTAGCCCGGGGCCTAAGATGCAGTTGCCATACCATAAGGGCAGGGATTGCTCATATCGCATGGGATTGCCCCTGAGATACAGTTTCCATAGATGTGAGGACTGGATTTTGATGTCTTCACTCCTGTGACTTGCAGACAGAGCACACAAAATGACAGTTGTGGATTGCCCAAATTTTAATAAGCCACCTATATATTATCAGCTGTATAACAAAGTATAGTACATATAGAGCAGCTGATATAACAAACTAGGGTTAGCTAGAGCGGGTGGGACAGTGGACTTGAATCCACAACAGGTGTCCTTTATAACTGTCCATTGACTATAGCAAATCCCATAACCAACTTAGTTTTCTTAAGAGTTTTTGAGGGACGTCTATAGAAGTCTGGACCAAAGTACAGCTGACATGCTTAACTGCATGGCAGCCATTGGATTTGCAGTAACTGATTCACATTGACAATGGCTCTTCTTACATGAGACGCTCCCACACATGGACACCCATCATCCACATGGGGGAGCATCCTGTGTAAATGTGGGGGTGCATAGGTGTGCAGTCCCGTGACCCCCACAGGGTCCCACCCACCCACACAGAGCAACCGGCGACAATGCAGGTTGCGCCGTGTGTGGGGATGCAGGGGGGATGGGATTGGTGTGCGCCGGTGTGCACCCACCCACCTCCGCACCTGTGTGCCCACGGACCACCCCCATTTAAAAAGGGCCAGAGATTAGTTACCAGGCAGTATATATTTATTATTTGACAGTTTAACTGATTTACCAAAATACCGATTAATAATGTTTTACTGCTTTGCGCCATTTACCTTGTAACCACGTTGTCATTTACCAGTCCATTCCAGTTACCAGCTAGCTCCGTTTGACCATAATTACTCCCCGGACCTGGCTTCAAGTTTAACTCGGTTTGCCATTGGATGCCTGATTCAGATTTACTGGGTGCAGCTTTGCTGTTGGTTTGGAAGTAAACCCGAAACGATAGAACACAGAAAAACTGTAAATTGGTTACAGGGTAAATCGATAATGTGATAATGGCAAAATAGAATTAATTGGTATTTCAGCTATTTGGTTAACAGTTGTGGCATGCGGTTGCTGATTGGTTAAGGATTAACTATCCAGAGTTTTGGTTTTCAACTGGTTATGGAATTAGCCATCCATTTCAGCTCTTGACTAGAGCCCCGAGGCCCAACCCAAATCTGATGGGACCGAGCTGTTTCCATCAGATTCAGCTCAGGGTGGGTGCACTCTGCCAAAGTCCTTTGGGCTTGTGTCAGGCTCCTTGGTGGCAGGAGGCCCCGCCTCTGCGGAGCGCCATGATGTCATGGTGCTTTGTTGGGGTGAGGCCCCATCAGAAAAGTGGTGTTAACTTGGAATGCTAGGAGTGTGCCCAAGCCCCTCTGACTTAGGTTAAGCTCCCCAGCCAGCGGAAAGTCCTGCTTCCCATGAAACATCATGTACCGGTGTGCTGTGGGGGAGCACCTGGACACATTGAGCTTGGACTTTCAGGAGCCCAGCTGCATTGGCCTTAGGCCAATGCAGTCAGGCTTGGTTCTAAATTTGGGGTCCAAGCAGTGCTCAATCAGGACTAGGGCTGTAGCGGAATGTCGCAGCGGTAGCTATTTCCGCCGGAAACAGCGTTTCCGCAATTAGTGGTACGGCATAGCAGAAGCTTTCATTCTGCTAGTTTCATTCCGCTACTTCCGTAGTTCTGCTAGTTTCATTCCGCTACTTCCACAGGCTCCGCAAAATAGCGGAAACATGACATTTTCGCTACTTCCGCCATTCCGCCAGCGCCACAAAATAGCAGAACGGCGGTTTTCTGACAGTTTCCGCAATTTGCAGAATGCCGGCGGAATTAGTGGAATGTCGGCAGAAAAGCCGCAGTGTGGCGGGGGCAATTCCGAAATGGCAGAATGGAATCGCGGCGCGGTAACTGCTGCTGCCGCATCAGCCCTAGCCAGAACCACTCTTATCCCCATGCTTACTGACGCCCTCAAAAGACTAGTCCTTGCAATGAAGCCCACACCTTCTCCATTGCTCACCAGAGTTTAAAGTAGTACCAAGGCTGCTCAGTGACCTCCGAAGAGAACCCCTAGACTGAAGGAAGCAATGTTGCATCCTTTGTGTTCAGTATTACACCATGACATGAGGTACAGTTTAAAGGCTCTTACTCCAAGCAGTGACCAAAAATCTTGAGTCCCACTGTCAGCTCTGCCCCTCATTAGCTGCTGGGCCTCATGAGACACTGGTCCCGATCCGATGCTCCGTGGATCCTGTGTGGAGCCGTGTGTGCATGTGGTTTCCACAGGGCACAATGTACTCGCTATGGGGATCCGCGCGGTTTGCGCACGACTCTGTGCATGCACAGCTCCACACGGGATCTGCGGGGCATTGGATCGGGGCCCTGGGGGCAAGAATTTCTGGAATGGTAAAGCAGCAGGCTGTGGGGGGTGGTGATGGGAAGTTACAAGTACTTTATGCCTAAGAAAATCAGTCTCCTAACTCCTCTGTTTATTTTCTCTATCTGCAAGGTAAGGATGACCTTTAACATACATGGCAGGGTTGCTGCAAGAGAAGTGCTTCTTAGTGGGTTTTTTTGAGCTGTGGGAGAAGGTTAGAGATACCAACCACCTGCCATATAGTGACCTTGTGACAAAGCAGACAGTGGCCCTATAACAGGGCAGAGTCCCTGCAGTCACTTTAAAGCAAGCTATCGCCAGCCATGGGACTGGGCTAACGGGGTGGCAAACGCCAAGGGAAGGAGAGCCAGCTGTGAAGGGTGTGGATGAGCCAGCCCACAGAACTTGAAAAGCCAGAGAGGACACAGTATAGGGGAGGCTATGAAGGAGGCAAGGAGCTGAAAGGGAGCTCTGCCTCCAGGACTGAAGCTCGGAGCGTGTTGCCTGAGATAAGGGTTATATCTGTAAGCGAATCCCCTAAAAGAGAATGACTGTGGGGGATTATGGCCTGTGAATTATTATTATTATTATTATTATTATTATTTATTTATACTATATATTTAAACTTGTATGCTGCCCTCTTCTGCCTCAGGCACCTCGAGGCGACTAACAACATTTAAAAAACATATTAAAATACACAACAATAAAAATACAGTTTAAAACAACCCATACCCACCCACCCAATCTCCCTTGGTAAAGGCCCGGCGGAACAGCCAGGTCTTACGCCGTCTGCAGAAAGAGGGGGGGTCAGTGGTCAAGCGGACCTCCGATGGGAGGGAGTTCCACAGCCGCAGCAGAGCCACAGAGAATGCCCTCCTCATGGTAGACACCTGGGGGACCCCGAGGAGGACGCGCCTGGCTGACCGCAGCGGCCAATCTAGGATCCGGAGGGTGAGGCGGTCCTGCAGGTAGGTGGGGCTGAAGCTGTTTAGGGCTTTAAAGGTTGAATTGGGCCTGGATTGGCAGCCAGTGCAGAGGGCGAAGCACGGGTGTAATGTGCTCGCGTCAGCCCATCCCAGTCAGGAGACGGGCCGCTGCATTCTGCACCAGCTGCAGTCTCCGAACCAGCACCAGGGGTAGCCCCATGTCGAGCGCGTTACCGTAGTCCAGTCTCGAGGTAATAAAAGCATGGACGATTGCAGGCAGATCTGAGTCGGAGACATACGGCCTAAGCTGAAGCACCAGATGTATCTGGCAAAATGTCCCCTTTGCCACAGCCGCCACCTGGACATCCAGGTGAGGGTCTGGCCCCTGTGGCTATTTGCCCATTAGGATGAGCAGGTTGTGATAATTCTGAACACAGAATCATAGGGCTGAAAGACTCCACAAGAACCCTCAAGTCCATCCTCTGCACTGGGAAAGGTTAAATGAGATCTAAGCTATCGCCGACAAATATTGATCTAGCCTCCTCTTAAAAACCATCAGTGAAAAGGATCCCACAACCTCCTCAGTGACGTGAGGCTTTCCCATTGTAGTCACTGGGGCGATCAATCCTAAGCCGTTTGGATCCTGTGTGCAGCCACACAGCTCCCTAATTGCCGGCACATTGTGTCCCATGGAAACAGCGCATGCATGAGATCCACAGGGGTTGGGATCAGCCCCATTAAAGTCTTGAAAGAAGAGTTCCCATTGCACTTCATACAAGGGTAGAGAGTATCAGCCTTCTGTTCCATAGCCTTATTATTCATTAATTATCCTACTTGCCTCTTAAATGCTCCTCCACCATCAGCTTAGAGACATTGGGTTCAATCCTCCCATCAAAATCACTGAGGAGCTGTTGACTTCAATGAGGAAGGATTGTGCCCACTAGGTACAAATCCTGTTTTTGTGGGAATTGGTGGCCCGCATCCCATTGATGTTAATGGATGAGGATCACACCCATTGTTTTTCACTTCTGCCTCTCAGGACTTCTGGGTAGTCATGTGGTTACTGGACAGATGCCATGTTCCACTCTAGAGCTGGCTGTTTCAGTGGTCAGTGATCCCTCGCCTGGATCTGTTCAACACCTTTGGAAAGATTGGTGCTGTGTACCATTGTGATAATGAACGGGAATGCTCATTATAGCATATCCTGCTGAATCATGCCGTGCGTCTCTCTGCTGAAATAAATACCTTCTTTGTTCTTAAAGTAACCCCCACTGATTTACATTTTTAATTGCAGATATTACAGCTGTCAAAGAACAAGAGAGATGGCATTTATAGTATAAAGAGAAGAAGTTGCAGGGGGGATATGTCAAGGTGCAGACTCGGATCCTCACTCCTTTCAAATCAGTCACAGAGATACTTGCATGCTAGAATTACGTGGGGCATGGAGGCTCTTTCTAATATAAGGCTGACCCTAAAGTGCATCGTGTGTCGTTATAAGCACCATGTTGACTGACGTGATCTGGCAGTAAGCATGCAGGTCCCTCAAGGATTGTAGGACTAGTAATGAAACCAGGAGGAACAGTTATTTGGGGATACAAACCAGACGCTTGATAAAGCGAGGCAGAATTTGTTCATGCACAGGAAGCCTCGCAAGGTTGTGACAATGAGGGGATTCATTTTTTTAAAAATCCCAAAGCTCGTACAGAAAAAGGTGCATCTGTCTCATCCATCAACCAATGTTTATCAGAACTGGAGAAGTGAACTGAGTCGTTTCAATTCAGGCACGTCAGTAACTGGACATCAAACAAGCAATCTATCACACCTGCTATCTTTTTTAAAAAAACCAAAAAACCATTACCTATTGATTGGCTTCCTGCGCTTTAAATTTTTTTGTAAATTACCTTGTTCAACGAGGCTTCCTAACTTTCTTTTTGCTTGTCTTTGTCTTTTTTGTTTCTGGTATCTGGTAGATGTACTGGCTTTTGTTCCCTCTTAGAGTTTCATCTTTCCTCCTTCATCCCATGCGCCCATGCAACGTCTTAAAAGACTTTTAAATGAGGTTGCACACAAACGATTGCCTGTTTAGGGTTACCTTTGAGGAATTTGATGTGTGTCATATTGTTGATCTTTGTGGACCCAGTCCTCCAGAATGAATTGCTAAGGGCCCAGTCCTGCAAACACTCGGTATGTGTAAATGAATGAGATGCATTATTGGTCTATGATCTAACAGGGCTGGGCTGATTACACAGCTAAGGGCTATGAGAGAAGGGTGCTCTTCTTTTAGAATCATGCAGTTACAGGGTTGGACAGGACTGAGGTTGCCACCTTTGGTTGTTTTTTATCTGACACTTCCATTTTGGCCTATGGAAGTGTCAGGTAAAAAAAGCACAAGTGGCAACGCTAGAAAGGATCTCGAGAGCTTTCCAACCCCTGATCCATGATGGGATGCCCTATACTTACAGCAGTGTAGATACATTGTAACAGGATCGGACTCAACTGGGATAGGTCCTGGCAGGATTAGGGCCCACTCAGTCACTCTCCTAGGGAATTAACTCAAAGTCTCTTTACTCACTGTCTCTATATAATTATAGTCTCTGGCATATACAGTCTCGCTATATGAAGGAGTTACTTTCTGGCCCAGCGTACATCTTCCTCAGGCCAGAAGCTCCTCGTCAGTTCCCGGGGGTCTCTGGGTCAGGCACACTCCTTCTGCAACCCAGCCAAACAATTTAGCTCAGACACGCCCCTCCAAGTGAGGGTTCTGGGGAGTCAGAGCTCAACTTCCAGCTCCTGTCTCAGCAGTCTCCAGAAACTCCCCTACTGTTCACCAGCAGTTTTCTGTCTAAGGCAGAGCTTCCTCTCGGCTCCTGCTTCCACTCTGTCCCCCCAGGACTGAGTCCTGCTCTGGCTCTTCACTCTCTGGGCTGGCTCTGCTATGCCCTTGGCACAGGTGAGCCAATTATCCCCGGTGATGCACCTTGCCGACGCACCGAAGGAGACAGGACACAAGGGCTGGATTTTAAATGGCCACACTCTTTATTAGGTTTGATCATAATTAAAAATAGGTGGAGGAAATCGCCTGTTGTGATACTGGTCCAGTACTTGAACTTTGTCAAACATACAGCAACATACAGCAAACTCAGGGGTGGTTTCGACGTACCTTCGATTACCACCCCACTCATGAACACAATGTCTCCACCTCTGTGGCCCCTGCCACGGGTGAGGGGGACCAAAGTCCTTCCGGACTGAGTAAGGATGAGGGTGCCTGCCGACGGGGAACCGTACCTGTCCCTACCGCCCTCGCTGGCAACCCCTCCCAGGGAGGCTACCCCCCAGCTTGTCGTACCCTGCTTTTCCGGCGGGTGGGCCTCCCCATCTCTTAAGGAGATGACTCATACTTATGGTCATTCTAATCTACTCTGACCTGCAGTACTGGACCCCTGCGACTAAGGGGTCCCTGGGACTACCTGGACAAGCCCAACCCCCACCTCCTACATCTTCTCTCATACCAGTACCAACATATCTCTTAGGACTGCTAAGTAGCAATCGTTGCCCTCAGGTGACAGGGGAACCCCGTCCCGGTGATATAGTTCAGGGCGCTTATGCGATAGGCATAGTTGCCTATGGCCGCTCCACTAGGGATGTGCAAACGCGGTTCGGAGTTCGGAGCGAACTCGAATAGTTCGGTCGACCAAACCGAACTTTCAAACCGAACTTGAATTCGACCGAACTGTTCGGTCGAATGCGAACCAGTTCGGAAGGCCAAAAAACCAGGTTTTGAATGTACGAACTCGGTTTGGAAGTTCGGAATTCGAATGAACTCGAATAGTTTGGTCGACCGAACCGAACTTACGAACTGAACTCGATTTTCGAACCGAACCAAATTTCCAAACTCGGTTCTGTTCGCACATCCCTACGCTCCACCCAGAACTGTGAGCCACCTGCCCACGTACTCATTGATGGCTCCCCGGCCCTATCAATCTTTCTAGGGTGCACCCCCTTGCACCATGTCATACGCTTGTCCAGGTTTGTCCATATGGTGAGGGCAGACGGGAAAAGCTTCTTGATCTCCCACATGTCCCGCTTGATGCTCCTGATCAGCTGGACGCCTGTGAGGCAGGGCATGTCATTTTCACCCAGATGTAAAACGAGGACATCAGGTGGGGGACCCCCTCGATGCTCCTTGAGACTGGTAGGGGTTGGTGCCACCTCATACTGCTACGGCCTTCCCAGCATATCTCTGCTTGCGCCGACAAACCCAGCTGTGTTCCCCTTCCGGTCTGGTCTGCTGCTTTGCCCGCCCAGCGCACCAGACTGTGGCCGATAATGCCGACCTGTTTCCGGCAACGTGGAGGAGCACCTGAGGGAGCAAAGAGAATTAGGACTGGTCATGGGAGAGCGCGTGCTGAACATAGGCCCGGAAAGTCCCCGGACGCCAGCAGCCCAGTGCCCGCATGCCCTGCTTTGACATGGCGGCCACTGCCGTGAAACTAGCGGCTCCTTTGCGGAATGAGAGGTATGCCTTGATCACCTAAACTGGGCATAACCTCAGGTGTAGCGGCCCTGCTCGGCCTGACCACCTGCCCTCTCCCTCTCTCGCCAGTTTTCGAGCGGCAAATGCGCAAGACTATGGCAGCTGGCCCTCTGCTGACATCACTGAGCAGAAGCGCCCCACCTGTGGTGGCCTTGGCTGATTAGGCTAAGAGTTCGCTCACACGAAAAGCCCCTAAGAGTGCTAGCTCAAACAACCATTTAAACGGTGCAACCTCATAATCATCAAAATGAATGCGGGGAAGCATCCCGCACATGTCCAGCAGCAAAGTCGGGGCAATGTTATCAAGCAAGCACTGTAGTAAAGAATTTTTGGTCTTAATATGGGCAAGAGGGGAGACCTTTACTCAAAAGGTTTTAAAGTACGTGGTTTTAATGTACGTGGTGAACTACCTTTTCAGATATGTACTAATTGTCCCTTGAAGCCAAGAGCTGTATGTAAATGTTCAGTCACTCTAGGCGCTTTGGTACTATATTAAAAATATGGTGTTGTATCAGGAGACTTGGCGACTGCTTCATTTTGTCTCTTGGCATTCAGTGGAGATGAAGAGAAAATCAAGTTGAGCTCTCTTGTCTGAAATATTTAATCTCTGTGGAGTGCTTCACTAGATCAGGGCGCAGGGTTGTTTTAAAGCTACAAGTATCATTTGGATTAGATTGCAGCTTCGCCAAGGAGTGAAATGTTAAAGCAATTTGTATGTGCGGCGCATCATTCTGAAACCGTTTCAGAAAACACAAAACATTCTTTTACTTCCAGTGGCACATCTGTTCTCACTCGATTATTGGGCAAGCTGAGATCACCTCTGAATTTGGTGGCAAAGGTGTACATTTTCTCAGAGAAGGCTGAGGCAGGCAGAAGAGAAAATTAAGTGTTGGTACATTGGGAGTGAGGGCTGCAGTAATGGCCTTATCTTTAGCTGCCATTTCACAATGGAGTTTGCAAAGTGAATTTGGGGGCCTTGTTTACACCTTGTGTCCTGGTTTAACAGGATGACACCAACTCGTAGCAGGGGGACCCGCTGAAGGCCAAATCTTGCAATCATGCCACAAGCCAGTATCCCAAACGTTTTGCCTAAGCTTGTTAATTATATGCATTCTCCCGCACTCCATTTTTTGGTAACCTTCCTTCAGGTTTCAGAGTACTTTTCAGCCACTTTATTTTCATTCTGCATGTGTGCAATTATTCACTGCACCTCATATGGGTGGATGTAAGCGTCCCCCATGACCCAAGGCCCCAACTCCTGTGATGCAGGAATAATACTGTTACAAGCAGCTTCTGCTTACCAGGAGACAAATGTAGTGAATTTTGGCATCTGTTACCATCTTGTGCCAGTTTTACTTAACGTCACCGCTTCCTGCCACCGCATTGAGTATTGCTTGCATTCGTCTCTTTAGTCGACTGGATCATGATGGCTTTACTTTGTATTAATTTCTTGGAGGAATGCATGAGAATGATGCGTGGCACCAGAGAAATCGGTTTGCATTGGGATGTTTGCTCTGCTCTAAGCGGAACTGAAGTGATTAATCAGTAGGGCTGATGCGGCAGCAGCTTTTACCGCGCCGCGATTCCGTTCCGCTATTTCGGAATTGCCCCCGCCACACCGCGACATTTCTACGGATATTCTGCTAATTCCGCCGGAATTCCACAAATCGCGGAATCGCGGAAAAATCGCGGAAAAATCGCGGAAATCGCGGAAAACCACTATTCCGCGATTTTTTGGCGCTGGCGGAATTGCGGAAATAGCGAAAATGTCATGTTTCCGCGATTCCACTAAGTTGCGGAATTAAATAAGCGGAACCGCGGAATGAAACCGCGGAATTAAAGCCTCTGCCATGCCGTTCCACTAATTGCGGAAACACTGTTTCCGTCGGAAATAGCTACCGCTGCGAAATTCCGCTACAGCCCTATTAATCAGATAAGAACATAAGAAGTGCCATATTGGGTCAGACCAATGGTCCATTAGCATCCTGTCTCTGACAGAGGCCAATCACGGTGGCTTGGGAGAAGCACCCAACAGGTCACAATGGGGGATCCATTCCCTGCTGTTTTCCCCCCAGCTCCCATCATGTTACCCGATCCGATCTTCCAGAAACTTGTTCAAACCTCTTTTAAACTCAGCTATAGTACTGGTCCTTACCACAGCCTCTGGCAGTAGATTCCACAACCCAATTATACGCTGAGTGAAAAAATATTTTCTTTTATTTGTTTTAAACATGCCACAAATAAGTTTCATGGAGTGTCCCCTAGTTCTAGTACTAGCTGAGAGGGTAAATAACTGCTCCTTGTTTATTAGTTCCACACCACTCATGATTGTATAGACCTCTATCATTTAGATAAAAGACGTTAGGCCTTTCACAGAAGGGCTAGGGTAACACCTAGATGGTAGATAGATCAGGCAGCACGTCTAAAAGGAAAGACCCACAAGAGACCAGGGGAAACACCCGAAGCATTGCTTGACAGCACCTGTAAAGCACCAGATACTAGTATAAGTTCTGCCATATCCCACTGGCATCTAATTATCCTCCTTCCCTTCCCTTCCCTTATTAGGGTGTGTATTGCTACAAATGATAGCAATGCCTGTTTCTAAAGCACTTCCATAACAGCATACTTGTATGCAAGCTGTGCATGATGCGACACCTGAAATGCATATGAAATTCCTACCCTCTCAAGGAGCCACGCAGATTAAAAATGAGGCAGTCTTTTTCTAGGGCAGGTGCAGCCAGCAAGTCGATTGACCATGAACTCTTGCAGACAGCAATGCTTGGATGAGAGGACAAGACCATGAGAGAAAAGGGTGGGGTGAAGCGGCTCTCCCAGCCCTTTGTGATACGTTGCACCCCATTTTGAATACTGTGATGTCACCATGCTTGGGAAGAAGTGTGGCCGTGCTGGAAAAGGGCAGGGCAAAGGGCATATCCTGCTTCTTTCTAATGTCTCTGCGAACCTCCCCCTGAAATGAATTCTGCCAGTCCCACTGGCTAAGTTGACACGTAGGCACAGTAGGTCTGGCCTCCTCTGGTCTATGGCCTCCAGTTCTGGACCTGGGTCCCCCCAGTGCTGGACCTGGGTCCCACCATCCTACATGCTGTGAAAACATGCCAACAAGATGGTTGTGGCTGTGGGTGCCACGCCTCCCTGAGGAGTACTTAGTTAAACCACGTTTGTAGGGAAATCTGCTTCAGCCACCTGCCACACCCAAATTCTCTATCTTTGTCCTAGGATAAACCTAAGGGATTATATAGACTTGAAGTCTGGCCTCCAAACCTCCCGATAGCTATCCCGATCCTCCAGATAGTGCTTCTCCCATACAAGTGTGGGTTCCTCAGGAACTTGTATACAATTCATAAGACCCCTCGGGTCAGGAAAATACAGGAAAGTTTCCACCTGTGTCCAGGTTTCGTGAGCGTTGTCCTTGAGGTCTGTCTAGCTTTTGACAGCCTGTAGACTAGAGCTTAGAATCCGTGGCCAGGCATGGCAGGCTTGCTGAGAACTGTCTTCAATAAAGTTCCACTTCTGAGGTCCTTCCCACAACCTACCTGCTGTTCTTCACTTCCAAATGACCCCTCTCTAAGAATTCTCAGTGTTGGAAACCTTAAAAGAGCCAGTAGCTCAATTCCACTATCCCTTTTAAGTGATGTGTCTTTGTTAGGTTCATCCCTGCTAATACTCATGTGACACTATCACAATGGTCCTTTCCCCAAAGAGTCTATAGTCTGAGTCAGAGCTGGACATCCTTTTTTCCACCCTGGTTTGGATCCCAATGTTCCCAAGATCAAGTTTTGCTCTTCTGCAATTTTCACTGGCGCTGTAAAGTAGCGGAACAGTGTTTGTTCTGACAGTTTCCGAAATTGTTATGACAGTTTCCGAATTAGCGGAATGCCGGTGGAATTAGTGTAATGCCGGCAGAAAAGCTGCGGAAAGTTGTGGGCATTTCTGAAATAGTGGGGCGGAAAAAGGGGTTGCCACTTCAGCATTAGGTATATTGCAGGTGGAGCAAGTGGGACAGCTGCTACTTCAGCAAATCAGTCCTTAATATAAAGGTGACTGTTATCGCCAGCAGCATTCAGACAATTCATAGACTGCAGAGACATGAAAATCAAAAAATGCCATTGAGATAATCTGTCTAACCTCCTCTATAGTACAAGCCAACTGAATTTCGTCCTTGACTGGTTCTGCTCCTTCTTGACTGGGAGAACTCAGCGTGTGGTGCTTGGGGATTGTTCATCTCCATGGGACCTCACCTGTGATGTCCTGCATGTTTCTATTGTGTCCCTGTCTTGTTCAACATGTATATGCAGCCACTTGGCGAGGTCATGAGATGGTATCAGGGGCTGTGTCATCATATTCTGATGACACCCAACTCTACCTCTCGTTTTCATCTGACCCAGACCCGGCAGTCTTGGTACTTACCCGATGTCTGTCGGCTGTTGGGGAGTGGAAATGGGCGAGCCGACTGAAGCTGAATCCCGACAAAACTGTGGTAATGGTGGTGGGAAGGGCAGTGGATGTGGCGATTCCCATCATCGATGGGGTCCGCCCTCCTCTGGTATCCCAGGTCCGTCGTCTGGGCATGTTCTTTGATCCACCGCTGTGCCTGGATTTCCAGGTGGGGGCTGTGGTTGCACTCTATGTGGGGCTACCGATGGTGATGGTCCGGAGACTGCAGCTGGTGCAGAATGCTGCAGCCTGTCTCCTTACGGGGACAGGTTGCCGTGAGCACATTACACCAGTGCTCCGGTTTCTGCACTGGCTGCCTATAGTTTTCCAGGCCTGATTGAAGATATTGGTTTTGACCTGTACATTTTTAATTTTATTTTTATTTATAAAAGATTTTTATCCCGCCCCTCTTGCCTGCACGGCAGCTCGGGGCGGCGAACAACAAATTAAAACAATAAAAGCAATTTAAAAGTTAAAAATCCCATATGCGGGAGAAAAAACAACTCCCCTCCCCTACCCCCCTCGCCAGAAGCCATATATGGCCTTGGCCTGACTTACCTGCGGGACCGTCTCACTCTGGAGTGGCCTCTGCGGTCCGCTGGGGGCGCCCTTCTTGAGGTCCCCCATGTGGCCCGGGGGGCCCAGGGGTTCTCAGTGGCCGTACCTAGGCTGTGGAACTTGCGCCTGGTGGAGGCCTGGGTGGCCCCGGTTCTCCCCTTCTTCTGTCGTATCTGTAAAACCTGGCTGTTCCGCCTGGCTTTTGGCAAGGGAGATGGGGTGTAGGATGGAATGTGGGGGAGGGGCAGTTTAGTTTGTGCCTACCCTTTTATTGTATTTTATGGTTTTATTGTTTTTATGTGTTTTAATATTGTAAGCTGCCCTGGGCATTAAATTATTTTATAAACAAATTTCTCCTAATTTCTAAGTTTTATCGAGTTGAAACAAAAGTGTAACTGCACATTTGTGAATCAAATTTGGATATTTCTAGAGTGGGCGACTCTATCTGATTTCAGATTGATTAGTCCTAGAAGGATCTCTGAAATTGTTACTTTGGCACTTGACTTCTTCATTATTCGATGCCTCGGTTCTTCGGTACTCTTGGGTAAGGCTGGTTCAGAACATCTGAAAATGGAACAGTTGTCTGGTATTTCAGCCAGAATTCTCTTTGGAAAAGATTCCGATAGGAATACCGATCAAAATTTTTAAAGGCCATTTTGCAAATGGCCGCTGGGTTGCTTTGTGCATGCGCAATGGCCGTTCATTTGTTTTGCTTTTTAAAAAAAGAAATAAAAAAATTCAATCCGATTGTAAATTGGAATGAATGATTGGAACGACTGGTCGTTCAGGTTTCAACTGGACCAAATGAATTGCCTGGTTCTGATTGAAATTGGAACGGGACAAAAATCGGGATTCACCTCTACTCTTGGGGCGCAGTCTTTGTTTTCCAGGTGGTTTTGCACGTGTAAGTTGCATGGTGCTTCCTTGCACTAGACTCGAGTGGGTTCCAAATCTTCATTAGCAGTGAAAGACAGGATTGCGCATTGCCCACTCACTTGCATGTGCATTTTTGCCCCTCCCTCCCAAGCCCAGCACAGCACATCTATGTGGTCAGGACTAAGTGTGATCGGACCAATTGTAAGTATGCCTTGGTACAAAGATGCATTCCGCCTTCCACGTTACAGGCAGGAGCCCAGTGACTATGACAATACTGTGTCTTGCTGTAATGGCAAATTGGGCATCCCCCGAAGTCGAGTGTGGCCCTTGGGCATGTTGCTTACATGCATGCTTTCTTGTGCATCTGCTGAATGAGGTTCACATCCTTTGTTGTTGTTTGGTATTTTCATTATTCAGTTCTCTGTTTTTGATATTTGGCACTTTAACTGTTCACCACTTTAGCTGCATGTCATTTTGTTACATTATGTAGAATAGGTTTAACCAAATGGGCAACAGTTGAAATGGGGACAAACAAAGAATGGGCAATGAGTCTGAAAAGTGGGAGTTTGCATCTGGGCAACAAACTCACTTTGAATCTGACCATCCAAAAATGGTAGATTTAACGTTTGCTTTGAATATTTGCTTTTAACTCTAATCTTTTGAAAGGGCATCTAAGATTCATCCAAAGACTGCAAATAATGGAGAATCTCATGACAGTTGTCTGAAAGAAACTGCCATGTTTAAAAGCAGAACTGGTTGGACTTATTACATCAAACAGAACATCCCCTGCAAGTCTAGCAATGTAATATACGTGATAGAATGCAAACGCTCTGGATGCCACATGCAGTATGTTGGGAAAACAACCGCAAACCTCCGTAACCAGTTCAGAAACCACAAATCCGCTATTGTGACAAAAGCTGGAACAACCTGTTGCAAGACACTAACTCAGCAGATCACACTCTTTCTGGCTTAGGCTGTTTTCACACGGTGCTGATTGGGGGGGTTGGGACAAGGGTGCGCCGGCGATGGGTGGAGGTGGGTGTGCTCCCTTTCCCATGGGCGCACACCCATGTCCAGCTATGGAGCCGCCTCCATTTTGTTGGATGGCTCTGTGGGTGGGTGATGGGTGGAGGTGGGTGTGCACTGGGAGCGCGCACCCCCTTTGGTATTTCCATGGGTACACACCCATCCCCCCACTCACTTCCGTGGCGTGCACATGGAGCCCCCCCCCTCGCGCACCCGCCCGCACACCTAGCGGGGTGGGGTTGGGCATCGGTGTAAAAAAAGCTGTAGACATCTTTCCAGTAGAAAAACCATCCAACCCTGAGTTGCTAGAAGCTCGAGAAAACTTTTGGATGAATAGGCTTGACACCCACATACCCAGTGGTCTCAACTTAGAGGATAATACGTGAACTTTAATCTTTTATTGTATTGTTTATAGCATTCTCGCAACTACATATCACATGTCGCCTACCTGAGAACTCTCTCCATCCTCAGTGTTCTTAGAACTGTCACCTTGGCTTATTGTGCCTCATTTAAAAATCAGCTGTTACTGATAAAGGTGGAAGCTGAAACTTCTAACTAAATTAATTTTAACTTCGTTTTCAGACATTTATTCTTATATTTATTCCAGTTATTGTCTGCATCCCTCGAGGATCCAGAGCTTCCTTGACTGCTGCGCTATTTAGTTGCTTTACACATCTGTGTGTGTGTGTGTGTGTATATAATATTATTTTGATTTGTTCAACTTTAATCTCCAGTTGTTAGTCATTATTATGCCTTCCTCTGCGAAAGACCACTTTGGTACTCAATAGTTTCTCCCTGTGAGGAACGTTCTAGTAAGAGCCACTGTATCCTAGCAGATAAAACGTTGGACTCGCAAGGCCAGTGTTCAAGGCCCATCTTTGCATGAACTCCCTAGGTTGCCTTGGGCAGATTGTTAGATCTCAGCTTCAGTTTTCCTCTGTGAAATGGGAATAATAATGACCGACTTCATGGGATTGTTATGAGGGTGGACTAGATAAGGATTGTAAAGCACTTTGAACATGGAAACATCTATAGAGAGGGGAAGTTGGGTGCATTTGGGAGGTGACACGATTTTTAGATTCATCACCAAAGCCATGGCAGATTGCACTCCTGAAACTGTCGGCTCACTGTGGCAAGGTGTAGATTTTTGACTTTCATGTATTTATAGTTTGGTCCCTCTCCCACCTCCTGCTTGGACTTCTCTTGCTCCTGCCAGTAGTAATTTGCATTGATTTGCTGTGCAGAAGAATACAGGGTCAAAACAATGCTGCAGAAGTATCAATTTGGTTCTGCTCTGGGGAGAGCAAGAAGTTGCCTTAGTGATTGCTGTTGTAATGCCATTATCGTCACAATGAGTAGCAATTTTTAAATCAATCTTGGCATCATTGTGTAACTTAAATTCAATGACAGTTTCACAGTGGCCCGGTACGGAGTGTAAAAGTGTGGCAGAATCAATGGCCGTTGTAAGCTCTCCAGCCTTTTCTTGTTTGTTTTTGTGAAGCTTAGTGTACGTTTATGGTGCCATATTAATAACTAGGAGTGTAAAGAATAGAGCCAACTTGGAAGCCTTCTCTCAGACATTTCCTGCCTCTGCCAGGCCCTAAATTCCGTCACATTCAGCCCGTGTACATGTAAGAGGAAAAAGATTCAGCAGAAAAGAGGAAAAATGAGTCCCCTGTTGTAGTTAATTGACTTTTCCTGCTTATTATTTCAGCACCACTTAAAACAGGGATGGGGAACCTCTGGCCCATGGGCCAAATGTGACCCCACTTCCCTTTGAATCCAGTCCATCTCTGCTCCTCTGTGGCTGCTACTGACGTGGCAGGGATGCAGTGACCCGGGGTGTTGGAGTGGAGGGTGGAGAGGGCTCTACTGCTTCCATATGCAAACTCCATCCCTAACATCTCTCCAGCTGGAATCTTCCTTTCTGTGACAAGTCTTTGATCCTTTAAGACACTGAGCATCTTTGAACGGAAAATATTGGGCACTGAGAGAGCTCAGAACCGTACAGAGTTATGCTGAACTTACATACTTGACTGAATCCAATTGGACCCAGGGGGTCCGGTTGGACTTGGTTTGGCTCAGTTCAGGAGCCATCTCGCCCAAGCTCCTTGGACTCAGGCTAGGTTGGGATTCCCTGTAGGTAGACGATTCCGTCATGGTGATCTGCGGGTATGGGCTCATCCTGGTTACAGATTGGGCTTGGGCATGGAGAAGCCTGGATGTATCTGGACTGGGATCACATAAATCCTGGCACAGACGGTTTCATCTCAGGCTGGCTTTTGGAGCTTGTGCAGTGCTTTACTTTGTGTAAATATGAACTTTGTCTGTAGCTTCCACGTTGCCGCCCCCTCTCTTTGGCTATTCTAACTTGTAAGCCTCTTGGGCCAGGGACTTGTCTCTATAATCATGACTGTTCAAATCCAGGTACATTGCTTGTGCTATATAAATAATAAATAAATAAATAAATAATAGTTTGTGCCAATCTCTGCTACGCTCTAAAGTAATGCTAGAATATTAAGATGTAGCTAATATATGTTGTTGGTGACAATCCAATGCTAAATATTGTTGTGTCTTTGGAACCATAAGCTTGTGTGCCTCCCCCTTGAAATATGACCCTCTGGATACAGTGGTGGGTGGGAGGCCACACGTGGCCATTGAGTCCTTTCTTAAGAGACAATAGGCAGAAGCAGTTCTTGAAGCTGCAGAAGCAGTTTTGGACTTCTTCTCTTGCAGTTCTTGGCCAGGGCCAGTTCCAGCCCTGTGCTTCTTCATTGGTCTTGTGTCTTACTTCATAGCATCCAAGTGTCAGCAGCTGAATTGCAGCTGCTCCTCAGAATCTCAGCAGCTAGACCACAGAGCATTGGCTTAGCCTGGGACATGCTTCAGAGAGGTATGTGTGTGTGTGTCTTGTAGTTCTCCATCATGCAATTATTTTGATACGAGGCTCTTCAGTTTGGGAACTTGGCCCATCCCTGTTACAATATAAACACATCCTGGTGAACAAAGGGAAGCAGCAATAATATCTTTAGGTGCAATCCCCCCCCCCCCCCCAATGTTTTGGTTTACAGTCCTGTTGAATGCATGAACGTTATGTAAACATTATCTGGATGACTTCTGTAGTGTAACTGCACATCTCTGTGCTCCTAGCTCATCACTGATCTACGCTTAGCACTCCCAGATTTACTGGGAAGCTTAGAAAGACATTGATTATTCAGATGATCAAAGGAATAGTTAGTAAACTGTTCAGCTGGGCAACCTTAACTCTGTTATTGGGCACCCATTCTGCTGGAGAAAGAACAGAGCAGCTTGCACTCTGTTTAGCCATAATGACCCCTGGTCTTTTTCATGAGCAGGCCACCTGTTCATCAGAAAGACTGGGCAGACTATGAATCACTTTCCTTTGTCTAAGCAGATGGGGGTGGCAAAGTTACACAGGAAGGGGGATAACTCAAGTTCTGTACTGAGCTATGCTTTCCTGATGCGATAGTTCCTCTAGACATGGGAAAGTGTATATCATAACACATATGGCACATACCATAGTACATATACATCTCATATTATAACAGATATTTATCATAATATTTTATATACACATTGGGGTCGATCCCAAGCCCTGCGGATCCCATGCGCAGCCACATGTGTGGAAACCATGCCCACTGCCATTGTCAGCCCATAGTGCTGCGTGAAAACGGTGCACATGACCGTGCAGGGTATCCATAGGGCTTGGGATTAGGGCTGATGCGGCAGCAGCTGTTACCGCGCTGCGATTCCGTTCCTCCATTTTGGAATTGCCCACGCCACACCGCGACTTTTCTGCGGACATTCCGCTAATTCCGCCGGAATTCTGCAAATCACGGACTTGCTGGAAAATTGCGGAAAACCGCTATTCCGCTATTTTGTGGCACTGGCGGAATTGCGGAAGTAGCGAAAATGTCATGTTTCCACGATTCCACTAAGTAGCGGAATTAAATAAGCGGAACCGCGGAAACGAGGAATGAAACTAGCGGAATGAAAGCCTCTGCCATGCCGTTCCACTAATTGCGGAAACACTGTTTCCGCCGGAAATAGCTACCGCTGCGATATTCCGCTACAGCCCTACTTGGGATCTGCTCCATTGCTAGGTTTTAAATTAGGTACTGCAGTTCAGGGAAAAGGTCCATTGTGGATAGTTAATTTAAAACATCAGCTCTGTGGACACATCTGACACACACACACACCCCCCATGCTAACAGAATGGATGGTTTTTAGACCAACAGGGAGTGGAATAGAGCTCCAGAGCATGTAAGTGGGTGACCCAAACAGGAGCTGCGTGCGCCAATGGGTTTGACATTGTTCAGACAGCCCAGTGCACGAGTGAACTGAGCAGGCAGGCAACAAACACGCCTTTGCTTTGCCCCAGAAAAACATTGGCCCAGGAACTCACAGACAGGTGGGTCAATTCTTTTCTCCCCCCCGCCCCCATTCTCCTGAACCGCTCTGCAACCTACCCTACCCCCTGCCAGGAGCACAGTTCCGACAACCATGGCGACGGGACGCTCTGGCCATTTGGTCTGCCAGCGTCTATGATCTGGGTGGGACTGTATTTATCTGGTGCTCATGGGCCTGTTTAGATGGACAGGATTCTATGTTTGCCTGTTGCCACAGGGTTTGGCTAGTTTGCTTGGCAAGGTGTGCTCTGGGATCTTCCGGAGCACCACCTGTCTCCCTGTTACAACCTCCAGCCCTACCGGGAGCTCTTAAAGGGATTATGGGTGCCCATATGAGTTGTTTTGGGGATGGTCCATGGTGGCGGGCAGGCATGGAGGCTGTATGCATGGCTGTGGTGGCCAACCACAGAACCGCTCATTAGAAACCCTCCCCGTTTGCTCCACGTGTGTGGGAACTCAGCAGACATGCACATACCCCAGCCTTGCTCATTTAAAAATACCCACAGAAAACCATTTCTACTCAAACTGCAGCACTTTGCTTACTCGCTACACCATGAATTGGGAGCAGTCACAGTCCATAGTAGCGGCCTGTCCTGCGTATCTAGAAAGCACAGCAGGTGGGAGATTATTCCACACCTACCTTGGTATACGTAGGGTGAATTGCTAGTGTTGAAAAGTCTGCACAGCGCCTTTTATCCCCTTCTCTAGTGTGATTTTTGTAGTTTTGTAATCCTAGGTCATGCTTCGGCAAACTGAGAAACCAGAGTAACTATTTTGATTGAATTAAATCAAAACAACTACTCCACTTTGGTACTGTTCATGCTGCAGCTGCAGACAGATGTTGTTATTATTTTATTATTATTAACAAACATTTATATAGCGCCAGCAGTGTACCTGGCACTTTACAAAGTAATAAAATAGACACGGTCCCTGCCCCTAGGGCTTACAATCTGAGAGACAGGAGCTGGGGGAGAGACTTAGGAAGGGGAACAGAGGGAGAGACAAGGGGTCTAACATTCATGAAGATGCGAGGTCTCAAGTGCACGTACTTGGCTTGGTTACGATGAGAATGACAGCAGGCAGGTCCATGTTGCAAGGATAAGGGTAAACCGATCGTAGGTATAGGAATAGTGGCTCAGCAGGATAAAGAGTCAGACAGAGCAGAGCGAAAGAGGTGAGTTTTAAGGAGAGATTTGAAGGTATGAAGGGAGGGGGCAAGGCGGATGTGGACAGGGAGGGAGTTCCAGGCATGGGGGGCAGCAAGTGAGAAGGGACGAAGGCGCTTAGGGGAGCAGGGAAGGCGTGGAAGGGTGAGAGAAGGGACAGAGGAGGAGCGAAGTGCACGGGCTGGAGTATGGAGGGCGATAAGTGCAGAGAGGTAGGGGGGAGCAAGGTTGTGAAGAGCTTTATAGGTGAAGACTAGGAGCTTGTGCAGGATTCGTTCAGGAAGGGGAAGCCAGTGAAGCGAAGAGAGGAGGGGCTGCACATGGTCGAAGCGACTGGCGAGGTAGATGACCCTGGCAGCAGAGTTTTGGACAGAGATGAGGGGAGAAAGGTGAGACCGGGGAAGGCCAGTGAGAAGGAGGTTACAGTAATCGAGGCGAGAGATGACCAGAGCATGAACAAGAGTTTTGGCAGACGAGACAGAGAGAAAAGGGCGAATCTTAGCAATGTTATGGAGGGAGAAGCGACAGGATTTAGCAACAGAGTCAATGTAGGGTTTAAAAGAAAGGGGTGAGTCAAAGATGAAGCCTAGGCTACGGGCTTGGGGGACAGGCAGGATGGTGACTCCATCAATAGTTATTGACAGTGAGGAAGGAGAGGAAGGATGAGGGGGGAAGATAAGGAGTTCAGTTTTAGCCATGTTGAGTTTGAGTTGACGTTGAGACATCCAGGTAGAGATGTCAGAGAGACAGTTGATGAGACGAGCTTGAACAGAGGGAGAGAGAGAGGGAGTAGAGAGATAGAGTTGAGTGTCATCAGCATAGAGGTGGTATTGGAAGCCATGGGAGGCAATGAGTTTGCCTAAGGATGAGGTATAGATCGAGAAGAGGAGAGGGCCAAGAACAGAGCCTTGAGGAACACCAACTGAGAGGGGGAAGGAGGAGGAGGCGGAGTTGGAGAGAGACACATTAAAGGAGCGGTCAGAGAGGTAGGAGGAGAACCAGTTATGGACAGAGCCACAAAAGCCAAGGGAGTGAAGGGAATCCAGCAAGAGTGAGTGGTCAACAGTATCGAAGGCAGCAGAGAGATCAAGGAGGACAAGAATGGAATAGAGACGTTTAGATTTAGCCACCAGAAGATCTTTACACTCTCCTGCTAATGGTCATGACAGACAATGTTCTCCTTCCCTTTTTACTTCAAAGTAAAGTGTTTACACTACAGTTATTTCAAAGTAATGAGGAGTCATTTTTAAAATTTATTTATTTCAATTTTTATCCTGCCCTATTCCCTGAGGCTTAGGGTGGCTCACATCATTAAAAATATATAATACAAAATAAAGCCTATAAGATATTAATAATATGCCCCTCCCCCAGTATACCCCCCCCCCCGCCCGCCTGTTAAATGTCTGGTCAAATAAACAGGTCTTGTGCTGCCTCCAGAAGACAATCAAACTAAGGCTTACGCGAGCTGCCGGGAGAAGGGAGTTCGGAAGCCATGGAGCAGCTGCCAAGAACTCCTCTACGTGCCTGGGTCGTACGGACCTGGGCCAGTCAATGATGGAACCTGAAAGTGATTGCTCTCGGCTGATCTTAGAGGCCATGGAGGGGCATAAGGAGGGAGGCATTCCTTTGAGGACATACGGCCCAGGCCATATAGGGAATGGACTCATTTTTCAGGAGTACATATGTCTTTTCCTACTCCTGAATAACTTCGGTTGAGACATCCTGACACGGGAACAGCTGAAGAGTAAAAGTGATTTAAGGCTCAGCTACTGCAAAGTATCTGTTCTCTAGAACGTGGTCATATACATGTGACCATGTTGTATATATGTGCTTTTAGGATGGAGCTGAACATTAAGTTTAACATCACTTAATTCTATTTTCTTTGGTTGCTGTCCACTTTTGAATGTGTTGCCCCCAAACATGGTTCCTTAACGTACCTTCTGGGAGTCGGCTCTTTGATTTATTGGAATAATTCTGCAACGCAGAAGTACGCTGTCAAGAGTTTGTGGATATGAAAAATGACACAACTTCTGTTTCACTACCTCTCTCACTTTCTTGTAATAAAATACTACAGAACTACCCAAGGATAATAAGACCATTTTTCTCCAGCTACCCAAACTGTTTAATATCCACATGCACACACAACATTTGAAACTGGTTACCAATCATTTAAATTTCTTTACTGTCTGTCTGGCATCCTACACGTTGGCACAAAAACCTGGATGCGTTGCTAAGCATTTGAGTGGGACTTGGGTTCCATCGTTAAAGGAGCCATGAATACATTTTGATGATTACTTAGGCTAACTTGTCATCTGACGATGGAGCAAGATGGCATGGGGGACAGCTCTTGCATTCATTCGTAGAGCCAGTTATACAAGTTGCTATGTTGATATTGCCTAGTAATACTGTGAGGAAAAGACTGAAATAAACAAAGGAGGAAGAAAATAGCTGATGGTTACCATGTTGTTTAAAGAAATAGCTACTTGCAAAAATGTGGCAATTTTCACAGCATGTTTAGAATCCTGCAACGTGATTTCAAAGACGTTCTGTGCATGCACTTCTCAAAAGACATCAGTGGGATTTGTGATTTCTTGGGACTTTTGAAAAAGAGAGCTAGAGTCCGTGTTCAAAGTGAACACGGAATTCTAAGAATTCACCATGGCCCTGATCCAAAGTTCACATGTGCAGACTGAACTTACTGTTGTGAGTGTGCACACAGTGCATGGACAGAGAGGGCCCCCAGTGAAGTCCCTTGTCACATCCACTGCTGCAGCCCTGTCTCTCCCTCTGCTGGGAGGAAATGCAGCCGGGAGGCGGGGACACCCTAAGTGTCGCGGGGTAAGTTTGGACTGCACACTGGCGGACCTTGGATAAAGGCCAATATTTGGATGGTTTGCTTCAAAGATGGGGGGTTTGTTTAGCATCTGATTGTTGTTCACTTCCTCATTTACCGTTCGTTCATTGGCTCCTTGAAATTTACTTTTTGAAACTTGTATGGCACTGATGGTCTAGCCTGTGTCACATGATGTGCTGAAATGCCAAGAAAAAAATGCTCAAGTAATTAGTTTTGCAAGTTTTGCATGAATGATTTGAATAAAAATTCAAATTCAGGTCTTTGTTTTGGTCCAAAGAGGCTTTATTTTATAGGATGTCCTCTGGTTTTTATTATTTTGAAAAAAAGACCAATAACCACTTCCTATTTACTTCAGCTTTCAGCACTCATGATTTTGTACACTTCCAGCATATCTCCCTTTCGTCGTCTCTTCTCTAAGCTGAAGATCCCTAACCTAGAGCCTTTCCTTGTACAGAAGCTGTTCCGTGCCTTTGATCATCTTTACTGCCCTTTCCTGCACCTTTTCAGTTCCTACTATGCCATTTTTTTGATGGGGCAATCACAGTTGCACACCCTTTTTGAGATGTGGATGCATGGGAGATTTATATACCAGCATTATTTTCCTTTCCTTTCCTAATAAGTCTTAACACTGGGTGTATACAGACAGGTAGGAGCTCCACTTTTGCCTGCGTCAACCCCGGTCACCACTGGGTTGATCAGTCCATCTGAAGAGGAACCGCCAGATGTGCAAAGAGATTTTGTGGAACGGGGAGGCACTGTAATGTATGGAATCGCTGTGAATTGATACATCCTTGATATAAATTTCATGTTGCTGGAATATGTGTGTGTCTGACTTTTTTTAAAAAAAAATGATGATCCCCTTAAATAATTGGCAGTGGGTGTTATATCAGGTAGGGGCATCTTGACTGATTTTCCTTCCTCATTCTTGGCCTATATTTCAGCATTAAGGAGTTTACAGATTAGCTGCTTGAGCATTAGCGTTTATATAACAACTCCATCCAGCAAGCACTACAACTTCATTTGGTTTCTGTCCATCACTTCCTTTTTCAATCCATTTATCATTGTTCCCTGAAGGGTTTAGTCTCATACTTTGCTCTGAAATATATATAGCAGCTGCCCTCTTTTCCAGGCAAGTCTGGTTTTAGGGGGGGTTGGTTTTAGTTTGTGTGTCACCACGGTGGCACATTACACCAGTGCTCCGTTCTCTGCACTGACTGCCTATAGCGGACCGAGCCAAGTTTAAGGTGCTAGTATTGGTATACAAAGCCCTATACGGTCTCGGCCCCTCTTATCTCGGGGACCGCCTCGCCTTCCGTGACTCAGGAAGGACCCTCCGATCCACTAGGGGTGAATAAAAGGAAGTCCCCCATGTAAGGCGGGGGGCCACCATGGAGAGGGCGTTCTCGGTGGTCGGGCCATGGTTGTGGAACTCCCTTCCAAAGGAAGCCCACCTGGCCCCGGGTCTGCTCGCCTTTCGGCGGGCATGCAAGACTTGGCTGTTCGCCCAGGCCTTTGGAGGGGAGGGGGGGAGGTGAGGGGTAAATGGGGGAGATTGGTGGGGTGGGGAATTTGGGGAATTGGAGAGTAGGGTTAGGGTCGGTTTTTTAAAAATTATTTTAAAAGTGATGTTGGTTTTAATGTATTTTATTGTTTTATCGTATTGTTAGCCGCCCCGAGATGCTGTGGGCATGAGGGGGCAGCATAAAAATGCCAAGAAATAAATAAACATAAAAATATAGGTTGGCTAGGAGTCTGTCCCTGACCAGCACAGATTTAGGAGACCTCTTACTTGGAGCCCACGCCTGTGGTGCTGAAGGTATCTCAATTTTGTTTATATCGATATGGGGAAAGAGATTTCGTAGATGGAAATGATTTGCATGCTTAATGTTGTTAGGGTGGCATTAGCAATGGCCGATGTTAACAAGCAGGTGCTTTTGTCTAAATAATATATACAAAGATTAGTTGGAGTGAAACAGGTTAATTTTTATATGGAACTAATGATTTCCAGCCGCTACAATAACACACAAGTATTCCCCTAGCAAGCGCTTGAGTCAGGAAAGAAATTAACTCCTGCTAATGCTGTTAACTCCCATTAAGGACATAATTTAGCACTGCCAAACAAAACCGGAGCTGAAAAGAAAAGGAAGGGACAGCGGCGGGGCTTAATGATAGAAACCTCACTGCCAGGAGAGATGCCAGCTTTGATTTCAAGTCCTGGTTGTTTTCTACAAAAACCAACCTGCGAATCCATTCCTCAGAGTCCTCAGCTGGCACGAGCCACATTCACTATAATGGGGATTGCATCAGTAGGCTGTTTAGAGGATCGGGCTGTGCTTAAATGGTGCGCCTGAGACCATTGCAGATCCGTGCAGCCATGATCAAGAGAGCTGCAGCTGCTCCAGTGGAGGCCGTATGCTGTGCTTCCTTGTGTAGTTTCTTTAGCCTTTGCAGAAGCCCAGGCTGTGTGATCTTATACTTAGGGACAGAGGAAGGAACAGTGGCTGCAATCCTCGGGATCCGCGCAGGTTCTGCACGGGGTCCGTGTGGCACAACGCAATCCCTATGGAGATGCGCGTGGTTTGCATGCACGTGCAGGATGCGCTCAGCGTGCACGGGGCATGGGATCGCCCCCAGTGTCTGGAGACTGGAGGAAAGAGTAGGGGAAAGTGGGGAACCATGAGGGTTGCTAGGAGCTGGCAGTGGAGTACGGGTGCAGAAAGTTTGGGCGTTGGCTCAGTTGGAAAACAGAAATTGAAAGTGGCTTTAAATGGAGGTGAGGAACCCTCGGACTCGGAGGCCAAATGTGGCCTGCAATCAGTTTTATTTGGCCCCTTTCCAGTTCTGGATCTGCCCCCTGGATCCAGTCTCTACCCCCCGAGTGCTGAAAGACTAAGGGTAAAGGAACAGAGATCCATAGCACAGACCCATAATCTGGACCTTCCTTTTCCTGAATGCATCACTTAAGCAGTCTTGCCTCTAATTCTCTGTGGTCCTCAGTGCTTGAACTCATTTTCAAAGTGGCCCGTGGGTGGGAAAAGGTTCCCCATCCCTGCTTTAAACAAATTGTGAAATCAACAAGCCTGGTGTCCTTTTTCTAGCAAAGGACATAGAATTATAAAATCATAGGATTGGGAGAAACTCCAGGTTCATCTAGTTGTATGTTCATGTGAACATACATCCAGAGGTACCAAGCCCCTTACTCACTTTGACTTACTCACAGGTTGGAAGGGAGGATAAAGGGGTGGTAAGTACCGCTGCAAAGTTGGGAATGGGGTTACACCAGAGTGTGAAGCAGGTCCTATCCTGGAGGTCATGTTCATCTTTACACATCAGCAGCAATTGTTTTCTCATATTCCAGCAGACCTCGGCACTTCTTTTGTCTGTTCCTTGAGTGTAGTGTTACCATCCTGCCATAGTGTCTGCAAAGTGCTGTCTGGTGGAGCTCGTCCGGGTGGTGATTAGCTTATTAAATCGTGGCTGTCTCCGTTTAAAGTTAGTGTCATTATCGGTCCACTGTGACAAGTTTGCTTCCTACTTTGCAGATAAAGTTGCTCATCTTTGGCTTGACTTGAGCGCTGCTAATTTGAGTGTAGTCAGAGTTTGGGGTTGGAGAGGCCTGGTCTTATTCAGTTTGCTTGGATCAACTTCAGTCAGTCTTGTCCACCATTGTCGAGGCTGTGCTTGGAGCGATGCAGTTGACCAATTGTGAATTAGATCCATGCCATCCTGGCTGGTGAAAGCTTGCCGGGAGACATTAGGACCTTTGCTGGCTGGAGTTGTCATTGCCTCACTTTGGAAGGGCAGGGTGCCTGATGGCATCAAAACGGCCGTCATCCTTCCCCTGCTTAAGAAAACAACTCTTGATGTTGACTTCCTGGTCAGCTACTGTCCTGTCTCTAACCTTCCCTTTTTAGGGAAAGTTATTGAATGGGTGGTTATTGAACGGATATACTTGCAGCTTCAGGTACATCTCAGTGTATTGGATTACTGAATCCATAGTCAGGTTTTTGTCCCAGGCATGGCACTAAAACGAGGCGTGGTTGATTATCTCCATTTGGAAATTGACAGGGGAAATTGTGACCTGTCAATTTTGATGGCTTTTTATCTAGGTGTGCCTGGTGACCTGGAGAAACAAGGGCTTCAACAAGTGATGGGAATGGCAGGGCCATGTCAGGGAGGAGTGGAGTGAAAAGGCTCTCCCACTTCCTTTCTGCTGCCCCTGGCTGAGCTCTCTGATGTCACAATGCTCCAAATGGGGTGTGGGCCACATTAGCATGGGGTGGGAGAGGCCCTTTGCCCCACCCACTTTAGGTGACAGCGTCAGGGAAGGTGGCAACCGTATGTGTGTCACATGACCACATGTTCTGATCTGCTTTCCCCCCTGATGCAAGCTCGTCTCCTGACTGCAGAGTAGCAACAGCTGCAAAGTCCCAGGGGGAACTGGGTGGAGGTTTGGAAGAGGGGAGGAACTAATTAACCCCTGGTTTTCACCATTTGTGGGAACACTGATTACGTGGCAGTTATTTCATAGAAACTTCTCTGGGTCTGGTGTGCTTGTGAGAACCTAATCCAAGTGGGATGACAAAGAAAAGTAGCACAAATGGTGACCTAGCTGGATTTCTTAAAATGCTGAGAGGTTTTTTGTTTTTTTGTTTGTCATCTCTTTACGGCACTTGAAAAGAACAAACAGTCACAGGTTAAAAAAATGGTGCTTTAAAATGTGGACAGTATCCCTTTAAAAACAAGCAGATAATTTGAGCATTCCCTGCACCTGCCATTACTAATGTTTCAGCAAGTCATTAAAAACCCCACAAATAAACAAACAAACCCACTTGAGTATATGGAATTGTTTTTAAAATGAGCAGAATTTGGATGGCCCTCACTCCTTCTATAATGTGGCTAGTTCTACTGTGTGCCATGTACAAATCCTCTCTGATCGACAGTATTGAATTGCAGTGCCGCCTTGTATTTGCAAAACATCCAGGAAGCATTTGCCATTATCTTTGTCTCCGTTTGCAAATGAGAGGGAACTAAAAAGGAGGACAGTTCTCAGGCCCTGTTCTCAGCATCTGGGTGAAATTGATCCCATTGCAGAAGGTGGCCGAAGGGGTGAGGCTTATGTTTGACACCCTCTGCCCTAGAATTAAGTGACTGGATCTGTTTCTTGCTAGAAAATCCATTTTTAGGGACACAAACAACTAGCCTGCTTTTCAGATATTCTCCCAAACTTGTGGGTACTAGGAGCAGGGCCCCGATTTTTCCGCGGAATTTTTTTTAAAATTCCGCGGGAGTCAGGGGCCAATTCTGCGCCTCGGCGCGATTTACCATGCGGGGGGGGGGGCTTGGTTTGCCTCCTCCTCCCCCCGCACTGGTAAACCCTCAGGGCCTCCCCTCCCCAGCTGCCGGGGCTTGCCCTCCCCAGCTGCTGGGGCGTGCTTGACTCCCACCCCCACCCCCCAAAAAACCCCCAAAAGGATTTGTCTTACCAGGGATGGCAGCAGCAGCTGCTCCGTCCAGCGCGCTCGTACTTCCTGGCCCCTCCCGACGGGGCCTCTCAGGGCGACGCAGCCGGATGACGTCATCTGGCTGCGTCGCCCTGAGAGCCCCGTCGGGAGGGGCCAGGAAGTACGAGCAGGAAAAGAGCGCGCTGGACGGAGCAGCTGCTGCTGCCATCCCTGGTAAGCAAATTAAAGGGCCCTGGCAAGTGGGGAGGCTGGGGAGGGGAAGCCCCGAGGGTTTGTTCATTCCCCTTCCCCCGTAGAATCTCCTGCCCCGCGTCCCCGCAGCACAGGCTGGAAATTCTGCGCTGGGGTAAGCGGGGCAGGAGATTCCGCGGGGGGAGGGGAATTCCGCGGGAAATCTGCGATTCGCAGACCCGTGGATCCCTCGGGGCCCTGACTAGGAGTTGCCTAGTGTGTTTTTTTGTTTTTTTAAAAGTAATCTAAAGAGCGTTAGACTTGAACCTGCAAGACATGGGATTTGAACCTTTGTTAGCCAGGAACTGGGTGCAGCCACACGAGCTGCGGAGGACCCGATCCCCGTGTGGCCCCGTGGTGGGCAAGTGCAGCTGCCATACTGAGGGGCCAGTCCAGGGAGCTGGGTAGCCCATCCTCCCTCCCTCTCTGGTGGGGCGGGCAGGCAGGCATGCCACTTTCAGATCTCCTGCCATGGCCGAGGTGGGCTGAGGTGCCAGCCACACAAGCGGGTGTCTGGCCCTGCCCTGCCTCCCTCCCCTGGCCCGACCAAAATCCCGTTCCCGGCCGTGATGTGGCTCCATGTGACACACATGGTGCCAAAGCCACCCCCCTTCCCACGGAGCTTGCTGCGTGATGTGGGCAGAAGGGACTCGGGCATACAGGCTACTATGCTTTGGGCAGCCTTACCGCGTTTTGGGTGAGGGTGCTGTGCAATGTGTGCCTTGTGGACATTTTCTGAGGACCCATCATGAAAGAACCTGGTGCTTGCTCTTCCACAGAACAGGTGCTCGCCCCGTCACTGCCTTCTGTGGTATGGCCGCCCAGCGTGGTTTAAGGCTACCCAAGGTGTCTTGTGTGGCTGCACCCAGTGGGTGGCCTTGGGCAAGTCACTGTCTCTCAGCCTTAGTTCCCCGTCTGTAAAATGGAAATAATAATGAATTTTCCTTACAGCAGTTGTATAACTTTTGGCTAAAATTTGTAGGGAAAGCGGGATCCCTTGACCCACATAATCCTGGAATTGCTGGCCTGTATGTTAAGCATAGGTTCTTATTTTTAGTTCATTTATGGCTCCCATATGTTGAGGGCTCCCTCCTGAATTGCTGTGGGTTCTCCATAGTGTTGGCATAATTATAGTCGGGAATGTGAGAGATGCATTCCCTCCAAATGTCCATTGGGATCCATTGTTGTGTAAATGTAATTGGCCATCACGGGCGGAAAGGCATTGAGATACAGTACTGATTCTCAGACCACTGATGTCACCCCTGCACTGACTACTCAGACCTTACCAGGAGGCCCCCCCTTCCCCACCTGCACTGGCTGCTGATAGCCTGTCATGCCCCTGTAAATAGTGTTTACTGTGACATCAGCAACTGAACCAATCACACTTCTTCCTCTCCCAGCTCATTTGCATACAAGGTGTCAGTTGGCATGCTTCTTTAGAAGGCTACATACAAACAAATAGTAGTCTGTTCATTATTCTTTATATATAGTGCATTTCAAAGTTCTTTATAATCCTCATCTAGTGAAGTAGGGCATTTTAAGTCCCATTTTACAGGTGGAGAACTGAGACAGAGAGAATGACTTGCTCAAGTTCACCCAGTGATTTCCTGGCTAAGATGCGATTTGATCCTAGTCTCCCAGATGCTGGTCCAACACCTCATTCACTAAGCTACACTGGCTCACCTCTTTGCCTCATTTTTATAGATACCAGTGTAAATAATAATAATAATTTAAAAATTCCTAGTGAGCATAAATAAAGTTCAAGTTTGAAACATTACTTTGCGCATTATTGCATTTGATCTGCTTTTATTGTGTTATGAACTGATAGTCCTATTTTATGTGTCTGTAAGGGAAAAGACAGATAAATACGACAACGTTGTGTAAACATAGCATTACTGAGGGCAGAACAAAAGCCCTGTTGTACCATGACGTGGCAGAACCAATCACTCTTGACTAGCAACGGGCAAAATTATCTTCCAGAATTAGATAAGTTAACAGTTTGCTTGGCGTGTTCCTTATATCACAAGATCAGACTTGTCGTCCTTTTGTATTATACAGAAAGTTTTATGCTTATGTTATGTTTGCCTACTGGGCTAGGACATGAGCCAAGGTCTAAATAAAATATACATTCATATCGCAAGACCAGTCGTTAGCCATAAACACAGTCGTATCGCTCTTGCTGCGGTTGTTAATAAAAAGCCCATTTCGGTTAGAAGTTGCAGTGGCTAACCTCTCTATAGGAAATCAGACATAACATTGGTAGGGGGTATCGGAGATAACACTGTACGGTTACTGTAGGCAAATGCTGGCTTTTTATGAATAACTGGTTCAGGGATGGACAATGTACACAATCTGAAGAACTACACACAGAGATCTTCCAATGGCCAACAGCCACCATGGAATGTTGCTCTAGCCCTCACACCTGCTCTCACATCGTCACAGACAGGGTGCAATCCTGTAGGTGGCATAAGCCACCCGCAGGTGCAGTTTGCGCCTGGCCAGACAGTGGGTGTTCAGCCATGCATGTGCCTCGTGTGGGGCAAAGGTGCGGCCCGGGGGACAGAGCAGGCACAGCTCCTGCTCCATCCCTCGGGCCGCGGGGTGTTTGGGCTTTGGGGGTCACATCGGCATGGGTTGCGCCTTTGTCCCGCACAACTTACGAGTTGTGGCGCACACGCACACCTGAGTGGGGACATCCTGGCCCTGCATCTCGCGTAGGTACAGTTCACGAGGGCCATAGAATTGCACCCATTGAGTCTCACAAAATCACTTACGCACACTCGCTGCCCTGGGGCCGCTGCCTCCAGTTGCTTCAGCCCTTGCCCACTGTTTACCTCTCCTACTACCGCACACCCGCTGATGCTACTTGCATCTCTTGCCTTGTTTGCTCATCAGCTCGGTGCTCATTTTTCCTGCTTCCTCTACTTGTCAGCAGGGGGCCCCTGGCACTACTGCCTCTGTCGCCAATGTCTGGACCTGGGCAGTCCCTGTCGACATGCAGAGGAGGCGGGAGAGGTGAGCATCTACCTCTGGGCAGCAGATGTGAAGGACGTGGAACTGAGGAAGACACATAGATACCCTGCCTCCAGACAACCACTACTTCAGTGAACTGCAGTTAAGGGGCCTGAGAGCTGCGTGTGACATCCGGGCTGCTTTTTGCCCAGCTCTGCACTAGAGCATCTTATTGGTTTGTTTATTTATTTATACAATAGTTTAATATCCTGCCCCCTCCTGCCAAAGGCAGCTCGGGGCGGCATACAATAAATTAAAACAACAATATAAAACAGGGTAAAAATTATAAAATCAGCGCTAAAATACAATGAGTGGAGCAAAATATCTCTTCCCCACCGCCACCCACTACCCATCTCCCCCACCAAACGCCTGGTGGAACAGCTGGGTTTTGCATTGTCTTCTGAAGAAGGTGATGTCCGGGGCCAAACAAACTGTCACTGGAAGGGAATTCCACCGCCTCAGAGCAGCCACCAAGAACACCCTCCCCATGGTCGCCACCCAAGAAACTCGGGGGACCTCAAGAAGGGTGCTCCCGGCTGCCCGTAGGGGCCGATCAAGAATCCGGGGTTGAGGCGGTCCCACAGGACCACCGATGGGTGAAGTGACTCCATAGGGCACTGGGTCTCGGACGTTTTGCTTGTGTGCCTCCACTTTGCGTCTTTAATATATTCCCGTGACCCCAGACAGCACTGAAGCGCTGTGTCCAACTACTAGCTCTTTAGAAATGAGTAGTAGTAAGATAAGCAAAGTATATGAAACATTGGTTGGGATTGGAATCCTATCTGCAGATGAGGAAACCCATCTTGGGGTCCTGACCCATAGTTTGAGAATCTCTGTCAAAGGGTTTTGGGATCCATCATTCTTTTCAAATGGATTTTTTTTTAGGTGGGAGATGATTTCCAATCAAAGACTGGATTATAAGATCTTCAAGACAGCGATCTTTGAATCTGTTTTGTGAAGACCTTTATTACGCATTTTTTTTTTATTTTGAACCCTTTGTTAATTTTGATCTCTGATCATGTCTATAGGAGATTTTGGTGTGTTTTGTCTCTCTCCCCCACTGTTATGAGTGCAACTCATGCAAACAGAAGGGAAATATTATATGCATAAGAACATAAGAAGTGCTATACTGGGTCAGACCAATGGTCCATCTAGCCCAGCATCCTGTCTCTGACAGTGGCCAATCACGGCGGCTTGGAAAAAGCACCCAACAGGTCACAATGAGGGATCCATTCCCTGTTGTTTTCCCCCAGCTCCTGTCATGTTCCCTGATCCTGTCTGGCTAATAGCTGCTAATGGACCTATATTCCAGAAACTTGTCCAAACCTCTTTTAAACTCAGCTATAGTACTGGCCCTTACCACAACCTCTGATAGTAGATTCCACAACCCAATTATACGCTGAGTGAAAAAATATTTTCTTTTATTTATTTTAAACTTGCCACCCATGACTTTCATGAAGTGTCCCCTAGTTCTAGTACTAGCGGAGAGGGTAAATGACTGCTCCTTGTTTATTAGTTCCACCCCACTCATGATTTTATAGACCTCTATCATATCTCCTCTCAGTCGTCTCTTCTCCAAGCTGAAGAGACCCAACCTACCAAGCCTCTCCTCATACGGGAGCCCTTCCATGCCCTTGATCATTTTTGTTGCCCTTCTCTGTACCTTTTCTAGTTCCGCTATGTCTTTTTTGAGATGGGGTGACCAGAACTGCACACAATATTAGAGGTGAGGTTGCACCATTGATTTGTGCAATGGTTCTCAATACAAGGTGTAGGGCAGGGGTGAGGAAACTTGGGCTGGGGGCCAAATGTGGACCATAGCTAGTTTCTCCTTGGCCCCTTTCCAGATCCTAGATCTGGCCCCTGGATCCCAAGCATTGAAAGACCAAGCTCAGGGTAAGGGTGCAGAGCTAAGGACATGCAAATGAAGATAGGAGACAGATCCATGGCAGAGATCAATGATTTGGACTCTCCTCTTCCTAAGTGAACCCCTGCCCCAACCTCTATGCAGCCCTCGGAGCGTGTACTAATTTTCAAAGTGGCTTCTGAGAAGAATACGTTTCCCCATCCCTGGTGTAAGGGGCTTTTTACCAAATACAGGGACGCTAAGGTTGAACTTTCAAAAGTGGCTTAAAACCCCGAATTCCATTTTCAGTAGCGACTTGGGTATTTGGGAGGCTAAGCCTGTTGATTTTCAGTTACATTTATGTTAATTAGCTGCTGAAAACTGGTCCTAAATGTAAGAGATGGGGAGAACATCATTCAGATGATATCTTTTATTGGACCATCTGCTGTTGATCCAATAAAAATCCCAAAGTTTGCATATTCTCACCAACTATATAGTTGGTCCAATAAAAGTTATCAGCTACCAATTTTTTTCTCTCCATCTCTTACTTGATGCTGGGCAAACATAGCCAGTCGATAGCAGAACCGAGCAGAATTCAAAACTCCTGGTCTGGCTCCTTGTTGACGGGGCTGGGATGACAATATAGAACTCTTTTATGCTTAGATGTGTATTTCTGACTCTATGGCAGCTGTTCAAATCTGTCACCAGATTCCTTCAGAGAGCTAGTCTCCCCCAGAGTAGTGCATGAATGTGCTGTTGCCATGCTAGCATGTGAGCCCAGGAAGGGTAGCTAACTGTACAAGAACCATGCAGAGTAAACTATGTGGAGAAAACAGAAAATGATACCTACGCATATACAAGATACGTGCATTAGGGATGGGCGAACGCGGTTCAGAAGTTCGGAGTTCGGACCGAACGCGAGTCCGCGACCAGCTCGGTCAACTGAACCGAACTTCAGAACCGAACTCGATTTTCAAACCGAACCAAACCGAATTTCCGAACTCGGCTCTGTTCACCCATCGCTTAAAGATAATATTCCATTTAGTTCAGTGGGGTTTGAATTTCCGAACTTTGTTCCGAAGTTCGGACCGAACTCGAATAGTTCGGTCAACTGAACCGAACTTCCGAACCGAATTTCCGAACCGAACTGAATTTCCAAACTCGGTTCTGTTCGGCCATCCCTAATGTGCATCTGTCAGTTTCCCTTTTTTTCTTTTCTTTCCTTTGTCCCAGCTGACACCTTAGGGTTTTTTCAGACGTTACGAGGTGTTTGACCCGCCACGCTGAATCCTGGACCGGGATCTCTCTCAGATCCCGGTCCGTGATGAAGCCAGCCGTCCTTTAGACGTGCCGGCTCCATCACGCTGGGGAATCTTGGCAGGAGCGGGGCTGCACGGCGTGACATGCGGCCGCAGAGCCTCGCCCCCCTGCACTCCCACAGCCGGCTGCCCTCCGTGAGACGGGTGGGTGCAGCGGCCAGTGTGGCCGCTGCGTCCAATCCCGTACCATGTTCAGGGCCACGATCCGTGATGGGCCAAGGTAACAGATGTTACTTTTGGCCCATATCGGATCGTGGCCAATCTAACCACGGTTCTGGACCTCAGGCCGGCCTGAGGTCCAGAACCGTAATTAGCTTTAATCCCCGCCAGAAATTCACTGTGGTGAACGTTACCGTGATCGCTGCCACCACACGGAATCCACTGGGATTCACTGTGGTGAGCAGCGATTTCGTAATGTCTGAAATTACCCATAGTTTATTGAAAAGAAATGGGGATATTAAATATACCCTGCAGCTGAGAGAGAATACAGATGAGATCAGATAAACCTGGAGGCACGCTTCAGATTTCTGGAGTCCTCCTATGTTGTTCATGCTTGAGACATGGTTGGCGAAGGATTCCTTGACCTTGAACCGGTTTGTGCATGGTTTGGGTTGGGGCTGCCAATTTTGCATATGGGCAAAGGTCTCCCTACTTATCCACAGTAACGTCAGCCCCAGCCTGGGCTAGGTAGCGAGACCCCCCCAGTTCCACTGTCCTCTGAGGCAATGTTTTTTAAACTTTTCTGAAACACGTCCCTCCCCCCCATACACTTGTTTGTCCACTCCGCCCATCCATACGTCGCTCCCTCTCTTCCTGTCCCTCTTCTCACCCTCCTACTGATTCCCCTCTTTCCTCCTTGTTCTTTAATTCTGTCCTCGGTCCCACCCCTTTATATTGGAGAACCTCCCAAGTTCAGTGAGAAATTGAATGAGGAATTGGTGCTTGCTGGCTGGCGTGCTTCCTTCTCACACCCTCTCAGAACACCTTCTGCATGGCCCACCCCCTCCGTTTGAGAATCTAGGCTCTGAGGTGCCAGAAATTGCAGGGGTCTCCTGTATATAAATGATCAGGGTTCGACATATAAAATATACAGTCATTATGGACACAATACGTGCATACGGCGTATAAACACCCACACATGTCATAAAATGATATGCATGGTGTGTCTTTGTGTGATGTATGTATACATATGTGTACACACACATATGGACATATATGTATACGATTATCTTTAATCATTTCCTTCATTTTCAGTAGTCTCAGGCATTGTAACAATAACAAGTGGGGAAATAAAAATCCACACAGAAGTGTGATCTTGTTAACAGCATTCCTTTAATCTTCAGGTTGCTCTTGTCTATTCTTTTCTTTCCCTCCTCTCTGCTGACATATATGCAACTGTAGGTTTTCAACCCTGATTAATGCTTTACATATTTCCCCAGGTGTGCTTGGGAAGCCAGCTAAAATATATGTCACAGACGGTAGGTGCCAAATTGGTCCTGGCTGGCATTCAGAAAGTTAGCTAAAAAACACAACGCTCGCGTAAGCAGCTGACCTGCAATTGTGCTGTTTGAAGGGAGGGATTGGGAACGTTTTTAAGAGCAGGCTCTCTTACAGTAAACAAGGGCTTGCTTTGAAGGAATTTTATTTTTGTTTTCTGCCACTTTTAATCCTGCTTGCAAGAAGAATTTTTTTTTTTTAAAGACTGACGAAGTGAAGAGATCGATTATGGTGTGTTTTATGGGGAGGGCCTGGAGTGGAATGTAAAGTCTCTCCTCCCCCATCTCCCTTGGGTAGAGATATCGCTGCATCTGAAATATCCATGGGTCAGAGCATATTACTTGAATAATTCAGTGTTTGGAACAGGGTGAATTAGGAGATCGGTATTGGGCCTGGGGTCAAGAGTTAAGTTAAAATTTTGTGCAGCTATGAAATGATTGAGGATATTGAGAGAGAAAGAGAGGGAGAGACTGTGAGGGAGAGAAGAAACGTCATGGTCTTCTAATGAGCAGCAAATGCAGAGCTATTTGCCTTGCCTCCTCATAGTGCCCCTCGCCTAGAAGTGCCCTGAATTCAAATTGATCTCCCCTCTCTCAACATAGGAGCGGTTAACTTATCCACAGAGATGCATGTGAATAAAAATTGCTACTCCATTTCTTTTCCCTCCCAGAGGAATTTTCGGTTAATAGTCTCTCTCACACACACAGACATACAGAAAAATCTGTTCTGATGATTTAGTTTCAGAGTTTTCTGATTCTCCTACAAGGATGCCGGCTGGGTTCACTTCTCCTTAAGCAGGGAGATCGTTTTTTGTCAGTTTGATTGATCTGCAAATAGCTTTGATGTTCCCAGACATAATGTTAATAGAGTTTGTGGCATAGTCATAGGAAGGAAAAAAAAAAGAAAAAAGCCTAAAAATAAAGAGCATTGATTCCCTGCCACAATCTAAAAATGAGCATTGAATGCACAATGAGCACAAGGGCCCTTCGCCCCTTGAATAGGGGCGGGGGGAGGTTGCCGCGCCCCCTTTTGCCTGAGAATGAGTGTGGAGGTTTGCAGGGGCAGGGAAACCCCGAGTGTCGGCTTGGGCGTCAGTGATTGGCAGCCCAGGTGCCCATGTCCGGGGCTCCTGATTGGTTGGCGTGGGGGCAATACCTCCCCATTGCTAGGAAGGGGAGGAGACAAGCTGCCCCCCGTATGCGCGGTGAGAACAAGCACCATTCATGTCTTAACTCCTGGAGCAGTCAGCACCCACCCACCCATCCTTCTAATACTGCGGGTATAACCAGTTGCCATAAGGGGGCTAAGAAGGAATCTTGACGGGTACATCAATGCCTTTTTGTTTTGCCTTCTTCGCAGTACTGGAATAGGTTAAAGTAGTTAAGTAAAACCGATTTGACCCAGTTGGGCAGAATGGTACAATCCCTGATAGGCAGAGAATTTAAAGTAGTTTAACTTTAATTGGGATATGCTAATTGGCTTTTATCTAGTTGACATAATGACTTGATTTGAAGTGACTGGAGATATGTAACGTATTATAAGAATTGTGTTGCTCTCTTGCGGGGGTCCAGTATGGTTAATAGGTCTTTTAGGTTAGGTAGTGTAGGATAGACAAAAGAGTCATCTCCATAAGAGATGGGGGGACGATACCTGGTGATAAGCAGGGCATGGCTAGCGCCAGGATCGTGCCCCTGGGAGAGGTGTCAAGCGGGGGTAAGGGCAAGCATGGCCCTCGACCTTAATGACACCATTCTCCTTACTCATGCCCAAAATGGGTGTTTCCCCTTCGGCCTTGGCCAGGGAGCTGTTCAAAGGGGATGTTAGAGTTTGTGGTTGGTACTGGCATTGGAGGGCATATCCAGGCCGGACACCTGTTAATGATGTTGATTGTTTCCATACAAAATACTGGACCCCTGATTGCTTAGAGGCAATCCCACCAACATCCTTGCTTTGTTTATTAAAGAGAGCGGCCAATTTAATCCAGCTCATGTCTCCATGTCTTATTTCTGGGAAGGGGTGCGCCGGCAATTAAAGATGGGTTGGAGACCGGGTCACTTGGGAAGATGGTGTCCTCAAAGCAAGATACAGTGCCTGGAACTTGCATTAGTTTGGCTAGTTGTTTCAATGAAAACAACAAAGGAATCCATCTACCTGCCTGGGATAGTGCACGCAGCCCTGGGCGTAGCTTTGAAGGGATGCTTTTGCAACCACTTTGCAACTAGAGGGAGAAAAAGATTCATGGACCATGTTCCAACGAGCAGCGGTAAACTGAAACTACTTTGATTTAATTCAATCAGAGCAAATACTCCAGTTTGGTAGCGTTTACATGAACAGTGCAAACCGAAGTTACTATTTTTGGTTGATCATATTATGCCTGCCCTGTGTTCTCGACGTTGGCTGCCTGCAGAGCGAGTTTAAGATTGCACTGCTGGTTTTCAAGAACATAAGAAGTGCAATAGTTGGTCAAACCAACAGTCCATTGAGCACAGCATCCTGACACCAACAGTGGCCAATCTCTGTCTCTTGGTCCCAACAGGTCCATTCCCTGATGTTTACTCCTAGCTGCCAATAGTCAGAGGTTACATCCCCCAAACCTACTTGAGTAATAGCCATTAATGGATCTACTCTCCAAAAACTTATACATTTTTTAAAAAAACAACAACAACCCAGCTAGACTACTGGCCTTGACCACAAGTTAATTGGGTATTGAATGAAAAAAGACTTTTATTTGTTTTAAATTTGCTGCCGTTTAGTTTCATTGAGCGTCCCCTAGTTCTAGTACTATTTAAGAGGGTAAATAAACACTCTCTCTTTACTCGTTACATGCCACCCATGATTTCATAAGCTTACTATTGCTCGGGTCGTTCACATTCCTCTGGAACCCTTCCATTGGCAGGCCAATGCCCCAGGGCTTTACGTTGGAAGCATGTGGAGCTCACAACACCCACTTGTATGGTTCTTTCACCTTCCAACTTGATGGCCAAGATCCTGCCAAGATCTTGAAACCTGATGGCTATATAGCCCCCAAAGGAGGGGGTGGGTCTACAGTGATGAGCAGGCCCCCCCGAAGCGGGTTGCTTTATCACAGCCACCAAAAGGCTTTAGTGGCTTTTGTGTCGTTCGACTCCCTTAGTTGCCCATAACTAGATGGGGGGGGGGGGGGGGATGGGGAATCTGTGGCCTACAGTCTACTTTTAGCTCATTCCCCCTGTCCTCTGGTCCATCACAGCTTATTTTATCTTGCCTTTAATGCAGCTTGCTTTCTTATGCCTGGCCCACAGAGTATGAGCAGGCACTCCCGAGTGTGCAAAGCACTTTGGCCGTCCCTGCCGTTTCCCCTGCAGACTGCGCTCTGGCAGTTTCCGGCAGTGTCCACACCCCTACCCAATGCTCCTGGTGGGCTCAGGGCAGAGCACTCCTGGCAGGCTTTGTCCACTTGCGAACTGCTCTGGTCTTCAGAGGTTTCTAAAGGTTTCTAAGTGACCCACAGTGAGGAGAAAGCTTTCCACCCCATAACTAGATACATCCTAGTTCTCCTCACAGAGCTTCTTTCACAACCTATCAGGGAGATTATTAATTCCATGGAGTCCTCCATCCCCAGCAATCACTTAGCACGTCGGGTGCTACTGAAATGTGGCCTTTACTAAGGTCCAGTGTGGTAATGAATTGATGTGAAGCTGGCGATGAGATATTTTGGACGGGAACCCTTTTTATTTTAGTAAAAAACACCGTGTTCTCCACCAGAAACAATTTTAGTAAAAAATACCATGTTCTCTACCAGAAACAAACAGAATAATTCTACTCATTAAGGACTCATCTGAGAGTACCCAAGCCATGCACCACGGCATACTATCTAGGAAGGATAAGTGGTTCAGTGGATCCTACTGGGATGTGAACCTAAAGCTGGAGAAATTGAGTATTTTGAACAGGAGTCTTAGATCGGTAAGCCCTCCCCTCTGGCAAGTTTGCTTGGCAGTGATCTACGAACGCAGAAGAATGAGGATGAAAGCTTTTTCCTGTAGGGATATATCTATATTTTTCTTTAGGTTCAGGTAACCCGTAGCTCATGCTCCAGTTCCTTTCTGCCATTCCTTAGCAACTTCATCTAAAGGTAGTCTTCCCTCTTTTGCTGCCAGCTCTCTAGAAAGTAATTGCTATATTTTGGCATTAAGGAAACTATTACAATTTAAAAAAAAAAAAGACTTGACAACTTCACTTTTTTACCAGTGCCTTCTGGCTGGAAGATACATAACCTGAAGGGCCTAAGTATCACTTTTTATCTGCCTTTGAAAGGCTGAAGTAGCTTACCTTCCTATTTACAAGGCTGTATAAATTGCTATGTAATAAATGACATAGGAGACAAATAATTCTTCAGGACTAGCTGAATTGAATGTGCTTGAAAACCAGATATATGTCTAAGTCCCCTTCGCCGTGGATAGCGGCGATGGTGCAATTGCCGCGCCCTCCCGTCATGGGATGCAGGGGGAAGAAGCCAGAAGTGCTGCAACTGCAGCTTGCAAGCAAATACCCCGGGCGGAGGTTGCCGGGGCAACGAACGGTTGGACGCGAGCGGAGAGGGCCGTGCCGAAAGGGAATTGAACGGGTCTGCCCCTTTTAGGAGGGGCGGAGCTGTTCTGGCCGCGTGGAAGCGGCATTCAATCTCAGGCTTGGAGCAACGCAGCCCACCCACCTCACCTCTAGCACTGTGGTATTTACTGGTTGCCATTACGGAGCCGAAGGGGAATTTTGACGACTAGCCCAATTGAGGGTCGGGAGTTTTGCCCCTTCAACAGTGCAGAGTAAATTTAATAGGTTTATTTGAAATAGGGGAATTGGCAAGTCAACGAATTATAATAACTTACTAATCGGGTGTAGAGGATGACTGAGGGCTTATACTACGTCAGCATAAGAAGGAAGATCAGGCAATGATAATTGAATTGAATTGAACGATAAAGAAGGGTAAACAATTGTCGCACTCAGCGGGGGTCCAGTATGCTACAGTAGGATAAATAGGTAAGAGTAGGTTAGGATGAGTCATCTCCTTAAGAGATGGGGAGATGACACCTTGTGCAATGCGTGGCGCAGCAAGCACTGCGGTTATCACCCTGGGAGGGGTACCCAGACGGGTCAGTACGTACATGCACGGTCTGCTGGCTTTGTGGGTACTTACCTCCTTACTCAACCCCACAGTTGGGGATGGTCCCCTTTCGGCCAGAGCCAAGGGCTGTTCAAAAGGGGAGTTATCTTGTTCGGTACTGGGAAGGGAGGGCACATCCCTGTCGGTACCAGTGTTAATAAGTATGTTAAATAGCTAGCATACTGGACCCAGATTGCTTGTGCAATACCCACCGGCCTTGATGATGATTGGAAATAAAGAGTGCGGCCATTTTGAAAACCAAATACTGTCTCTGTGTCTCATTGGGGGGTGCGACGGCAAAAGCTTTGTTTAGCTAGTGGATGTTTTTTTAAAGGCAAAGGAAAGTTTGGTGTTGGTTGGCTCAGAAACTCTCTGCTTTACTGTCCGCTTGTTGTTTGAGCTCCCCTCACTGGTAGGGATGTGAAAGTTTCCAAGATCAGAGGAGGAGCTACTTGACCTTTGTTTCCCCCTGCTCAGATGAAGGAGGTAGTTACTCCAGAGCAACACCTCTGGAGTAACTACTTTTGGTCATAAAGAAGGAGAGGGTGATTGTGAAGTAAAGTTTATAACCAAGTTCCCCAGACAAAGTTTCAGATCTCATTAGGATTCGCTGAACCCTTCATGATTCCTAGCAGAGTTACATGAAATTTACTGCTGATTGACTCCCGAGTGAGAACTAGGGGTGTGCACCAGGCCCCCATGTCATTTTCATTTTTCATTTTCGTAATTCAAAAATGTCGGTGTTGTTATCGTTATTAACGACAATGTTGTTTTTGTTTTTGTTATCATTTTAATCATTTTTGGTATCATTTTGATATCGTTTTTGATATTTATCGGTATTAGTATCATTTTTGTTATTGGTATCAATATTCATTATTGATATCATTATCAATATCGCTATTGATATCGGTACCCTTTCAAACGAAGATTTTATTTTTGGTATCAGTATCGTTACTGATTCCCGTGCACAACTAATATTTATCTAAATCTAAGGGAGATGGGGAAAACACACACACACACACACACACACACACACACACACACACACACACACACACACACACACACACACACACACACTATCTATATATAATGTACAGGGGGAGAAGGACAGTGAAAGGGAGGAGGTAAAATGTAGGATATGAGGAATGAAAGGTATGGGTGGTAAAACCTAATAAATAAATAAATACATAAATAAATAATACAATGAGGGCTAGGGAGGATTTTTTATGTGCAAGCACCACAGTTCTGTAAACACAACCTGACAAGCAGAGCTCTCACAGAACAGAGAGAAAAAACCTGGCCCTCCCATTGTAAAGGGTTGCAGTGCCCTCTCCCAGAGCCCCGATTGGTTGTGAGAGGCAGCAGGCATTGAGCAATCACAGAGTGCCATGAGACTGCTGCGTCCTGTTTGTGCTGCTCATTGGCCAGCGATACATCCATCAGATACTGCTGAACTGCTCGCCCCTCCCAACAAAGGCACAGTTCAAGAGTTCAACCCTGTTAAGACTCTGAGATGTCTGCTACTTCCTCCCCTCTCCACTTTTTTCCTCCAAAACCCAACCACCACAGCAGTAATAACGACAGTGATAACGACATTGTTGTTTTTGTTTCTGGTTTTCATTATCATTTTGTTATCTTTTTTGGTATCGATATCGGTATCAATATCAATATCAATATTGTTATCAGCATTCTCTGTTGTCGTTTTTGGTATTCTCTGCTGTTGTTTTCGTTATTGTTGTCATTCTTGGTTGTTGTTTTTGTTATTGCAATAACGAAAATGACAATTTTCACTGTTGTTGCTGTAGTAACGAAAACGACATACACATCCCTAGTGAGAACCAAAACATTACAATTTTCAGAGAGGTCATAATCACCCTTCCATTTCTTTCCTTTTCCCCTACATATTCCTTATCTTTTTTCTTTTAAAGAAAGCATCTTTTTTCTGTGCAGCCACATGAGACAGGCAGGGGAGGCTACCACGCCTTTGCATTACCACTCCCTGGGCAGCCAGGCCACACGATGCACTGCAGTTGCCAGATGTCACCCCCACCCCAGGAGGGCCATAACAACCGGCTGCCATGCGACATGTTCTCGGAAAAATTCCAAGGACATGTCGTGGAGCAGCTTTACCCCACATGGGGTAAGGCTGCCTAAGGCAGGGCTACTCAAATGGAGTGGTTGCACTTGCCTTGCCACGTGAGGAGCACCTCTGTGGGGCCCATCACGAGTGGCACATCACAGCCTGGGGAGGGATCTCGGTGGGGCTGGGGGAAGGAGGCGGGGCAGGACTTGGGTGTCCACCTGATAGGGGCCTGCCTGACTTCCTCGTGATCATCTTTCCAGCTCTCCGTGTTTGCCCTGCATTGTGGCAGCGGTAATTGCCTGCCACGGGACTGCGTGGGCATTGGGACTTCGCCACTCATGTGGCCTCACCTATACCTCCAGACATAAACTTGGAAATGTGAACAAAACCTCTGCCATGATAACTGCTGAAATCTGCAGGCAACCAAAATCAAGAGCTCTGAGAGGTGTAAACTACCACGTTCATCTCCATCCCAGCTCTCTGGGCTCTGATTGTGCAGATATTTTTTCCCCCCATGATCCTCTGCACTCCAGCTCATCATCTGTTGGTTAGCACTTTACATCTAACCAGCTACTTTTATTATTGCTGATTGGCGACGTGTATGAAATTAGTTGGGGGTACGAGTCCATTTCTTAGCAGAATGATACCATTGGGCTCAATCCTATAGCCTGCGGAAGCTGTGCACCCACGCAGTTTCCGCGCGGCACAATGGGCCGTCAGTGGGGATGTGTGCGGTTTGCACGCACGCGGCTCTGCACGAGATCCACAGGCTATGGGATTGAGCCCACCATTACAAAAAAAAATCTCTCTGCGACTAGTCCCTTGTTGACAATCACAAAAGTCAGGAAAAAGTGTAATTGGTTTTGGACAAGGAATTATCTTCTCACCAAGAGATGTGTGGTCCCTGTGGTACAGGATAGAAGGACACAGACAGGATTGGTGTGAAGGTGTTTGAACTTCTACTGCTCATTTTATGCATGTGCTGACTTCACGAGAATTAAATTTACCCAGAAAAGTGTGGCGGAAACATGCTCATCGTCGAAATGTTTGCCTCAATGCGTAAAGATCACCTTCCCATAAAATATTCAGTATTCGTAGATTATTTAGAATACAAAATACCCCAGATATTTTAGGATTTGAATTATAATAAAAGGAAGGTTTGTATCATACTGTGCAGGCAGTTAATGGGAGGCAAGGATATTGATCTCGTAATATATCCTGCAGACCTAGTTGTAATAACTATAATATCCTGCACTTTATCAAAAATAATGCAGAAGTGTGTCATAGGGAGGTTGGTTATAGGCTATATATGGAGTAAAATGAAATGCAGGTTGTCTGGAGGTGATCAGGGTTTTTAGAAGGGATGGGACAAAGGGTGCAGAGGATGGACAAAACTGTTGAGAATGGTTCCTAGGATTCTGCTGGATTAATTCTTTTCCTTAAAGGGACCTACAGTTTGAATCTAGTGATGCAGATACTCAGCTGCACCTACATTTATGTATGGCTGGAAGATTTTAATACAGGAATCTACTAATCTGGCTTTATGTGAATGCTAGGTTTGGGATACTTTAAGTACTTGTATCGTATCACCTCAGAGTGTGACGTTCTGGTCTTAATAAGGCAAATGGAAAACTCTCATTGACTTCAGTGGGATCAGGATTTGCCCACATTGTTTAATGTATTAATAAACATCAGGTGTAAAGAAACAAAAGAAGATACTTTTTCAAACATTGTTAACCTGTGGAATTTAGTGCCAGGGGATATTGTGAAATAGAGCTTTTCACAGATCAGAAATTTGGCCAGGCTCAACTTGGCTCATGGGCATCTATTGTGAAGCCCAGTAGCATAACTGGTCCCAAAAAAAAGATTGGATAAGTTCTCAGAGGATAGGTCCACAAATAGCTATCACTTAGATTGATCAGGGGATGAGACCTTTGACTTCTAGGAGTGAACATAAGGTAATGGATTGCTTCATTTATTGACTGTTCTCTTTTCTCAGGCAACTGGATTAACCTTATTCTCATTTAGCTTACTGTAAATCAGGTGTCCCTCTAAAATTCTTCTAGTGGCCTCATTGTGGCGAGAACATGAAACTTGCTTACAGGATATAATGGATTGATCAAGACTAAACTTCAGTTGCTTAATAATCCAAACTTTTTATAAGACGGAGTGGCAAACGTTCATACTATTGCCCACCTTTGCTCGATGGAGAAGGCAACTGATGATGATGGCCTCCATGCCTGGGTGATGGGTGGCAGTGGAGGGAGGTCAGTGTGTGCTCATCAGAACCTCCCGCCCACCCAGCGCACATGGACCGCGGTGCACACCGACCCCCCGTGCTCCACGGCCCATGTAAAAAGGTCCGTAAAATTGGAAGTGACCTTGAGAGTCATCTTGTCCAACCCCCTGCTTGGATGCAGGATGACTAGAGCTACCACATCCCTGACAGATGGCTGTCCAGCTTCTTTTTGAAAACCTCCAATGATGGAAAGCCTACAACCTCCCAAGACAACTTGTTCTATTGCTGAACAACTTTTACTATTTGAAAGTTTTTCCTGATATTTAATTGAAATCTACTTTTCTGTAATTTGAGCCCATTGTTTCTAGTCCTCCCCTCTGTAGTAGCAATGAAGGACCGTTCCTTGCCATCTTCTTGGTGGCAGCCCTATAGATACTTGAAGATGGCTATAATGTCTCTCCTTAATCCCTCCCTATCTTGAGAACAATCAGGTGCTTAAAGTGTGCTAATGGGTGATTCTGAGAATACACCCTAAGACAGAAAATTGCACTCACTGCTGTGACGAGTTAGTTTGAAAAATGGTTTTATAGAGTTTGGTAAGTGGCCCAATCTGAGCATAACCAGGGACCCGAGTTGACTGCGTTGCTGTAATTTGCAGTGATTTTTGCAGATTCGGCCAATCCTCGCAGAATTCTGGGGTGCTGAAATTCCAGAGGATTTGAGTTGTGTTTGATTAGCAAAGTTGTGATGCTATGTCAAACCTGTTGCAAATTTGCTTCCCAGCATGCACAGTTATGCAAATCAAGTTAATTATGCAAATATTAATGCTCGTGGTGAATTTGCAGAATTTGGCTTCATTGGTTGCAGAACTTAAGTTTTTTGGTGCAGTGAACTCGGGTCCCTGACTTGACTAAAACATTTTTAGTCCCTGACTAAAAAATTGTTTTATACAGTTTGGTAAGTGGCCTAATCTGACCATAACGTAAGCAGAAAGTCTCACGTTGATTTCATGGGGTTTTGCAGCAGGCCTGTTGAGCGAACATACTTATTTATATTGATTAGAATATTTGCGGTGCAGGAAGCTGAAATTTAACGAACCGCCTGTTGGCATGTTGCAAAGGCAACAAAGAGCCAAGCCCAGCCCTGTTTACAGCCTATCATATAGTAGCCTCCAGTTCGCAGGAAAGTGAAAATACTTCTTATGCTTTTTAGAATTCCTTCTTAAAAAGCGAGTTTGTGGCGTGTTTTTAACATGCATTATTATTTTAATCAGATTAAATTTCTGTTACAGTCCTTGGGAGCTGTGCTTTTCCACTTTTATTCAAGTTTCCTTCCACATTCTTCACTAATGCTTTCTTAATCTGCATGGCCTGGAGCTCAGTTGGTGAGGAACAATGGTGTGTAGTTAAAAGGAGATGATTTCTCTCTCTCTCTCTCTCAACTATTCTTTTGCTTCCTTTAATGAGAAGCCTTCCATTTTCAATAGTAAAACGGTCTTTCAATTTTTAATTTTTTTTAAAACTCGGCTTCTTTGGCCAGTTCAAGTCTGGCAGTAAGGAATAATGAGTGCTCATGGCATTCTGTACATTTCTTTAAATGTGAACCGGTGGCCAGAGTCGAGAAAAGAATGTCTGTAATGGTTTATCTCTATGTGCATACACACACGCTGGTCTGCTAACGTGCAAATGTTGAAGTGCAGAAATAGCTCTCCTGCTCCCAGCTGACATTTACTTTGTAGCGGAATGTTACTCTCTTTTTGCTTGTTTGCCTATATCAGAAGGCACTGCATTAAAAATAGTAATGTCTGTAATGCTGATGACAAATGGGTTGGCGTAGTCGTTTAAAGATGAGATTTTGAAATAATCAGAGTCCCTAAAGGTTCTAGCTTCAGTAGCCCAGAGGGATTTCTTAAATTCCATTCAGACGAACAGGGTTAAATGGAAGTTATTAAATTGGTTTTAGTAAACTGAAGTAACTACTCCACTTCTGAAGTGTTAAGATGAACAGTTAAACTGAAGTAACTAAATCAGTTTAATTAAACTGAGGTAACTAATCCTGGTCTGCCAATCCTGTGCTAGACAGGTTGAGCAGAGAGAGCTGGGATTGAGCTCTCTGTGTCCTTGAAATTCCAAAGTTCAGACGAACAGTACAATTGATTTAAAAACCAAAAGAGGTGGTTTTTCAGGAGTACATATTCCTTTTTCCTCCTGAATAGCTTTGCTGTAAAACCCTGTTCGTGTGAATAGTACAGGAGTTGAACTGAGCTAAAGGTTTATTAAATAATTTTACTGTTTGTCTGAACATGCCCTTAGTAATGGTTGCAGAATTGTGCCTTTGGGGTGACAATAACCTCAGGGGCATGTTCTGATCAACAGGTACTTCAATGTTGTTTAAACTTGGAATGGTTCTAAGCAGCTTTTCCATTTTTGCAAAACAGGTTTGCCAAAAATGGAACAGCTGGCAAATTTCTGATTGGAATTTGGTTTGTTAGCTTGTGCATGCGCAAAATGGTGGCAGTGGTAAAGGTCTTGCCATTTTGCGCTATACAAATGATCAAACCACATTTCTATGCGTCCAGCGAACAAAAATTGGAACAATGGTCTGTTCTGATATTCATTTGTTCGGACTGAACTCTTAGGCCCTTTTTACACAGACGCTCTAACACCCATAAAATGGGTGTTACATTTTATTATGCATGTTTCAGGGCACCACTGCAGCCAATCACCATGGGCCCTGTGCACACATGATGCCTCCAACCAGTTCCTCTGGGTGGAGATGGGTGTTGGCCGGCGGGTGGGGAGTATTTCCCTGGGTGGAGATGGGTGGGGGCGTCTGTGTAAATGCCACTTTCGGTGGGTGTTGGTGAGTGTTTGCTCCTGGCCAACACCCATCTCCACTCACACCCACCCACGGAGCAACCGGCAGTGGCGTCAGGAAGGGATTTACTCAACTCAGCTCTGAAAAGGTTCTTTTCCATGTCCAAGTTGTTTCTTTCAGAGCTGGTAGGTAGGGAAAAAGTTACAGCTAAGTTTGTCAGAATCCAAGCTTTTGCCCAGCATATCAGGGCTTCCAGGGGTGGCCAGTCCACGTCAGAAGGAGCCTACCATAGGGACTTCCTGCCTCCTTTCTGATATATTCCTGCCGCAGTGGAGTGTCGTGATATCATGATGCTCCATAAGAGGTGGGGTTTTGTTAGAAAGAGGCGTGCCAACCTGTTTGCCCCACCCTCTTCTTCCCTGAAGAACATTGAGATGTCACAATGCTCCGTAAAGAGAAGAGCTGCATCTGAAAGGGGAATGGCAATCCCTTTGGCCATCTCCTGCATATAGGGTCCTGCCCCTTCTGTGAGAAAGTCCCTAGGGATGTGGTAAACCGAGTTACAGATGTAGCCACATTGGTGGGAATAAATACAGGGAACCAACTGATCAGTTTGACCCTTTATACAGTAAGAATGGAAGGGTTGAACACCACCCCTTCACCATAGACTGCTGGTTTATAGGAACCGTGTCACTCATCACTAGTAAGATATAATGCAGCTTCTAACTAGTAAGCCCCAGACCTGCTCTAGGCAGGTGGTTACCTTGGAGATAGAATCATTTGATTAAAATACACCAATGGAGCTCTCTCTTTGCCTGCCTCAATGTGTGGGCCCCCGTCTTAATCTTGAGATGATACTGTGGACCATCCCCCCTCCCTCTCGCCACACGGAAGGACTCTGCAAGTGAATTTGTGATCATGTTGGAGCATGTGAACCTTGTGTGTCAACTACATGGGAATGGAAATAGACCTGAATTACTTTATTACTGTATTCAAAGACAATTTAACTGATGGAGACAAGGATAAAGACCGCTTTTAGACGAGATGAGCCCATGCATGTCCATCCACCGCCCACCCCCCCATTGCACCCCCATCCCGGCCCGTTTGCTTCTTCCCCCCACTCACTGGACGTGCATGGGTGCATGCTACACACAAACCTGCCCTCCAGCCGGGTCTGCTTAAAAATGGCCAAAGAGATGTTGCATGCCACCAGCCAACTCTTTGCAGGTCAATAGTACATGCCTCCGCTCAGGACCTGCCTCAGGTAAATTTTTCTGGGTTATCATTTTAAGTTTTTTTTGTTTTGTTTTTTTTAAACGGATTTTATTTTTGAAGTTTGTCCCATGCACATTTTCTTTTTTTTAAAACATCAAATCTTACAAGTGGGGCTGTTGTTTTCCTCGAATGCCTCTGAACTCAATTACAGTATTTCATTCAGGAGAGGGATACTCCCATGAATTCAGCCTCTTCTAAATCCCTCACCATCCGCATTCTGAGAAAGTTGTTTGTATTTCTCCCTTAGCTGCTTACCTGACCTTTTCCCTCCAAGTAAACTTCCTACACCTATCGCATCGGACCCTAGAAGCTGGGAGACCAGGGTCCTTGTCAAAGGCCTATCTCACAGTTTACACATAGTAACCAAATCACAGAAAGTAAACAGGAGCAGATTGACGAACATGTAAGTATAGTTGAGGTAAACATGCTGCCCAGCAGTCTGCAGCATTATTTTCCAGGACCTCTGATTGGATTTGTAACTGATTTTGCTCACACTCTAATAGAGCTGTGCCTACAGCAATCTATTGTTAGTATAGCGAAGGCATTCTTTGGACCCATTACTTTCAGACTGCGATTGTCAAGCCGGGGGATGGGCATTCTGGAGGGAGGATCTGGATGTATCCTGGCAGGGAACAAAGAAGAGTACAGCTGTTGAGCTCTTCACTCTACTCTGAGCCAGGGGGAATTTCCAAAATGTTGGGGCACCCAGGGTGAGATGCAATGCCTGAGCGGTTAAGACGTTTGACCATTTCCTTGAAGTCTGCAGGTTCAAGACCTCCTTGCTCTCACACTGGAGGGCCATCTTCAGCCCACTGCATGGGTACCTGATCCATTGAGTTGGGGAAGTCAAAGGTGGTTGGATGTGGTGCTGGCTGCGTCACTTTACTATCAGCCACAGAAATGGGTGTGCCTTTACCACCGCTGGCCTTTGATGTGACTTTTTGACCCACTGGATGGCTCCCTTTCCAATGTGTCCCTGTCCCCTCTTGAAAAAATTTCGGTGGTGCCCTAGATAATTTGGTGAAAGAGGGACTTGCCCAGAGCATGGAGACTGCTTGGAACCCAGAAATTCCGGGTCTCACCCAAAGGGGGTGCAACAACCTTTGTAGAAGCGGTGCAATAATTGCAGAAGAATAGTGTTAATCAAACCACTGGTATTTATTTCTTCATGTGCATGCACATGGTCAAATGCAGACCAGTGGACATTGAATGTAACAACAGAATGCTGGTGGCATATTTCTGTTCTATTTCTGAAAACAACAAAAAAAGGGTGTTTATAATTTACCGGAATACTCTGATTCAGAACATGAGTGTATGTGAGTGTACCAATTGTTTAGCCATATTGGGAGCAGAAGGATTTCACTGTGGTTCACTGTACTGGGATTTGGGAGTTCTAGATTAGAGCTGCCACCTTCTTGGTAGGGATGTGCGAACACAGTTCAGAAGTTTGGAGTTCGGACCGAACTCAAATAGTTCAGTCGACCGAACCAAACTTTTGAACCGAACCTGAACCAGTTTGGAAGGCCAAAAAACCCAGTTTTGAATGTACAAACTCGGTTCAGAAGTTCGGAATTGGACCGAACTCGAATAGTTCGGTCGACCGAACCGAACTTTCGAAACGGACTCGATTTTCGAACGGAACCGAATTTCCGAACTCGGTTCTGTTCGCACATCCCTACTTCTTGGTTTTCACTCAGTCTGTCCAAGAACAGACGGTCTTTCTCCAGTACCTAAATTTAAATACGGTCTGGACATCCAGTATCTGGATGGCTGTTCCTTGGAGTTTTATTGGCATGTGGGGTGTCTGTTTTTATGAAGATTTGGGGTGTTCTACTATTAGTGGCACTGGAGGGGGGGTGTTAATGTCTAAATATCTCGGACAAAAATGTTTTTTACTTTAAAGTGATGGGGACCTCTCATCTGTCAATATATTAAAAATATAGGTCATCATAATTGTGCAAATATGCTTTATGTAGTGCCTAATCTTATGTTGGAAAGTGTTGCTTATACCTACACCTCCATTATACTAGATGTTTAATTATGATTTATGTATCCCCTCTGATCGGGCTGATCCTCTTGTGGGATAGACAGGGCATTGAGCCTGCATGACTGTGGACAGCACTTCCCAGCAGGCCATTTTTGGAGCCAAAACCTGCCCTTTGGCCTCTGCAGAAGAGAGAGGGGAGCCATCTTGGACTGGAGAGACACTGTGAGGGGTTGGTGCTGTGTGTGGAAGGGAAGCAACAACGACCTGTTTCCCCAGGTGCCCCAGAACTCTTCTTTTGGGAACCAGCGGGGTGAAGAGTGAATCTGGCATTGAAGAAATTCTGTAAGTGGTTTATGTGGAAAATGCTGTTTCACATACGCTCCCAGGCAAAGCGTATTCACGTGCTCTTCGCGGACACTTTCTTATTTCCTCAGCTCTGACAGCAATTCTAATAGCACACGCTTTGAAAAGCAGGGGAGGAGTGAGAGCCCTCTGTGAGAAATGAAGATGTAGTCAGTGACACATGTGAACTGATGGAAGTGAACACGGAAAATACAACTGTCAACAACCTGATCAAACTATTTGACAAATGATTTGAAAGTGAAATTTCAACTGATCAAGTAACATCATCCCCAGTTCTTATCAAGCTATCTTCATTATTGGAAGAAAAGAAAAATCTTCTAAAAGTCTCAAAGCAGAACTGCCAAAGTGTGGATTTTATATCTTCACATAGTAGATATTGCCAAAGCATTCATCTGGGCAGAGCGTACTGGAAACTTTCAGATGCATTTTCAGGCGGTGGAACATATGCTTCCCTTTTTTGCAAGTGCATAATAACTATGCAAAGTGTGCCAGAGTATACCCTCCAGCAAACGAGGCAACTTGAAAAACAACATCCAGACGTCTATGCCATGCTGAATGATGGGCATTTTAACTCTGAGGAGGCATGACCAGTTGTGGGCGGGCGTTTGGACTGATATGTTCATAGAGCAAACCCTTATGAGATCTACAAAGAGTCGAGCAGGACTAACACATTGTGGAGGCATGACTGAAACCAACGCGCTTCACGGATTTTAAGCCATCCAGAATGCAGTGAAATCACTTTTGCTGTCAGCTCTCTCACAGGAGTTTTGCGCACCGGTAGTGAACAACACGTTGACATCTCTGATGCTAGGATGTCTAGAGGTTTGAAAGACAGGACAAAGATACTGCAATTTTTGAAATCTCATAATCCGTTCCTTCAAAGTTCTTACGATTTATGTAATATATTCAACTGCATAACAGATAGCCGGCACAAAGTAAATGTTGATGGTGCTGAAGAGATTGGGAAAAAAATACAGGACAAACTAACAGCCAAATCATTCAAGAATGTGACCATGCTGAAGTCTGACCAAGCAGTAACAATGAAACTGCTAAAGAAGCGCATTGTTATTGATGATGAAACTCATCATATTGATACATACCTTATGACCCAATAAATGCTGGTAGGTCTCTCATTAACTGTACTTCAGTTATGAACTTTCAACATTACCACCATTATTATTTGACCCTGTTATACAGTATATCAGAAAGCGAACATGTCAACTCAAGCAAAAACTTTGAATGCCATGACAGAATATGTGAGTTTCAGCAAACATGCTATGTTCTTGACAGAGGTGCACTACTTCACAAACTACCATGGCCGAGCTGCTTGCAGGAGGGGCGGGGTATAAATGCATTAAAATAAATAAATAAATAATAAATAAATAAAATCAGGAACATTTTCGGATGTGTTAAATCAGCATAAAACATATATTGAGAAGCAATATGGTACTGTTACAGTGGTGTTTGATGGACATGAAACTTCCTCTACAAAAGATATGGAACATCAAAGACGCATAAAACAATGGTCTGTGACAGTAATGTTTAATGAAAATTCTCCGGTTCTTGTCAGCAAACTTCCATTTCTTTCCAATAACCAAAACAAACAACAATTTGTGAACATGCTTGGAAAGTACTTGCAAGAAAAGGGTCGTACTGTGTTTCACGCTACAACCGATGCAGACGCGCTCATTGTGACGACTGCTTTACAGTTGGCAGAAGATGAACCCATTGCAGTTGTTATTGATGACACTGAAACTTAATTCTGCGTTTATATCATGCAAAATATATATATGATGCAATCTGTCACATACAGTGAAAAACATAGTGCTGTAAAAGCCATGCAGGAATCAATAGGGAAAACAGGGTGCCAGATCAGCATTTTTGCACATGCTTTAATTGGATGTGATTGGTAAGAGTAAATCTACAGCATTGTGATATCTCTGCAAACATGAGGCTTCAATTACTTGAGCCTCTCACTTTGTATTCCAAGATGCAAATGCTGAAGAATTGGTAGACATAGGCTGCAAGATATTGGTATGCTTGCATGGAGGAAATCTGCAAACACATACCTTGAATATGTTGCGGTATGATCAGTGTATGAAGAAAATGACTACAGCCAGGAGTGAATTTGATATAGCACGTTTGCCTCCAACTGAAAATGCTGCACAGTTTCACCAGCTGCGTATACATTTGTTGGAAAACCCTCGAGTCTCGACAGCATCGTCCCTGATCCTACACTGTGGGGATGGAAGTCCTCCAACCAGGTACAACTGATATGGGTCCTGCACCAGAAACATTACTAAACTTCATTTGCTGCAACTGCAGAATTACTGTGGATGAACCATGCAGCACCAGGTACCCATTCCGGTGTTATGGGATGGTATGTACTGTCGTTTACAGAAACTGTAACGGTAAGGACTAGACAAATGCATTGCCAATTGATTGTCCAAGCGAAGAGGACTAAATATGAACATTATTACAGAAATTGTAACTATCCATTTCTCTTTTCACACTATTTTTTGTCATATATTATTTTGAATAATATTGGTAATAATATTTGTATTATAACACCACAATACATTATGCTTCCTAACATACGTTTATATTTTCTAATCACTTCTGTACTAAAACTTCATCACTTACTTTAGAAACTGGGAATTACGTTAAAATGCTGTATCACTTTTCATCGGCATTACAGTTTTGTACACACATGTTTCTGGTTGTATTGGTTGTTATTTTTTGCAGGCATACATAACTATGTTTTTGGTATTTATTTTGTACTTTCATGTTTTAAGTCTGAAAAAAGTGAAATAATTTTTGTGCCAATTAGTTACATGTTTGAGTGAACTTTTGAAAATATCTACTATACTATATGGAGTGCTGTAGTGTTTGGAAGTAAGGGACACTTTTTAGCCAACTCAGAGTTAGACAATGGGCCATTGTGTGCACAAATTTACATAATAATATGCTCACTTTCAAGGAATTGTTGAGAGGAAGAGAAATTTACAGAGTCAAACACTTGCAAATTTATGTAAATTGACGTTTTTGGCTTTCTTTTTTAAAATCTTCCCTCCTGGGACAGGATTCCTGTGTGATTTTTGACAAACCTGTCTCTCTGTTCCTCAATCTTCTGTCTGCGAAATCGAAATAACGGTATTCCTGCTAGTCTTTGTTTCATCTTTTTAGTTTAATCCAGTCCAGAACTGTGTCTCAGTAGGTACATTTGTGCAATGCACAATGGAGCCTCTTCCCAAGGGTCCTCCAGGAGCTAGTATAATACAAATCATGCTAATAAAGGTGTATTCTTGTCTGCTTGTTTGTTTTTGTAGTTAACCACACCGAAGTATGAGCATCCTGTTTGCAAAAGAGGACAAGCTGTTATGTATTAATATAGCTTTATTTTGCCAAATGATTAAGCTGTAAGAATTATGGCAAATCGAGCATTCTGAGCAAGCTTTTATGTACACAGGGACAAGATGGCAGGGTTAGATTTCTGAATAGGAATGCCTCGTGTTACAGAGCCGTAAGTGTCCAGAATGCCCTGTTCATTGGGCTCATCTAACACTTAGCGGCGACTGTACACTGTGTTTGAAGAGTGCGCTCAATTGGCTATTCCATAGACAGGACGACATCTGGTGACGCGCAGTTAGGTTGCCAGTGCTTGCTGCCGAGGCTGAATTTAATTTCGAATGTATTTATTTTAAAAATCAATCCATTTATGTTCTGAGGAATTGTCCTGGCATGCAGCAACGTTATCTGGGTTCTGCTTCTGCCTGTTCAGCGCATAGCGTCAGGGGAGGAAGCGGGGTGCGTTTTCAGTTTAGTTTGTATTGAGTGCCAAAAGCTGCAATTAACTCTGCATAGCCACGTGATATTTCACATCACAGGCTGAAACGGTTGGAGCTTTACTCGATTCTAGTTTTATTCTCCATTATCGCCGAGAAGTTTGATTCTCGATGAGAATTGTGGGAAAAAAGCAAGATTCCATTTCAGCCTGACCATGGATTTGTCCGCTATCCTTGTGTGGATCCCCTCATCTCTGCTGCTTTAGCCTAAGCTCAGTTTTTCAGTGCTTGGAGGTAGGCCCTGGATCCAGGGGGCAGATCCAGGTACTGGAAAGGGGCCACATAAACATTTGATGTGGGCTGCATTTGACCCCGAGTTTGAGGTTTGCAACCCCTGCTCTGCACCAGTGGCAAGAGCTGCTGCATGAGCGGTATGATTTCTGCCCAGAGACCAAGGGATTTCCCTTCCCTACGAGATTAGTTTCCACTGGTCTGAGGCTTGGAATCTAAGCAATTTTGGATCCCGAGACGGCATCGGAGCGCACTGTTAGTGCTCTACCAAGCTAGCTGCTCATTCACTTGTAGTATTCCTGAGCTTCTGCACTCAGCAGGTAAATTTGGAACTGCGGTGTAGGAGACTTGGCAGTGAAAAATCAAGACAGACACAGTTTATCCTTGTAATACAACTGAGATTAACAGCGCAGTACGTGTGGTAAGTGTACCGAAGTGCTTTTTACACCTCCCGTCCCTTCCTCTGGGGCCGGTCTTGCCTTGTGTCTGGCTGCCTGTGGCTCCAGGGTACCATTTCAGCAGCCAGACGTAGCGCAGCCACATTTGTAGCCAAGATTACCCACAATTGAAACAGTGCCTCCTTTCCCTCTTGGCCTCTGCTAAGCAGCAGTTCACAAGTTGCTTAAAAAGGGGCGGTATGACAGAGTCTACAGACACACAAATGAATCTGCCCCATAAATTGGACAGGATATGCAGAACCAACTGGCTGAAGCTTTTATTAGATACTTTAATATAGTAGCTATGCTGTAGCAAAATACCTGTTGCATTATTGTAATATAATACCCACATAATACTTACCCTCCTTCCCAGCACCTTTTTTTAGTCCCCAGTTCTGTCAGTCTGGCTACAGATCTAACAGAGGGTAAAAACAGATGTGACGGTGGCCAGCTGTGTCTGGGACCCACCGGTACATCTGTTTACGCATCGCCAGATGTTAGCCTGGGACTGCCCTGGGGCAGGTAGGTGGCTAGCTCAGGGTGCATCCAAGGACAAAGCCCATGCTGAGGGCCAACATTGTTTGGCCCCTCTTCGGGACAGGGTCCACCATGGCTGAGCACCATGGTTGGTCTCCATGAATGTCAAGGTGGGGTGCAGGGGGTAGGGCATGGGTGAGGCTAGCCACCTGCATGTTAGTTTAGCTCCCCAGCCTACCCAGGGCATGTGGGTGGCAGGACGGCTCTCCGGCCGCAGGCATGTTCGGTGCCCCTCCCTCACCTGAAATATGTCGACTACGCTTTCCCATCCCATCTTATGCCGGGGAGCCGCTGTGCCACCTGCATGTCTGATTTTACCCAGACATCCATCTGTACTTCGTTAAGAGTGAGGTGATCCAATTTGCAGATGACACCAAGTTATTCAAGGTAGTTAAAACACGAGCAGACTGTGAAGAACTGCAACAGGATCTTACGAAACTGGATGCCTGGGCATCTAAATGGAAGATGAGATTAAATGTGGAAAAGTGCAAAGTGATGCACATAGGGAAAAATAATCCAAACTACGAGTACACAATGCTGGGTATTAAGCTAGGAGTTACCACAGCCCAGTGTGCAGCAGCAGTCAAAAAAGTAAACAATGTTAGGAGTTATTTACAAAGGGATAGAGAATAAAACTGAGGATGTCGTAATGCCTCTATACAAATCAATGATGCGACCGCATCTTGAATATTGTGTGCAGTTCTGGTCGCCCTGTCATGGGTTGGAGTTTGGTCAGTGTCACAGTCCTGATTTGGGTTTTACAGTTTTCAATTGTAACATTACATACATGTTGCACCTTTTGCTTTACATATTTACTAGGCTTGTAGTTTACATGTAGGCCAGTATCACATGCGTGTGACCCTATGTTTCTCCGTGACACGCCCCACCTAGCTGAACTAGAAAAGGTACAGAGAAGGGCAACAAGAATGCTAAAGGGTATGGAACGGCTTCCGTACAAAGAGAGGCTTGACAAGCTGGGTCTCTTCAGCTTAGAGAAGACTGAGAAGGGACATGATAGAAGTTTATAAAATCTTGAGTGGTGTGGTAGATAGGGAACGATTATTTACCCTCTCAAAATAGTACTAGAACTAGGGGACATTCCATAAAACTAGCTGCCAGCAATTTGTTGCCAGGGGACATTATCAAGGCCAGAAGAATAGCTGGGTTTAAAAAAGGACTGGATAAGTTCTTGGAGAGTAAGGTCTATTCATGTCTATTAACCAACTAGCTTACGGGATGAACTTCTTACTGTTGCGAGCTGGGAGCGAACAACGGGGAATGGATTGCCCATTGTGAGTGTTTGTTCTTCTCCCATGCGATCGAGATTGGCCACTGTCGAAGGACAGGCTGCTGGGCTTGATGGACCATTGGTCTGACTCAGTATGGCACTTCTTATGTTCTTATGTTCTCGAGTGCTATGGGAGGGATATATATTTATTATAAACATTTTTACCCCGCCCCTCTCACTCAAAGGCAACTTGGGGCAGCTCACAATAAAAGTTAAAAATATAATAAAAATATAAAATACACAAATACAAAACCACAAGAACATAACATAAAAAAATCAATACACAACCCCCACGTAACCCATCCTCCGCTTTCCCTCCCCACCAAACGCTTTGTCGGAAGGCACGGAAATTTGGGCTGAGGAGGACCTCCACTGGGAGGGCTTTCCAAAGCAATGGTGTGGCCGCCGAGAATGCTCGCCTGTTCATCTGGACCTGCCGGACCTCCAGGAAGGCACTCCTGGACGACTGCAGAGGCCGCCCAAGGGATGAGGCGATCCTTCTGGTAAGCAGGGACCGGACCGTTTAAGGCTTTAAAGGTTAAAGCACCTTGAATTGGGCATGGAAGACAATAGGCAGCCAGTGCAAAGCTCAGAGCACTGGTGTAATGTGCTCCCTGGGGCCCGTCCCAGTCAGGAGATGGGTCACAGCATTTTGCACCAGCTGCAGCTTCCATACTGTCACCATGGGCAGCCCCGTGTAGAGCGCATTTCAGTAGTCCAGTCTCGAGGTGACAAATGCATGAATGATGGTGGTGAGGTCAGAGTTAAAGAGATATGGGCGGTGCCTTCTCACCAAATGTAGTTGTCGGCGCACCCTGGAATGAGACACAGAGACAGTAGTTTGAATATAAACTGGCCGACCTCTTTATTGACAACATAATCTAGGCCGGTGGGAATTACACAGGCAGTTTGGGTCCAGTATGCAACAAGCCACTTGCTTGCCAATCAGCTGACAAGACACTGTCCCGGATGTACCCTCCGGTTACAGCCCTAACTTCCGAACCACGTCTCCCCTTCGATCAGCATTCTGGCAAAGGCCGAAGAGGACATGCCCTAGGCAGGCAGGAGTAAGGATTAGGTGTTGATGAGGTGTAGAACAGTATGTGTCCTTACCGCAACAGCATCCACCCAATCCCAGGGCTGCCATGCCAGGTGCATGCCGTCCCTGCATTGCACCCGGCCTGGCCTCCCCATCTCATAAGTTGATGACCCCTATTTCACACATATTCAAAACCTGCCTATCAAAACAGCATACTGGACCCCTGCCAAGAGTGCGACAAATGAATTCCACGCAACTGAAAAATCCCAATAAAACCTCCCCAAAGTGAACCCTTAATTCAAACAAAATCAATGCAGACTGAAACAAACCTTTTCCATCCCTTTGTTCTCTTCGTAATCAATCGTTCATCGAATTCAATAATAAATTCGGTAGCCAATTAAATAGTGCCAATTAAATCAAATGATTCATTCGCCAGGTAAAAGTAGTGCCAATCAACCTATTAAACCTACTCGACATACTGTGAAGAAGGCAAAACTAGCGATCCCTAACCGGGCTGCCCGCCAAAATTCCTTCTTGGTCCCCTAAGGGCAACCAGTAAACAACCCACAGTATCCGAGGGTGGGTGGGCTTTCTCCTCAGCTCTCAGCTCCGAAATGGCTTCTTCTCGTGTGGACGTGCCAGCTCCAACCCTCCTAAGAGGATTGGGCGCGCTGCCCACGTGACTACGCACGTCATCGCGTTGCGAAGCAACGCAGCAGGGGCACCTACCAAACCCCCTCTGGCCCAGCCCCCTCTGCGCTCTGACGCACCCGGGGCCGGTTAAGGGGGTTCTGGAAAGCGAAGCGGCGAGGGACACCGTGCTCCTTCCTTTAATGGCGGGGGCGCGACAAAGACGCTGTCCCCGCCATTGCGGGGGTGCCGGCGGCTCCATTGTTAGAAGGTGCCCCTGGCCACAGCCAACACCTGGGAATCCAAGCGCAGCTGTGAATCCAGGAGCACTCCCAGTTCGCACAGATGGAACCAATGGAGTGCAAACACCCCCAATAATAGGAATAGTCCCCTCCCCCAGATCCCAGACCCTACCTACCAGCATCACCTCCGTCTTATTGGAATTGAGCTGTATGTAGTGAAGAGAGTTGGCAGAGTCCTCTCTATGCAGTTGACAGACTCTAATGTGGTTGTCTGGCCCCTGCTCAAGAAACCATCTCTTAATGTTGACTCTCCTGCCAGCCCCTCCGTCTTATTGGAATTGAGCTGTATGTGGTGAAGAGAGTTGGCAGAGTCCTCTCTATGCAGTTGACAGACTCTAATGTGGTTGTCTGGCCCCTGCTCAAGAAACCATCTCTTAATGTTGACTCTCCATCCCTTGACTTCTCTTTTTAGGGAAGGTTATTGGATAAGTGGCCTCCTCACAGATTCAGGAGCATCTCAATGCTATTGGATTCCTGGACTCATGTCAGTTAGGATTTTGACCTGGTCTGAGGTCATGGCATGGCACTGAGACTGTGCTTGTGGCCTTGGTTGATGATCACTGCTTGGAAATCGACAGGGGGAATCGTACCGTGTTGATCTTGTTAGACCTTTTGGCGATCTTTAGTACAGTTGATCATAGAGTATTGTTGACATGGCTGTGGGACCTGACAGGGGTTTGCAGGACTGTTCATGAGTGGTTCTGCTCATTTCTAGCTGGGTGAACCCAGAGGGTGGTGATAGGCAGTGCCTCATCATCCCCTCAGGAGCTCCCTTGTGGGATTCTGCAGGTTTCCATCTTGTCCCCACTCATGTTCAGTGTATTTAAGAGCCCCCTGGGTGAGATTGTTCAGTGATTTTGGAATGAAGTGCCATCAGTATGCTGATGACACCCAGCTCTATCTCTCTACTTCATCTGACCCAGGCCATGCAATGCCAATGCTTAGCTGTCGTTGGGGACTGGCTGTGGGCAAGCTGATTGAAACTGAATCCATACAAGACCAAGGTGATGGTTCGTCGGCCTTGTGGCCTGGGGGACAAAGGAACCCGTTATTATTGGGGTCTGGTCTCCTTTGGTCACTCAGGTTTGCAGCCTTGGGGTGCTCTTGAATCCTTTACTGCACCTGGATTGCCATGTTTCAGCAATGGCAAGGAGCACTTTTTACCAATTTCATCTGGTGAGACGGCTGTGACCTTTTAAAAATTGTATTCAGATTTGGCTACCATCATTCATGCATTCATAACCGCGAGGCTAGATTATTACAATGAGCTCTACGTGGTGTTGCCCTTGATGACTGTTCAGAAGCTGCAGTTGGCGTAGAACGCAGCAGCCTGTGTTCTGTCAAGGGCGGGTTGATGGGCGCATATTACACCAGTACTCCAGAGTCTGCACTGGCTGCCAATAGTTTTCCAGACACAATTCAAGATGTTGGTTTTGACATATAAAGCCCTAAACAGCTTGGGCCCCAGGTATCTGAAGAACATCCTCTTTCCTTTTGTTCCATCACGGCCTCAAGGTTGGCCAGTGGTGCGTTTTTGCAGGTACCATCTGCCTGTAAAGTATTCACAACAGCTAGGGTACGCAGAGAGGTGTTCTCGGTGACAGCCTCACAATTATGGAACTCCTTCTCCTTGGAGATCCTTCTAAGCCTGAGCCCGCTCATCTTCTGGATGACTCAGGGTCTAACTGCTTTGGGGTTGGGAAGAAATTCTCCCTATGGGCAGATTGGCAGTTGACTCTGAGGGTTTTTTGCCTTCCTCTGCAGCGTGGGTGTGGCTCGCCTGTTCGGGACATCTAAAATTATTTCTTGTTATTTCAGGCATCGGTGTGCTCTGGTTGGTCCCAGTTTCTACTTGTAGCTATTGATGGGATTTCTTTGTGTGGATGGTTGGGGTGTGGCGGGTTGGGGTGTGGCAGCGGTACAGGGGGCTCTACTAGATGATCCTTGAAGGTACTTCCAGCCTTGTGACTCTATGATTCTATTTACTATTTACTTAGATGTAAGTCCTTTTTGTTTGGCCAGGTGTTTGGAGGGCAGGAATAGGGTTGGGTGGGATTGGAGGCTAGGGAAAAGGTGGTAGTGGGGATTAGGGGATTTGAAACCTTTTTTATATGTGTTATAAATGTTTAATACGATGTAAGCCGCCTGAGCATTATTGGGAATGGCGGGATAAAAATGGAAATAAATAAATAAATAAATAAATAACACCAGGGAGATTGCTCAATGACCAGTTATGGTCAGGGTTGGGTACCTTAGCCCATGGCCATGTTTTGTTTGGCCTCTAGTCGAGTTCCTGGATCTGGCCTGTGGATCCAATTTCTGCCCTGGTCCCTCTAGCACTCGAAAGAATAAACGCGGGAAAAAGGAGCAGAGATGAGGGCATGTGCTCCAGGAGAGAGTGGTATAGATCCACGAGGAGAATTGTCCTCGTCTTTCCCCCATCCTGAGCACACTCCTTAACGCCTCCCTTCAGGGGCTTCTCTCTGGTCTGTGGACCTCGTACTTATTTTCAGAGTGACCTGAGGGAGAGAAAAGGTTCCCCACCCTGAAGTTACGGCTTTTAAGAGAGCCATATATTGGCAGAGTAGGAGAAAGAGGTGAGAGGGTAAATTGGCTTTGTTTGCCTCTTTGCAGGGAGAATAGAAGCCTAGATAAGCCAGTAAAGACATGAAGGTATGTCGTACAAAGGGACCATGGAAATAATACTGCTTCAAGACTAGGTTAGTGAGAGCAGAATCAGCCCCTTCCCATGGAATGTACTGCTCCAGCTGTGTGCTCGCATGCAGATATTTATTTATTTATTTAGATTTTTATCACGTCCTTCCCTCAAAATGGCTCATGGCGGCTTACAAGAGAAAACCTATAAAAGACATATAAACTCGTGTAAAAGATAAACCGTAAAATACAAACATAGCCCCAAAGCCCCCAAACCCCTCACAACACCCATCCGAAACCACTTCCCCATTCCCCACATCCAACCCCCCTCACACTCCTACCCCAAACCCACCACCAACCCGACCCCCCATCCCCGCGCGCCAATTGCCTTTTCAAATGGAAAAGTCTTACACCGCTTCTGGAAGATGCTTAAGTTTGGGCTCAAACGATCCTCCAGGGGAAGGGAGTTCCATATATGGTATGGTATAATCACAGCACATCCAGACCTGAAGGGATCCTTGTTTTGTTTCAGAGACTTCTTTGTATGCCGAGCCCTGACAAACAAGGCGGTGGAAGGGGGAGTATCTGTCTAAAAGATGGTCTCTGAGTTATCTCCTGACGCTGTGGCTTTGAGTGCAAAAGCATGTTCTTGGACGAGGTCTATTAGAGAAATCCCTGTTTGTGGCATCTTGGCATGCATTAAGGCTGTAGCTGAGTGTGTTCAGTAGATCAAACTGACTTCAAGTTGGCTTAATACACACTGCTGGGAGAGAGGATATTGTGTGGACTTTCATTATTACTCTTTGACTTTGCATCTAGAAGGAAGCTGTCTTTCAGCTGCCTTTGTAAATACTGGATAGTTTGCAAGCCTTCAGTCTCAGTGGTCCGGGGCACTGTAGAATATAGTGTTTGTGTAGCAAGGACTGGCATTGTTCACGTATTAAAATGGCCTTTAAATATCTCCAGCATGCATGCACCATCAAGGTAAGGCTCCACTTCTTATTGTTCAGGAAGGCATTTTAAGTGCTCCTTCGATGCTTTTTTTTTTTTTTGGAGTCTAGAGGTGTTTTATTTTTAATGAGAAGAACTGAAGAATTAAAAAAAGAGCTTTAGGGAAACGCAGATCAAAGATTTCTTTTTATTAACCCCCCTCCCCCAAACAAATGAAAGGTCTCTATCCTAGCAGTGAGGAATGAATTGGTAAATTTTTAATTGGAGGAATAGGGTATAAATGGTAATTTAGTTCGTTTGGGGAGAAAATTACTTAAGCTATATTTTAAAACCATCTTGGGGGGTGGGTGAGCTGGGAGGATGATGCAGAGTTAAAATCTATAATTGTATCTAACGCAGGCATGGGGAAGCTTTTCCCCCCCAGGGGCCACTCTGGAAATTAGTACAAGCTCCAAGGGCCACATAGAGATTGGGGTTGGGAGTATTGTTTATGGGGTGCACTCAGGAAGAAGAGGGTCCAGACAGAGATCATGGATCTGTGCCATAGATCTATCCCCTATCCCTGTGTGCATGCCCCTCATCTCTCCTCCCTTACCCCAAGCTCAGTCTTTCATGGCTTGAGGATAGGAACTGGATTGCAGGGATGGGCGAACGCGGTTCGGATGTTCGGAGTTCGGACAGAACTTGGTCTGTTCGGATGTTCGGAGTTCGGACAGAACTTGGTCTGTTCGGACGTCCGAACTGAATGTCCAAACCAAACTCTCGAACGACCGAACAGTTTGGTCGTGTTTGGATGAGTTTGAATGAGTTTGGGGGCAGGAAAACATCTTTCCAGGGCCAAAAATTATGTTTCGATTTCGTTTCGGTTTCGCTATTTTTGAATGTTTGGCCAAGTTCGGCCCAACCGAACTCGGCTGAATCGAACCATCGAACCTGAACTCGGGTTTCGAACTGAACGACCGAACATCCGAACCGCATTCTGTTCGCCCATCCCTACTGGATTCAGGAACCAGATCCAGGAACTGGCAAGGGGCTACATAAAAATTAGTGGTGGCAGGCCACCGCAAGAGAGCCAGTGTGATGTAGTGGATAAGGTGCTGGACGTGGTCCTGGGAAGCCAGGGTTCAAATCCTGCCCTAGTCATGAATTCACTACGTGGTCTTGGGCAAGTCACAACCTCTCAGCCTGAGCTCCCCATCTGTAAAATGGGAATGTGTGTGCGTGTTTGTCTCTCCCTGTGTTCTCCTCACCCTTCTCCATCTTATACCACTTTCAGACATACCACCCCGCTGCGCGCATATTCTGACTGCGGGAGGGAATGCGCAGCCAGGATCTGCGTGGGGATCGGCCGGTCCGAAATTTCCCCCCCGCCCCCCCGCATGGCTTTGGCGGCAGACACGTACATGGATGAAGAGCTCGATTTCCTACTCTGCATCCCCGTGCGCATGCACGCAGGGGGGCGGGGCTTTCAGACTGACCGATACCTGCGCATATCCTGGCTGTGCATTCCCCCCCGCACCCTGAATATGCGTGGGGCGGGGGGGAGGTCTGAAAGCAGCCTCAGATTGCAAACCCACTGGGCAGGGACTTGTCTCCCATACTTGTGACTGTAAAGTGCTGTGGATGCTTAGTAGCGCTATAGAAATGATTAGTATTAATAGTATTTAGCCCCCAGACCTGAGATTCCCCATCCTTAATCAAAAGGAATGAAAGTCAGGGTGCATATTAATTCCAAAAGAAATGCCAAATGCTGTTCCTGGCATCCCATTGCGGTTTTTCAGCAGGTTCATTTCAGCACAGTCCAGTGCACTTGTCCCTTTAATTACCCCACCAATGCAACATACTGGCACACTTAATACCAGCTGCGAGGGCACAGCTGCTTGCTTCCTCTCCCAGCGCCACCAATCGCATTCCATCTCTCTCCTGCCTGACACACTTCCCTGTGGCACCACCCAATCCCAGCAGCTGGACCTGACAGCAGGGAGACCCACAAGTGGTTTTTTATGTCCTTCCCTCAATTCTGGGGACAAGTTGTCCCTTGCTCTGAGGACCGAACAGACAATGATTAAGGATGAGCTGAACTCTGTGTGATGAGAGAGCGAATGAGGCCCAGCAGAGGAGATTGCAGAGGAACCAGGTCAAGGGAAGGGGAGGTGGGCATTTGCAGCAGCACTTCTGGAAAGCCATGGGGAGCGTGCCTCATAGGAGTGGTTGCTCTCAGGAAGTAGCTTCCCATGCTCCTGTTCTCGCTAACAAATCATTCAAAAGCATCTGTCCCAGCTAGTCAACCTTCCTTCCATTGGCATTTCCACTCCCTCTGCTGCTCTGCTTCACCAGAGCTCAAGGCTTCCCCCTTCGCTTCTCCTTCCTCTTCACTGGTCTTTAAAAACATAGTCCTAAGTCTCTCGTATGAGGTGTGGGGAAAATAATTTGCATGTCCCCAGACCTGGTGGTTTCCTTTGCCTCAAGCCTACCTGTTTGGTCTGGGGAGGTGGGAAGGAATGAAAGAGAACCAATATGGATGAGTGGGGGAAGGGAGCCAGGGGAACCAGAAACTCATATCCTCCCAGTACGTTTTTGCCCAGTACAGTAAGGGGTAGTGTTATCTTGTACCACCTTCCCAGCAGTGTAAGGTTTGTACCAGGTTCAGCAGATAAAGGGGGCATTTGCATCTCATTAATCCATCCTGAGAAAACTGGCAACTCCCTTTGCTCTAATTTAGCGCTTTATTGTTACTATATTAATTAATTTTGAATTTAATTTTGCTATAGTTTAGCAATAATATAGTTTACCCACGTTGCAAAAGGGCAGCCAATCTGCACATGCGCATGTGTAGACTGGATGTCCTTTTCCAGGATGGCGGCGACACTGGCACCACCATTTTGGAAAAGAGCATGCATGCACAGAATGGCCCAGCAGCCATTGGTACAATTGGTTTTTAGTTTGTTTTAAAAAATTCGATTATTTTATTGATTTAACTATAGATCTGAAATATGAATCTGTATTTAAATCCGGAAATTGCAGAAGTGCAATCCATAAATGGAACCGAACCATAGTTTCCCCTGGCAGACCACCCCGATAGTTTATTCGTGGCTGGCAGGTGGAAGTGGGGCACCTTTTCTCACTTCAACAAGCTTTCAATAAGCACAGGTATCAAAGAAAAAAACAACAACAATCGGGCAGGAGGAAGCTGTTTGCCTGGGATCAAGATGGAAAAAAAAGGTAGGAAGGGTGTGAGTGTGTTTGTGAGAGATGATTCTTTATACCACCTGAGATCGTTTGAGTGTCTTTAAAACTAAAGCTTTAGAGTCAGAGTCAGTGCACCCATTTGAGAATTTTGACTTTTTAAGAGGCTGAATTTTAACTTGAACCTTCAGGCCTGCACATGCAAACATAGTACGCAGAGCCTTTCACCGACAACTTATTTTGTTTTGTTTTGTCTTGTTCTCCCAGCTCAGCCACAAAGTTAGTCAGTGGACTGTGACAGATTTTCATAAACATGCACATTTTTTCAAATTAGGGGCAGCATGAAGTGGTGCTTCTCTCCATCACGTTTTGGAAAGTATGGCAAGGTAGAGGGGGCAGAGGGCTGAGGAAGAGAAAGTCAGTGTTTAGGAAAAGCAGACTCTGGGAGAGATAGTAAAAATAAATAAATAAATAAATAAAGAAATAGGACCAGGTGATGTGAGGTAGAGGGGAAACTGAAAGACCAGGGCCACAATCCTAAAACCACTGTCTCTCAAGGGAGGCCCATTGAAACCATATGGGGAAGCAGTGGTGTGAGGATTGCGCTGAAGTGCATAGCACAGTCAAACTGGAGACAAGGGACAGCAAGGAATCAAGTTATAGCTATAAAAATGAAAAGCAAAGCAAAGCAAACAATGGAAGGCAGAAGAAAGGACACCAAAATAGAACACGTAAAGAAAAAAGTGAGGAGGGGTAAAGGCAAAGAAACACAGAAAATAAAGAAAGGAAGCTTCAACTTTTTATATAACAATTAATATTGGGCTTGGGGCAAAAATCTTACATGGACCAGTCGAGTGTTTAAAATAATAGACTTGACTGGGGAGGGAAGGCACCTGAACCAAAGTCTTAGAGCTCCGGATTGACGAGCACTTGAGAAACATACATCATCATAACAGAGCTACGATGGCTGGCTAGCTTTTTCTCAGCATGCTGGGTTAGTGGGAGCCGAACTTTGCCTAGGGCTACCTGCCACTATCTCTGCTCCATTATCACGGCTAGAATATGGACTCCGCTACAGTGGGAGCTGAGGTGCATTTTTTGTATTGGAATCTCTATTTCTTTGTCTTGCTCACTGGTGGGATGTCGTCCCGATTCAGCCCATTTCTGCAAGGAAGCCTTGTCACTTCCTATCATGCTGCCTTGAAAAACATGGCCTGACCTGCCAAGGTCAGGGTTCAGGAAGATATACAAGCATCAGTGGAACCGGGACCTTTCATCTGTGTTCAGACACTTCATTTTTTCTGCTTGCTTTCAGTTGCGTTTCTCCAGGCAGCACTGCGCCACTCAATAACTGATCCCAGTTGTTTCTCTCTCTCAATAAATATTAAAGCAACCGAAGTAGCAGCTTGCTTCTTTTCACGGTCAATCACCCATGCTTTTGGGGTGGCATTCCACCCTGTTAAAAAACCGGATCTTAATTTTTATGCATTTCCTTCTCCAATAGTTTTCTCCCCTTGGTTTCAGATGCCACCTCTCACCAGCTTTCTTTGCAGAAAGGCTCCACAATGCCACCACGCAGCAGTGTGTTGGATTAACAGAACTAGATTGCTCAAACGCGCTTAATGCCCCCAGGTGGCAGCTATTTAAAAAAAAGAAAAGAAAAGAAAATGTGCCATAGCTTATGCTTGTGATTTAAATCCTGACTTCTCTCTGACCTTACAGCAAGGCAGGGAACAAAACCAGAGTAGGGTTTGCCAGGCTAAGAGTCTTTTCCAGCCTCTTTGCAGGTAGTATGTTTCAGGTGCAAATGTCTCGCATCGCTTTTCTTACACACACACAAAAAAAAGCAACAAAAAAAAAAAGTAATTCTATGGGGAATTTGGGACTTTAATGTTCTTCTCACTTTGAAGGAGGGCTGGGGCACCATGGAATGCTGAGAATTGCTAGTCTGATTAGAATTTTGTTGGCGTGCTTTATCAAAATGTATGAATGTGTTCAGCCTTCCCCGTGCCACTGAATTCCTGAAAGGATGCTCAGTTTAGCTGGCAGGTAAAGTGGAAAGAAACGGCAGGCTCCAACCTTAAACCGGAGTGAGCTTCAGGTGACAGGAACTGGGCTGGAGATATTTTAGCATCATGGACCATGTTCCTGTGAAATGTTTACCTCCAGGTAACTACCTGCTCTGCTCTGCCACCCTGGGGTTATGAATGAGTGTTCATACAGTGAAATTTGATAAAACTCAGATTATAATCTGAGAGAGATTATATCGGAGAGCCAATGTGGTGTAATGACCAAGTGTGCAGTACTTGTACTGGGGGCGGGGACCCTGGTTCTAGTCTTGCCTTAGCCAGAAACTCACTGGGTGACCTTGGGCCCGTCACAATATTCTCTCAGCCTGACCTACCTCGCAGGGTTGTTGTGAGGATTAAACGTTGAGTTAAATTGTTACTTGTAAGGTGGTCCGAGTGCTATGGCAGGGGGGGTGCTATATAAAAATTAAGATTATTATTTATTATTATGAGAGCTGGATGTCCTGGATGAAATGGACCAAACCACCAGTCTGCTAGACCTGGAACGAATAGTAGATTTGATATTTGTGAATACTAGTCGTGTTTTCGAATAGTGCTCCAAATACCTGAAAAAATCTTCATGATCAAAGCAGGATAAGGTGTTGGACTTGGACAGGGGACACCAGGGTTCAAATCTCACCCTTGCCAATGAACTCACTGGGTGACCCTGGGCAAGTCACAACCTCTCAGCCTCAGTTCCTCATCTGTAAAATGGGAATATGTGTGTATGTGTCTTTCCCAGTGTATTCCCTTCACCCATGTCCATCTTAGATTGGAAGCCCACTGAGCAGGGATCTGTCTCTGAAAATCTGTGACTGTAAAGCATTGCGTATGCCTAGTAGCGCTATAGAAATGATAAATAGTAGTAGTAGTAGTAAAGCAGGAATTCACATATCTGCTTACTCAGCTATTACAGTTTAGTTACTTTGGTTATTTAGGTCAGTTATTTTGTTGTTTCAGTGACTACAGTTTAGCTGCACTTGTACAATAGTTCCTATAGTGGCTCCCTTCCTCCCAGCCTTCAAATATCTCCTGAAATCTACATCCTCGATTAGGCTTTCTCTAGCTCCGCCTCCTTGCAGGCTGGTCATTGAGGCTGCTTCTTCCACCCATTGATTTAGGGTCCCATTCTTCCCTGCAACTAAGCTAAGCACATACATTTGCAACTTCTCAACGTTATGAATGTAGCCCTGTCTCTTTCCATGTTCTTCTGCCTCTTGTCTTCCCTCGTCTTTACTAGAGTGTAAGCCCCTAGGGACAGGGACCTGTCTCTAATTACAGATTGTACAGTGCCAAGTACATTGCTGGGGCTATATAAATAAATCCTCCTCTTTCCCCCCCCTCCTCATAATAATAATAATAACAATAACAACAGCAGCAGCAGAAATACTGAAATAATCAACTCAAATAACTGACATAAATAGAAGGTAAGTAGTTAGTTGGGGATTTACAGCACAGCAACAACAAGGCCTTATTGAACAAAACACAGGGTTAAATTCAAAGTGGAAAAAATATAAAAATTACAACAAAGTTAAAACCACAGTAAAAAAAGTCACCTATCACAAAAGGGAACTTAAAAAGAGTGGAGCCAGCCAACACAGTACAAAGATAAAAAGGATGCCCAAGTCATTGAAGAAATGTAGACAATAGGTAGGCACAGCAGGGCAAGGTTGGCTACATAACACTACACAGCACGAATCACTAAGATGGGGACAATCAACCAGAACATGTTGTAATGCTAGAGATATACCACAATGCTCCCTATACGGCAGACCGAAATAACCAAACTGAAATAACTAACACGGATATCTGACAAACAAAAATGAACAGTGGTTTGCATCCTCTTTGCCGGACTCAAATTGAAGCAAGTGAATTTGTTAGATGTATTTGCTGCAAATATTCATTTCAGCTCTAAACATAAGAAGTGCCACACCAGGCCAATTGTTCATCGAGCCCAGCATCCTGTCTCTGACAGTAGTTGATAGGGTAGAAATCCGCACTGAAAATAATAAAATGAAATTACGTTTATTCCCGTTGAACATTTTGTATTTAGGGAAGAAAAAACAAATGCATAATTATAATATGGGGAATACTTGGCTTGGCAGCAATACATGTAAAAGGAATTTAAGGTTTGTAGTTGATCACAAACTGAACATGAATCAGAAATATGATGCAGCTGTAAAAAAAGGCTAATGGAATTTTAGGCTACATTAACAGAAGCATTGGGTGTTTTCAGACGTTACACGATCACGGTCAACCACAGACGATCCCCTGTGGTGACGGATGGTCGCGTAACGTGTGTTTGCTCGCCGCCAGATGTTCACCATGGTGAACCACCAGCAGTGAGCAAATTAACCACACTTTTGAGGATGGTTCTGGCACCATCTCCAAAAGTGTGATTAATTGAACCATGGCCTGGAATCGGCGGCCGGTATTGTCTATTACCGCTGCCGATTCTGGGCCGTGGTCCAGTCCCTGGGACGGAATTGGGCGCAGCGGCCTGATTGGCCAATGCGCCTGCCCGTCTCCCGGAGGGCGGGCAGCCTGGGGAGCGTGGAGGGGCAGGGCTGTGCGGCTGCATGTTGTGTCGCTCAGCCCCGCCCCCTCCCCCGATTCCCCTACGGGATCAGCCGGGTCGTCTGTTGACGGGCCGTTCTGATTCCGGCGAGGAATCAAAAGGTGATTCCGTGCCGGGGCCAGTGGGCGGCCCGTCATGTCTAAAATCACCCATTGTCTCCAGGACAGCAGAGGTAATAATTCTACTGTATTCTGCATTGGTCAGACCCCACTTGGGTTACTGTGTCCAGTTTTCGGGCACCACATTTCATGGATATTGACAAATTGGAGTGGGTTCAAAGGAGGGCAACAGAAGTAATAAAAGGTCCAGAAGGCAAAGTCATACGAAGAAAGGTTGAAGGAACTGGAAATGCTTAGTCTGGCAAACAGAAGCTTAACAGGAGGCATGTAGCTGTCTTCAGATATCTAAAGGATATCCACCAGGAAGAAGGCAAGGAACTGTTCTTCATTGTTGCAGAGGGCAGGATTAGAAATAATAGTCAATTACATTAACAGAAAGAGCTGTGCAGCAATGGAACAAGTTGCCTAGCGAGGTTGTGGAGTCTCCATCAAAAAACCCCAAAAGTTTTTTTGTTTTGTTTTTTTAAAAAAGGTCAGACAGCCGTCTGTTGGGGATGTTGTAGTGGTAGTCATCCTGCATCTAATAATGAAAGGCCATGACGTCGCAGGACTCTGTGCAAGTGCGACTACATCAGAAAAGAGAATGTCATGGAGCTCTATGAGGGGTCTGATCTGAGTTCTGAACAGGGCTCTACTCGCACATTCCTGAAGAGCTCTGAAGTTCCTGCCATGTGTAGCACTAAAATCCACTGACCTGGACCCTGTGATATCATCTTGTCCCATAAGGTGATGGATGGATGGATCAGTGGTGTCTTAGGCTGCTTTTAGACGTGTGTGGCGCACATTGGGTGTAAAATCACGCCCCGTGTAAAAATCCCATTGTCTCCGGGGTTTAGACGTGAAATTCCACGCGTTAAAGCTGGTCGAGGACATACCTTGATGTCGAGGTATTTCATTTGCGGTTTTAAAAACACGCACGACCGGCTTTAATGCGCGAAATGTTGCGTCTAAACCCTGCCTGTGGGAGTTTTACACGCGGTGGGATTTTATGCCATGTGTGCGCCGCACACATCGAAAAGCGGCCTTAGATTGTGTGACGTCATCATAATCTGCAATCCCTTGTAGTCAAGGATGATTGTGCTCCATACATTGCCTGGTTTGTGGCTCCAAAAATGGCTGACAAGCCCAATCTGGGAGTGACTGTTTCTGTTGCAATTCGGGCACGTGATTCTGAGTGAGGTGGACAATTCTGGGTTCTGAGTTTGGTCCATGGTGCGCTCCTTTTTCCACTCCTGCTTTTCTATCTCTTCTTATTGTTGGGTTTGATACCATGCTGTGAGAAGTGCGTGCATGCGTACAGAGCTGCATTGCGAGCGCATTGTGCCCTGTGGAAACCATGCACATGCACACATGTGCATGCAGTCTGCAGGGCATGGAATCGCAGCCGTTGTTAGTGAGATTTCAAAGTACTGAGACCCTCCATTTGGAACAGTCTTGGGCGATGGTCTCCCATGGATTGGCATCAGTGTGACATTTTTTTCAGTTTAGCCTTAAGGACAGGTTCTGTGAAGTATACAAGCACTATGCGAACACTCCATACCAACGTCCCTACACTCATCACTACCCCTCAGGATACAGGCTCATTTTAAAAGGACCTCCTGCAGCAGAAGTCAAAGCACTTTGACCTGACAAAGGATAGATGTACCTCACATGTAATAGTTGAGTTTCTTAGCCTGTAACAGCGTTAGATGGCAAGTGGATTATCTGATGTTATCACTAGGAGTGCATCTGATGCTGAGCCTTCTCTGCTGATAACATGCCTCATCTCTCAGTCTGCTAGAAACCTTGAAGACTGTTTGTTTCCAGTAGACGTACCACTGCTCCCCCCGTGTGCCTCACTGTTCTGTGGATTTACAGTGTGCTGCCAGTCATGACTGATGCCAATGCCAGTTTGAAATCAAAGAACTAGTTCCTGAAAGAAGTTAACTAATGAAACATCGGTGGTGTGTGGCACTGGCTACAGACATGCTCTGCCGCGAGCACTCCCCACCCTGAGGTCATGGTTCTTCTGGGAGTTTTGGGGCCTGATCCTTTCACACCAGATTGACTTCATTTTTGCGCCCCGAGTACATTTGCTTCTGATTTTTGCTGGTTAAAGGGTTAACCCTTGAGAGTCCTACATTGGCAGTTTGCACAGGCCAGCAGCCTAGCCAGCTCTAGTGATTCTTATCACAAGTCTCATGGTAATTGGTCTTTTTCATGTAAGAAGTAGCTCATGGCGTGACTTGAATTGCAGGAGAACTTTAGGTTATATTTACACGCAATATAAAAACAATCACTTCCCCAAAGCCCAAGGTAAAAGCTCCGTGATAGATTTGATCCCAGCTGGGCCGCTCTTGCAGTGTCTGTTGCCCATTGACACCCAAACAAAGCACCAGACTCGCGGTTTTGCACAGAGCACAGCATTGTTAGCCCTTCCCGCACCACGTTCTTCTCTTAACTATGGGCTTCCAGCCAGGGCCTCTGCCTGGTAGTGGGAACAGGATCAGAGTGTCATAAACACAAGTTTGGTTGAAATATAAATTCTTCTTCCTTACTGTGGATCCCCTGTGCTACGGATCCCTCCCAGGCCCTTCCCAGCCAGGAAGGTGGACAGTTTATTTATTTAATTAATTTAATTAATTTGATTTATTTATTTATTTATTTATTTATATCCCACCTCTTCTGCTTCCAGCAGCTCGAGGTGGCTAACAATAAAAACACAACATACAAAAATACAGTACTAAAAATAGATTAAAACACTGCATTGAAATTAAAATTTTAGACCCACTAGCCCTCTTGTCTCCGTGAGCTGTGAGCTTTTATTCCTGGCTGGTCCACTGACTCCTCCCAACCACAGCTGCCCCCAGTCAGCCTACCCTCATTGGCTTCAGCTGGAGAGGTTTCCGTCGGTGGGAGCAGGTGACCTGAGCCCATTCATTATTTCAGCAAGGGTCGGGAACTTCAGGCCCAGGGGCAAATTCAGCACCTGCCTAGTTTTTATGTGGCCTCTTTGCAGTTCCTGGATCTGACCCGTGCATCCTGTTCTTACTCCCAAGCAGTAAAAGACTGTGAAAGTAAGGGAGCACATAGCCATGGCACAGTTCTGTGCTCTGTTCCCACCTCTTCCTGAGTGCACCCCTTAAGCACCCTCATCCCCCTCTTCTATGGGGTCCTTGGAGCTTGTAGTAACTTTCAAAGCATCCCCTGGGAGGGAAAAGGCTCCCCACCCAAGGAACCAGAACTAGCAGCAGATTTCCAACAAACAAAATAAAGCAGTTTTTCACTCAAATGCCACAATTAACTTGTGGAATTTGTTTCCAGAGGCTGTGGTCAAGGCCAGTGCTATAGGTGGGTTTTAAAAAGGATTGGATAAGTTTTTGGAGGGTAGGTCCATTAACGAGTATTAACCAAATAGATTTGGGGAACATAACCTCTGTCAGGAGCTGAGAGTGAGGGAAATGGATCGCCCCATTAAGACCTGTTGTTTTTTTCTCCCAAGTGACTAAGATTAGCCACTGTCGGAGACAGGATGCTGGGCTCGAATCATTGGTCTGACCCAGTATGGCACTTACTTCACCCTGCTACTGGCTCATTCACACAACATACCTCCCTCTTACAAATGGGCCACTTGCAAGAGTGCTCCAATCTGTCCTCAATTATTGTGATGGAGCACCAGGGAGGAGGGGGTCTTTTAATGCAGAATATGGTAAACTGGTAATAATAGAGAAGCATTTCACATAATTTTCAAAACGTGGTGCCTTTTCTGGAAATGTAGACTCCTGGCACCTCTCTTCAGGCTTGTCAGAAAGTAGGGCAGCATGGGGCTACTGCCACTGTTCCACGGTTCTCCCCTGTCACTAACCCTTCATACATACATCCTCCTTTCCAGGGGAATTCTTGCAAACATTGGGAAATGCTGTGTTAGGCTGAAATTGAAGCGGGGAGACTGGTCAAATTTGGCTTAAGGTTTAGCTTTTGTAAACTTTCTTTACAAAATCAGTATCACATTTTTCAAAAAAGTTTTTGTTTGTTCGTTTGTTTGCTTGTTTTTGTTTGCTTTTAAATGAAGAGTAAACAGTTCCTTTCCTGTATTGGCACTCTAAAAACAGCAGCATTTGTTTAAAACAGGAGACTATGAAAGTGAACTTGTCTGTACAAGGAGAGATGAAATGGACTAGTCTAGTTCAATTATTTTAGCCTAGCTGTTACCAAATCTTTTGCTTTTGTGACCCCATTTTGAGCCTTACACAGCAAAGGCTATCTCTTGGGATGGTTACCTCACTTGGAGTCCAGATCGACAATCTGTCAACATCTGGCCAAAGCAGCCACACAGCCAGAGTAAATTTACAGCATAACGGGGGCAAAGTGGATTTTGATTTTTTAAAATTTATCCTTGAGTGACTAATGAAACTATTTATACGATGTCAGTAATCTTAGAAACATAATACTTAAAAAAAATAATGCTTAACATACCTGTTATATTACTGGTGTCGATATTTGATAGTGATTATTATATGCTGCCTCAAGAATTTATTTCAGTGCCAATCTGGAAATACCAGTGTCTTGAAGACTGACAACACCGCAGACTTCCAAGTCTCTACAGATATCTACCGTGAATTCTTACACCCTCCCTTGGTATTAGGGTTTCCTTTCCCATCCTTCCCTCCCTTGCCATTGGGTTTCTCCACACTCATATTTATCTTCCAGCTCTTCCTGTGTCTTGCTTTTCTGCTGATTCAGCTGTCCAAGCTTGACTTGGTTTTAGGCCTAGCGTTTTTCTGAATGCAGGGTGCACATTTGTGTTGGGCACAGACCTTCTTTCCCAGGAACTTCTTTGACCACTGCCGTCCCAAAGCCTTGTGTGTCCTGAAAGAGGCTTGAGGAATATACTTGTGCAGAACGATGGGAAAGATCGCTATATAAATGAATGATCTTTATTTTTATATAGTGCCCCCCCTGCCATGGCACTCGGAGCACTTTACATATAATTAATAAACACAACTTTTAATCTGCGAATGTCGTGAGTGGCCCAAGGTCACACAGTGAGTTCCTGGCTAAGAACTTGAACTTGAGGTCGCCCCTAACTCCCAGTCCAAGTACTGCGCACTAAGCCATTACACCAGACTGGCTCTCATTAATATTCATTATAATGAATGAATTATTAATGAATATTAGTAGTTACACAGGGGGGGGGGAATGCTTTGGAACCACTGTGCTTCTGTTACAGTAGCGCTCCATAGCTGCTACTGAGTACTTAGCTGCTAATAAGTGCTTTGCCCAGTTATAGGGGTGTGCATGTCGTTTTCGTTATTACAATAATGAGAACAATTGTCATTTTTGTTATCGTTATTACAATTATAAAAATGACAATCGATGATTTATTTATTTATTTATTATTTTAAAAACTTATTACCCCACCCATCCTGCCACAGGCAGCTTGGGGCAGCTTACAACGATAAAAAACAATTCAAACAATTAAAGCACATCATAAAAAGGAGGAAACAGAGAAAACAACCCCCCCACCCTCTACCTCCTACCATCCATCACCCCGCTCCCCCGCCTAATGCCTGGTGGAACAGCCAGGTCTTGCAACTTTTCCGAAAAGAGGGGAGGTCCGGGGCCAGCTGGGCCTCCACCAGAAGGGAGTTCCATAGGCGCGGCGCGGCCACCGAGAATCCCCTTTCTTGCGTGGCCACCCGAGAAACTCAGGGGACCTCGAGCAGGACATCCCCGGACGACCACAGGGGCCGATCCAGGACACAGGGAGTGAGGCGGTCTCTCAGGTAGGCAGGGCCCAGATCACTAAGGGCTTTAAAGGTAAAAACCAACACCTTGAATCAGGCCCAGAAAACCACTGGCAGCCAGTGCAGAGAGCGGAGCACTGGTGTAATATGCGCCCGGCAGCCCAGTCCCACTAGGAGGTGGGCCACCGCATTCTGCACCAGCTGCAATTTCCGAGCCATCACAATGGGTAGCCCCACGTAGAGTGCGTTATAGAATTCTAGTCGAGAGGTGATTAAAGTATGGATGACTGTAGCCAGGTTAGAGTTCAAAACAAACGGCTGAAGCGGTCGCACCAGATGCAACTGGCGGAAAACACTCCTCGCCACAGTCTCCACCTGGAGATCCAGGCGGAGCCGTGCATTGAGGAGCACCCCTAGATTCCGTACCTGGAAGGTCAATGGAGGACAGGCCCCATCAATGATGGAGGCCGCCAATTCCATCGCCTTACCCACTAACATCACCTCCGTCCTGTCAGGATTTAGCCACAGCCGAGTAGCCCTCATCCAGTACCTCCCAAACGCCAGGCACCGAGTAAGCCACGAGACTGCCGGGCCTGGGTCTGTTGAAAAAGAGAGTTACAGTTGGGTGTCATCAGCCTATTGATGACACCGTACACCAAACCCCCTAATCACCTCTCCGAGCAGCTGCATATACACGTTGAACAGGAGAGGGGACAGAACAGAACCCTGCGGAACACCACACGAGAGGTCTCAGTATGATGAAAAAATGTCCCCGAGAAACACCTGCTGGGCTCTTCCGATCAGGAATGAACGGAACCATATAAGAACTGTCCCGCGCACTCCTGCACAGTCCCGCAAGCGCGTCACTAACAACTCATGATCAATGGTATCAAATGCAGGCGACAGATCTAACAGGATCAACAGGATCGAACGACCCCAATCCATATCTTGGCACAGGTCATCTACCAAAGCCACAAGTGCAGTCTCGGTGCCATAACCCGGACGAAAGCCGGCCTGAGGGGGATCAAGAAAACCGATGCGATCAAGATGCCCCTACCCGTTCAATAACCTTCCCTAAAAAGGGAAGGTTAGAGACAGGCCAATAGCTGGCCGGGGAGCAAGTGTTAAACGATGGTTTCTTGAGCAGAGGCCACACCACTGCCTCCTTGAGACAGCCTGTCACTCTGCCCTCCCGCAGGGAGGTGTTGACCACCCCAGCCAGCAATGGCCCCATTGTCTCCTGGCAGATCTTAACCAGCCAAGATGGGCAAGGATCTAATTCACAAGAAGTGGCCCTGACTGCCTCAAGAACATCCACCACATCGGCGTGCGTCACTGACTGAAACTGGTCCCAGAAAACCGGACATGATGAGGCTTCCATAACCTCTGGTTTCCTAGTGTAATAAATGCTGTGTCAAAATCGTGGTGAGTACGAGCGATTTTGTCCACAACATAATCCACAAACATGTCACAGCGGGCAGTAGATGACTCCACTGCAAGGTTGAGGGAGGCTGGACTGACCAGTCCCTGCACTACCCGGAACAGCTCCGCTGGACGGGATTTTGCGGACGCTATGAGGGCAGCAAGAACTCCCTCTTTGCTGCCCACATAGCCACAGCATAGGCTCGTAAACTGGCTCTATGCTGCAATCTATCGGCTTCAGCACGCGAACGACGCCACCGTCACTCCAACCGCCACCCATCTTGCTTCAGCAACTGCAGCTGCTCAGAAAACCAAGGTGGTCTGCGGAGTCGCCCCCCCCGGCTGTCCCATACTGGCAGTGGGGGAGATCCTCCCCCTCAAACCCTCTCCCCCCTCCCCTGGCCCCCCCTCTCACAGGGAGACCAGAACCCCCCACCCTTATTGGATCGAACCCCCTCTCTCACCGGGGAGACGTACCCAACCCTCTGTAACCCAGTCCCCCCTCGTCCCCCACATGTGCAGGGGACGAGTCATGTTCCCCTCAAACCTCCCCCAACCCTCAACCCCCCATCCCCATCCCCATATACCCTAACCAACTGCCCTATAAACCAACCACCCTTTCCCGTAGCCCGCCTCCCCTAGCCCTCCCGTAAGGGCCACACCAAAGGACCCTTTGACGTGGCCCTTAGGTTTGCGGCTCTGCGGTTCCTCCTGGGGTAAATGGTTAGGTGTATAGTCCTTGTTTAGTTAGCACCGTTTGGCAGGAATCAGATTCTGGGGGAGTCCTCAATATGGGCAGAAGCCCTGGCTTCGGTCCAGCAACTCTCTCCCAGGGACACTCCCCAACAGGTTTCTACTGGAGGGCCTCCACAGCCTGCAAACGGCCGACATCCTTAGGTGTTGCCCTTAGGCTGGCGCCCAAGGGCCCCAGTCCTAGGAGAACTACCTGCAGAGGGAGGAGGGGACAGGGTTGAGTGACGAGCAACTCCTCCTCCAGGCTTCCCCCTAGCTGGCGTGCACACACAGCCCTCAAGGCTGTAATAACGGCAATGATAACAAAAATGACAGTGTCGTTATCGTTGTTATTATTAATGCTGTGGCAGTTGGGTTTTGGAGGGAAAATGTGGAGAGGGGAGGAAGGAGCAGATATCTCGGAGCCTTAAACAGGGTTGAAGTCTTGAACTGTGCCTGTGTTGGGAGGGGCGAGAAGCTCAGCAGTATCTGATGGATGTATCGCTGGCCAATGGGCAGCGCAAACAGGCCCCAGCGGTCTCATGGCACTCTGTGATTGCTCACTGCCTGCTGCCTCCCACAACCAATCAGGGGGGCTCTGGGGGAGGGCACTGCAACCCTTTATAATGGGAGGGCCAGGCTTTTTCTCTCTGTTTTGTGAGAGCTCTGCTTGTCAGGTTGCGTTTACAGAACTGTGGTGCTTGTACACAAAAACCCTCTCTAGCCCTCATGTCATAGTATTACCAATACCTTTCTTTTCTCATACCCTACATTTTACCTTCTCCTTTCCCCTGCCATTCTCCCCCCTGTATATTATATATAGATGGGGTAGTATAGATTTTATATATATATATATAATATAATAGACATATAGATTAGATTAGAGTAGTTATATAGATAATTGATTAGATAATAGTTTGCCTTTTCCCTTCCCCTGTCTCCCTTAGATTTAAATAGATATTACTTGTGTATGTATATAGAGAGACTAGATATTATATAGGTATTTAGGCTAGTCTGTTTTATTATATATATATTATGTTATAATATATAATGTAATATATGTATTAGGTTATCGGAATCATTACCGATAACAATACTGATACCACAAATAAAATCTTTGTTTGGAATGATACCAATAACGACAGCGGTAACAAAAACGACATTGTCGTTAATAACGATAACGAAAACAACAATTTTTAATATCGAAAACAAAAACGACATGGGGGCCTGGTGTACACCCCTACCCAGTTAGAACTGGAATGAGTAGTACTTATTGATGCAAGCAGCCCTGTTAAATTTGATTGGTATTTGGCCAAGACTCCATGCATGGCAATCACCTGTCTTTTAGGACCGCAAACGGCTAATTCTCAAGTCTCATTCTCAAGGAAACACCACCAGTGGCACAGCATGACCTGCGTAGTGTTGAGAGAGAAGACTGTCATCTCTGCCCTTGAAATTGGGCCACGAGTCACAAACCACTTACTCTGGAGTAATTCTGTTGGATCCCAAGTACTGCATTCCTAAGAGCTGTGCAAACAGCTAACTTGCCCTTCAGTCATCATGCTAGAAAAAGCACCAGATTCACCAGCTGCTTCAATGGGTGCCTTTAGATGGATGAGCTGCCCCAGTGCTGGCCATGCCGTGGTCTGTCTGTCTAAAGGTGCCCCTTCAGATATGCAGGCAGCCTGCTCTGGGGAAGCTCTACCGGTGGCGATCTGGAACATCCTGGAGTGCCACCGGTGTAGCAGGCCAGCCAAACGTGGGGCACCATCTGAGCAGAGCAGCGGACTGTTGCGCAGTTGCCCCTGGCAACACCTCTGTGGTGTGTGGTGGTGGAGTGTTGTGCAGGGAGACTGCAGGCCGGGGAACCCACTGGGTCCATCTGATCTAGACAGAGGCAGGGCTAGGAGTGGTTGGACGCGGGGGTGCACCCCCTGGAACAGGTCTGGGTGTGTGTGCAGCCCTGCATCCGTCTGAAAACACCCATTAGCTGCTCCTTCAGGGTGGCTGACTGTATGGAACAGTCCCAAGTATAGCGCTGAAACTGGTCCCTCCAAAAAATCGGGTCTAACTTGAATTTTCTGGACCTGAACTGCTTGTCTTCATCGGTAGCTGCAGAAATGGCTATATGTGAGGCCAGTCCACAAAAAAAAGCTGGATGCATCTAACCTAAATTTTAAGGCAGTCCTAATAGGTGAGGAAGTTAATTTGTACTGAGAAAGCTTCACATGCTTCTGTTTGGATTACTCAAGTCTCTGCAGAAGGCAGCAGATTTGCTCTTCCTGCCTTTTGTCTTTCAGGACCTTTTTTTTTTTTTTTTTTAATCCAGTGTTCTGGTATATTTCATCCCAAGGTTTAGAGGGCAGGTGTAGTACTTTAAAAACACATTGGCTTCCTCATGTAAAAGGGATATGTCTTTCTCCCTATTGTATCTCTTCCTTGTAGTGCCTCCTGGTGGGAGTGGGGGTGACACGTTTGACTTTCCTATTTTGAGCTAGCAGAACCGTTCAAGACGGCAACTAGTGATGAATTGGAGAGGCCATAAATAAATTTGTAGTGCAAATGATGGTTTTTTGGCAAAGACAGTGGCCTAAGGAGGTGGCTTGGTTTTTGCTAACCAATATTTAACCTATATTAGTGAATCGAAGCCATCTGATAGAACTTTGTTTGTGCACAACAAGGGAATTGTTTGGTGAAGATATTCAGTGTATAGGCAGTCTGAAAGCCCAGCTGGTTGAGATCAGTAATTGGAAATTTGTTGCACATGAATCTTCCTGTACTTATCATGAGACACAGGAAAGAAGAAGATCCAAGCAGTGAAGCATTTAACTCTTCCATCACAACCCTGCAAGGTGTTCAGCCTCCCCAGTACCAAGCCATTTACTGTGTTTCCCTTTAAATAAATTGTTTTTTAGTTGCACTGAGATAAGTGCTTTCTTGTGAAAGGAAAAACAAAGCATTTGGTGGCATTTAATGTTAACAGTTTTAAATGTCCTATTTGTATTTAAGATGGCTCCAAAGTTTCAGCCACTCTCTGAAAATGCGTCTTCAAAATGAGGCGGCAAATGTATTTTGCTTGTCCAACAAATGTTTTTGTAGATGCAGTTGGATACATGGTTACCTGATCTGCCTGTGCACATTTTGCATTTTTATTGCTGCTGCTCCTACACAAATACCTTTACAATTTAGCATCTGCATTTCCAGAGGCCTTTGTCTGTATGTGTCTAGAGTTATACCTTGCTCCCCCATGACACTGAGGACTTGGGCACAGGATCCTTTAGAGTAGTAAGCTCTTAGCGCACTTACACCTTGCTTTTTGTTCACACAGTAAGTGAGGCTAGGTGGAGTAAATGATGAGGTTTTAAGACCAGAACGAAACAGGAGGTAAAGCAGTGTGGAATTCTTTATTCCAGAGTGGGGGTAAAAGGAACTTAACAGGTTACCAGTTTAGTTCACCTAATACAGAGACCCTCTTTCCAGAAAACACAAACATTTGCCCTAGGGTAGCCTTTTCATTCTGTGTTTGTGTGAACACTTGCAAAATGAAGATATTGCTCTGGAGTAAAGGACTCTGACTCAGCCCGAGCACAGTGGAACCCAACTGGTCCCGCTGGACACGAGGATGGTCTCTCCTAGCTGCAGGAGGCCCGTTCCATAAGGGGTGTGGCCACATTGGAAAGGACTGAGGGAATGCCTTAGCCCTGCCCCTTTTCTGATGTAGCCACGCCCCATATGGAATGCTGCATTGTCACAATGATCACTGGCGGGCGGGCAGTCAGTCACATCAGGCCGAAGGCAGTCAGGCTTGGACCTGAATTTCTGGCTGTTCTCTAGATTAAATACCCTGGTGGATAAGAACCCTAGGAGTAGTCTGATCATGTGAACACAGTCACCTAATCTGTTGTTGTTACATACTTGTTTTTAATTCCGTTTGTCACATTAATAGCTTCATCCCTCTGTTTAAAATTGGAATTGGTTGTCTGGTTGATAAACTTTTGTTTCATTTATTTGGGTCTGTGCTCCAACTGGCTGTGTGCATATTATTCTCCCATAAATGTCTGCCTGAGTTACAGACATGCAGTGGGAAGGAGATGCCTTGGTCACCACACACAAATAGAGGGCAGTTTAACCACCTTCGTTCCTTGCAGTTGATAAATACCAAAGGAGTTTAAAACGGCTCCAGAGCGTGGTAGGAAAAAAATCAGCATCATTTAGCTGTGATTTCATCTAACAACACACCATAATCAGAATTTCAGGCATCTCCCTTGTTCCAGAGCTCAGTAAACAACTGTCTCTAACTCACTTTCCCCCTGAAAACATTATAGAAATGTCTAGGCAGGTGTTCTTGTGCTCTTAAATTACAGCACTTAGAATAAAACCTCCAGAAAATTAAAAGCCTTGGGACAAATTCCCTGACTTGAGAGAAGTTCTGCCTTTATTCACCAGCACAGAATGTGACCCCTTGTCTTCATCTCGAACAACTCTTGCTTGTCCCACACCCCGAAAGGAAGACACAGACACCAACGTGTGGAGTAAACTAGGCCGCACCGAACTTTATTAAGCCTAGTCGGGTGGGGAGGGGGCTCTGCCCCTCCGGGTCCTGTTAACCGTAACTATTAACTCACTCAACTAGAGTAAACTTAAGCGGTCTGATGTTCCTCAGTACCGCAACATTGCTAACTATAGCTGCTGCAATGTCACACCTGTCCGGCCGCCCCCAGCCGGATCAGGAGGCCCTTGCCTACTGTGACCCAAAGAAGGAAGTGAGGGCAGCTCCCCTGAGTCTCTGTCCTAGGGCCCCTGGGCCTGCCCCCCCGTCCTGGGTCTGGAGTGACGCTGGCCGGACAAACTCTAGCCTTCACTCAGACCCCGCCTCTTAAAGAAATGACCTGGCAGCAGACTATCCCTAACTTCTCACCTAACTAACTCGCAGGACCCCTGTCACCAGAAACGGTCAGCTTTTGCTTGGCTAGTCTCACCCTCCCCCCCTCCCCGACTCCCCTAGGAGCTGGCTCAGCATTTCCTGCAGGGCCTTAAGGTAAAGCTTCAGCCCGTTGTCCGACAGGTGCACCTCGTCTACCCGATATAATTCCGACCTGGTGAACCTAATCTCTGGGTGTCTAATAATTTGACCCTCCTTTCCAGCACCAATTTTCCCACTTCTTTGTTGACTTTCTTCCTTGCCCTATCCATTTTACTAGGGCACACGGCATCCCTCCATCTGATCCTCTCCAGCAACTCAGACCATACCATTACTGTGTTTGGGAGAATTTGCCTTGCCGCGAGCAAGTCCTTCTTAATCCTGGTGACCAGGTGCAGACCTGAATCCACCAGCAGGTTGTTCTCCCCCAAGTGAATCACCAGTATGTCTGGATGCGGTCGCTTCGCCAGCTTGTGGGCCAATGGCAGGAACTGGGCCCATCTCATCCCACTCCGGCCTTTCCATGTTACCTCCGCCAAGTGGCCCAGCCCCAGCTGGGTCCCCCAATATGAGCGTCCCGTTCGTTTCCCGGCCCAGTGTACGATGCTGTGGCCCACTATCATGACTCTCCGCTGCCGGACAGGCAGCTCCCATTCTACAAGGAACACACACGTTAATTTCCTCCGGTCTCCCTCCTTTGGCTCCACTGTGTCCCCCTCCCACCCCTCCAAGGTCCCCTACTCTATAGCGGGACCTTTCAAATATAGGAACGGTAGGCCCCTGACTTCCATCGGCCAATCGCCTTCACCTCCCACTCCGACAACCCAGCAGCAGCCGCACAGCCGGCAGTGCCAATCCTAAATGAATGGGAGCCGAACAATTGTGCTGGTAAATTGAGCCTCTTTAACGTCTTATTCATCACTGCCGAGAATTGGTACCTGGTGAGTCTTGTACCATTCTTGTGGATGAACAACTGCCCCACGCCTTCCGGGCGCACCGCCATATATGCCTCTAGTGCCCTTACTGGGCAAAGCTCTACTTCTTCTATCCTTGCCAGGCTTATCACCTGGCTTTGCCTGCGCTGGTCCGTCTTGGACCCTCGCACAAACACCGTCATCCCTTCGATGCCCACCTGGACAACCTCTATACCCACCACCGGTCCCCCTTGGGTATGAGCTGAAGCAGCCGCTATCTCACCCACTCTAAATGCCCCCCAAAATGCCAATTTGAATGAACTTTGGAACAACCTAACCTCAAACCCCGAAAAACACACCCCGGGGAGGTTCTGGCATAGGTCGCGTAGTATCGTTGGTGTAATGGGCCGCCTACCATCGCCACCCCTTGGTAACTCCCGCTGCCATCCCTCCAGCATTCTCCTTAGAAAAAAAACCCAATTCGGTGACTGGAAACCGGCCAACCTATTGTAAAATGCTAACGCGGCCAACTTCCCGGAAATTGTCCCAGGCGACAGCCCCCTATCTCGTAAACCAATAGCATACTGCAGAGTCTGTGCCTCTGTAATTGGGAACTGGGTCCCCCACCCGTTCTCTTCTCTAAAATTCTGGAACTCTGCCAGTGCCTGCAGGTAAGCTGCTCTCATTCGGGGGGCCAGTGATCCCTGCACTGCCTGAAACATTGCTACCGTCCAATGCTCCATATCCCCAGGGGAAAATCCTCCGGCTCCTTCCTGGCCTCCGGCACCAACTGTCTGAACCGCTCCATCTGTTGGCGAGAGAGTGCGTCGGCTATGCCGTTGTTAATACCTGGCACGTGCCTGGCTGAACAACATGTTATTCCCAAGGCACTGCCTGACGAACGCTCTCACCAACCCCATCACCCTCTTGGAATGGGACGATAATGAGTTCAACACATGCACCACTGCGAGGTTATCACACCAAAACAAAATTGCTTTGTTGGCGAACTCGCTTTCCCATAGGTGGACTGCCACCACTATGGGGAACAATTCAAGAAAGGTCAGGTCTTGTGTCCATCCCTCCTGTACCCACTCCTCTGGCCACAGGGCTGCACACCACCTGCCAGCCCAGTACACCCCAAATCCCAGTGACCCCGTGGAATTGGCTTGGATCTGCAGTTCTGCCTCCATTAGCCACCTCTGCCGCCAGACACTTACTCCATTAAACTTTTGCAAAAATTGGAGCCATGTCTTTAAGTCTTCCTTCATATCGGCAGAGATCCTAATGTGGCAGTGCCCCAGTAGGTTGATGGCCACCTTCTCATATAGCCTGGAGAGAAACGCCCGTCCTGGCACCACTACCCGGCATGCAAAATTAAGACTTCCCGCCAAGGCCTGAAGCTGCTTGACCGGGGAAAGGTAGGAAGTCGGGGAAAGGTAGGAAGTCTTGGGGCGTCCCAGGAGAGCTTTGATGTCCCTAGCCAGGGTGTTCAGCTTGTCCACTGGCAATCAAGACACCTGCTGTTCAGTATTTAGCTCGATCCCCAAAAATGTCAATACTGTTGCCGAGCCAACAGTCTTCTCAGGTGCCAGGGGAACCCCTTTGTTCTGTCGCCATGACCTGGAAGTCCTCGAGGGCCCTCTTGCACTCTCTCGTCCCCCCCCCCCCCAAGGAATAGGAAATCGTCGATATAGTGAAGGATATATCGCGACCCTGTTCTTTGGCGCGCCAACCATTCCAGCAGGGAGCTGAACCGCTTGAAGGCCGAACAAGATATTGAACACCCCATGGGCATCGCCTTGTCGTAGTAATAGCGACCTCCGAACGGGAACCTGAGTAGCCGGAAGCTCTCGGGGTGGACTGGCAGCAGGTGGAATGCAGATTTAATGTCGCACTTCGCCAGGAGTGCCCCTTTCCCACACTCCCGAGCCATCTCTATCGCCACATCCAGTGATGTGTAGCAAACGGAGCCGAGCTCGGGAAGGATGGCGTCATTCACCAACTGCCCCTTGGGGTGGGACAGATAGTGGATGAGGCGAAACTCCCCCTCCTGCTTCTTGGGCACTGTGCCCAATGGGGACACGTGCAAGTCGGGGAAAGGTAGGAAGTCGAAGGGACCTGTTATGCGGCCCTCCCCGAGTTCCTTCCGAAGCTTGGTGACCACCAAGTCTTCTCTCCCTTCCACTGACTGCAGATTCCTCACCCAAGTCCTTGTCTGTTCAAATTTGGCAGGGATGACGAAACTTTTCCTGAAGCCTGCCACCACATATTCAACCTCCTTGACCATCGGGCAACCCCTGAGCGAGCACTCGAGCGCCCTATGGCTGACTGGCGTTGGGGCCTTTACCTCCTCCCTGGGGCTGGTTACCCCCAGCCCCTGGCTTCCCTTGCTGTTTCCCTCACGAGGGGCCCCGCACCCTGTTACATTGGGCCCCTGAGTGACTCCCTCCGCAATGGGAACAAGCGTGCCAGAAACGACACGTAGAGCGGGCGCAACCCACGGACCCATTGAAGTCTCAACAGGTCCCTCCCTTCTGACAACTATGGTGCCCACCCTCCCGAAAGGGGTCGTTCATCGGGGCTACACCCCCCTTGGCCAGGGCATGACCGCTGTCGGTCCTATGTGTCCCTACCACGTTGGATATACACTCCAGCCACAAATCTGGCGCGTATATGTCCCACCTGAGCCCCGAGGTAATCACTGCCCTCTTCCTAAAGCCCTCATCATAACAGAGCCACGAATCCACGTTGCCGGTGTTGTAGGCCCTGCGCACGATGTCAAAGTACTTTATTAGTTCGGCAGCTCGATTGGGCGCCGCCTGCATCATGACACCCATCAGCACCGAGAAGGCGGACGACCAGTTGGCCCAATTTCTGTCCACCTTTGGGTGCTTAAACCGTTCTTTCTCCTTTTCCTTCTCGGTGGAGTTGGGGTCAGGTACTGGTTCCATATACAGAAGCAAGAAAACATCTACATACTCGCGTCTCCATATTTTGTCTCGTGTATGTGGGGCCAAATGTGCCCCAACTGGCGCTCCTACAGCTGCCCATGTACTCAGCTCCTGGCGGGCTGGTGTCGCCTGGGTGGCCTTTCCCTGGCACGAGGTGCAAGCCCCCACGGCCTGTCTGCCCCCCGCCCCACTCTGCTCCTGCTGCGCTCCTACCTCGGGGTCCTTCTGGCTAGCCTCCACCACCCCTCCTGTCTCATGCGAAGGCCATGGCACCCAGGACCCCACCCATCCCAGCCGCCCTGCCACCATGAGCCCGGCCTGGGCGGGCTGCTCCTTGTTCCCTGCGCCCCACTTTTTCCCGCATTGGCACGGGTTACATTGCCAGCACCTACTTTGATGCACCGCACTTTTGCTAGCCCTAATCCCAGCCCTGGGCTCTTCCCCTTGGCTGGTGCCAGTCTCCTCCTGGCTCCCGCTCACATTCTCTGAGATCCCCTTGCTCCTGCCCTGTGGGAGACCCTGCGTTCTCCTGACCCTGCTCCGCTCCTTGTGCTCCTTCCTCCGCTGACACGGCTCAAGCCAGGGCCCCCCTTTCGACGGGCGCCTCCTCAGAGACTTGGCCCTGTTCCCTGCCAGCCAGGCTATTCAGAACACCCTCGCACCCGCTCATTCGGGCCTGGAGGGACTCCAGTACCTCTTTCACCCTTTTTTGTAGGGCCTTCTTCGCTGGGCCCTTGCCCTTCCTCCCATCGTTTCCTTTTGCCATTGCTACTCCACTCGAGGCTATTAAGCGCCCCCCCCCCTTGCTGGAGCGGGCCCACCCCCACCGGTGCTGCTGCTTCCACCCCCTGCGAACCTTTACTGTGCCCAGAGAGAGGATGGGGAGGGGAAAAAAGAGGGGGGGGGGAGCAGTAATTGCCCTGCCTCCTGCCTTGCCCTGCCCCCTTTCAGTCTTACTGTAGGTGTTCCCGCGCCGAGGATCCCGCTCTCGCTGCCCCCCCTGCGCCGGCCTGTTCCCCCGTTAATCTGTGCCGCTGCGCCAAAGCCCTATGCCCGGTGGCGCCTCCACATCCTTGAAGCTGCAGCCGCCGACCGCCAGGCTACAGCCCTCGCGATCCTCTGCTTGCTCCTCACTCCTGGCTCCCTTGATGCAGTGAGCAACACCACGCTGCTCGCTCGATGCTACCCAGGTGCAGAATGGCGGGATCCACGTCTGGGTCAAAATGGCGACCGTGATGTCCCACCTCTCGCGAGACTTCGCCTCGCGCCGCTTCCCACGCTGCCGTGCGCCCCTACTGTACTGGTCCTCCTTTCCTAAGGGCCGGGGAGGGACAACAACCGCCACCCGTGAGCCGCTACCCGTGCCAGGAAGGGCCGCGTAGCGACAGGGACTTCTGTAACAATGGCTAGCAGAACCAGTTCTGATGGTTTTGTAACAGGAGAGCTTTGGACTACATTCTTCACCTATTTTCAAAATACTCTGCATCAGCTGTATCTCAGGGGAGAGCCTGGGAGGCTGTGAAATGACATGGTCAGGCCACTGTAAACTGTGTTGCTTGTGATATCAGGCGTGTGGAACCAATCTTCTTTCTTCCTCTACCATTTCATTTGCATGCTTGGAGCTTGTTGATTGGGAAGCCTTTTCAGGAGGCTTCAGACAAACACTTTAGACTCTTGACATACAGACTTTTACAGCCAACGAGTTGGCCTGTTACTTTAAAAAATCAGTATCTATGTACTTGCCTTCCTGTCAATCACCCCTTCACTTTTCCTTGCCCTTGGAGCAGTTACAGTGATCTCGAATCTTCTACAACTTGAGTCTGACCTTTCCTTCCCTCACAACGATTGAATGATTATGAACATTGGCCATTTTTAAATGAACCACCGGCGGGGGGTGGGGGGGGTCCGTGTGCAGTCGGTGGGTGCCGCTGCAGGGACCGTGTGTGGGAGTAGAGAGCAGATGGGCGCACACCCATCTACACCCACTTCCACGCATGGAGCAACCTGCCTTTTCGCTGGTTGCTCCATGGATGGGGCTGGATGGAGATGGGTGGAGGTGCATGGGTTGCGGGAGTGCTCACCCACGCACCTCCACATTCAAACAGGACACTCCCACTCATTGCCCACTGGGTAGACATGAGTGGGAGTGTCTTGTTTTAAAAACAGCCATTGTGCCATCACAACAACTCAACCAATTGCTACATTGGGCTTGCAGGCAGGCATGTTTTTAGCCTTTCGTGTGTAACTTAGGTGACTATAGCATTCTGTTTTGTGATTACAGAATAGCCTATTTGGATGCCTTATAATAGGTCATATGTCCCGCAGTTACTGACATCAAATTTGAAAGTGAAGAATATTTTCTTCCTCAATAGCTAGGAGTTATTTTCAGGTCTGCGGCAAGACCCCTTGCTAGCTAAAACACTCTTGACCTTATAATTTTTCCTCTCTTTTTTTATTCACTTCTCATTTGGCTGCTCAAATTACATCCTGTGTAAACCTTCTGTGATAATTTCCATCAATAGCAGTTAGCTCGTATTTATATAGTGCCTTTCATCCTCAACGATCGCAACATGGTTTATTTATTTAAGGGGTTTTAAGTGCCTGTAGCGTTTGGGCACTCCACAAACATATAAAAATATACAGAACTCAAGCACTTAGCTAACCAAAGAGATTAGCGCGGCCACTACAACTTCCAGGAAATAGCCATAAAGCCAGTTACTCATTGGGTGTTTAGTGGATATTTACATTTAAACAAAAGTCCATGTTTTTCATACAGGGGGCCTTGTTCTAACTTGACCTCCATTATGTATAACCTTACTGGTGCTTATTGTAGGGTATTATATCAATATTACCCCATCTTCTCCCTTTTTAACCTCTGTCTCCTTTTTTTTTGTACTAATGATTCTTTGTGTGGTAGTTCTTCTTCCTCCTGGTGGATTTTGTTACCTCTTGTCTATGATTCTGAGAAACCCAGTGGCCAGATGTTCTTTATTTTCTGAACCTCACCGTTCTATAAACCATAATAAAAACATCAATTTCAAGTCATTTGGCTAAGGCACACCAGTTTTTGAGAGGTGTGCCCAGCATTGTGTCCAACCACCTTTGACTTCCTTAACCCAATCATTCAAATCCCCATTCACAGCTGGGTGGACTGGAGGCATCCACTTAATGCGAGACCAAGCAGGATTTGAACTCACAGTATCCAGGGATGTAGATGAGCCCCATAACCACTCAACTACTATGCCTCAATAATAATGGCGCCACTAAGGGATATCTTTTATTACTAATTGCCACAGCTCCATAAACTTAATAGATGCCCCTAATTTCTGAACCTCAGCAGTTAGAATTCCTCAGCCCCACAAAGGTGATCATTTATTCTGAACCTAAATAGAACATAATGGATGTCCTTTATTTCAGAACCTGTCAGCCTCATAAAACACAATGACCGTCCCTTATTCCTGAACCTCAACAGAATAATAGAACATAGTGAATGCCCCTTCTGAACACTGCAGAACATAATGGACGTCCCTAGTTTCCAGCGATAGTGTGTGGTTGCTGTGTTGGTCCCAAAGGACACAGAGGGAGACAAAGTGGTTTTTCTTTTTTTTTTTCCCTAAGCACCTCTCCTAAAAAGTACACTAAAAATCACCACGACAAAACTGTAGTTCAAGCTATACAGCATTGTTTGAACAGGTATCCCAACGTGGATCTAGAGTGCACTCTATCATTGGACAAACTTTCAGCTGAGATAACAAAGCAATGCTGGGAATATCTGTGGTCAGTCAATGATCCATGGTACTTGAGACCATGGTACTAGCTTTTGCATCTAAGATCTGAAGAAAAAATGGCTGCTTCTCAGTATCATTGCCAGATACAAATTTTGAAAATAAGGGATGCTATTGAGCTGTTAGCCATTGTTTTTTTAATGGAGCTAGGTTTGGAATGGGCCCAGGGACAAGAAATGGACTTGGGCCCCCCATCACCATCTTTCCCCCCATCTCACTTCCTTCTTCTCCCCCTGGTGCCTCCCTCCCTCCCTCTGCTTGCTGTGCCTAAGCCCTGAAGGCTGTGACTGCTGCCTGACTCGTGCCACCGGTCCTTGTTCTGTCCTGATCGTTGGGTGGGTCCCACAAGGGCCGCACGCTGCAGGAACGTCCACTCAGCTCAGTGTCCACCCAACTGTGCCACAATAGGACAGGATTCCCTCCCCCCCACCCCAGCTTGGGGCCCCAGGACAAATGTCTCTCCTGTTCCTGTGATAGCTACACCCCTGCTTCTTGGTCAGAGCTTGGTTCCTCATTGGGTACAGCCAGAGGAGTTGCAGTGGCCTGATCCCCACGTGGCCTTTGGTGGACAATTTCACTGCCACATTTCAGGACCAACGTGGGGAGCCTGGCAGATGGTCACGGGGAAGCTGCTGCCACGGCCATGGTGGGCCGTGGCGCCAGCAACACAAAATGGGTGTTCTGCTCTGCCCCACCTCTCTCCCCCAGCCCGAACGAGATCCTGTCCCCAGCTGTGACGTAGCTGTGCGCGATAGGTGACAGCGCCCACTGCTCAAGGCCCCACAGCTGTACTCCGTGAGTGGCAGGGCAAGCGTGGCCAGAGCACACAAATTGCCCTGCCTTGGGCAGCCGTAACCCAGTTAGGGTAAGGCTGCTCTGTGACATGTCCTTGGAACTTTTCTGAGGACACATTGCGTGACAGCCAGCTGCTTGGCCCACCCTGCGGCAGGGGGAACATCTGGCAGGAGCCGGTCACATGGTGCACTAAATCCTGTTGCCTGGCTGCCCGGAGTGGGATAAGGCTACCCAAGGTGTGGTAGCCACCCCCGTGTCGTGTGGCTTCACCCATTGTCACTTGGTACCAGAGAGAGCAAAAATCTTTTCATGTCTTTGGTTTATCTAACTTTCATATTCTTTGATCCATGTAAGTATTAAATCAGTCTGTTGCATCTGTGTCCCCAGTTCATGTGGGCTGTCCCTAGGACGTGTCTCTGTCTCTTACAAGGTACTACCACCCATTGTTCTATGGGCTGAGTTGTAGATTTGCCTTTATTAAGTCTGTCTTTCAAATACCTCATGTCAAGTGGTGGCGGTGTGTAGGAGCAGGCGACCAGCTGGGAGGCAGATGGTAGCGGCACCCTTCACGCCCCCTCCCCCCCGTCAACATGAACTGTGAGACCATGCGGGGGGCCCCATTGAAGTATGCTGGGGGCCGCGGGGTTTGTTCTCCTCCCCCCGCGCCCTTGCGGGGGCGGGGTCTGGTGGCAGAGACTTCCGGGACGCTCCCCATAACACTGGGAGCGGGCAGAGGCCGTGCCCTTCGGCTGGGCGCTGAGGCGGAGGCGGGAGACTGCAGATTTGTGTAAATTGTGTGTATTTACTGATGTGGGGATGGTGGGGCCAGCTCCCCCTGGTGAGAGAAGGGTGGAGTTGGTCAGATATTCCCTGGTGGCGGCAGCAGATAGAGTGACTGTTTATGGGACCCACCCCGTTGTTGTGGGGGAGGTAGTGGAGTGGGACATCAGGTGAGTTGTGGGGGGGCGGGATTATGAAATATGTATAATTAGTATATTATGTGTATTGAGCTGGGTCCCCTTGCTTGGGAAATAACCCAGAAATGTATCGTTTTGTTGTGAGCTGCCTCTAGTCGTTGCGGGATATAAATAAAACTGGATTGGATTGGATTGGATACACATTGTAGGCACATACAATTCCATTTTATCCCTTTCAAGTTATAACCCTAGTCTGATTTTCTTACATGAAAAGAAAATCAGGATTAAAATGGGTTAAAATGACACCCAGCACAACTGATCTACGTACATGCATATTGGAATGACAGGAATATTGCTTTGTACATAATACATGGCATATTTCTGATAATCATAAACTTGTCATATTGCATATCACTGCCTACTGCCACAAGCTCTCAACTAATAAAGTGTTTTTAAAACAATGGTCAGTGCTAACATATCTACAATTAAGATCAGTAATGTGAAGACAAACTGGTTTTGGCTTGTGACAGGTTTAACTGTTAATTTAGAGTACTGACTGGCTGTTGGTTCGACAGGATTCTGAAACGGCATGTTGTACATCATGAAGTTGTCATTCTTGATTCCACGTCTGTCATCTCTCAAGATATCTCTGTAAGGAGAGAATGATTGCTTGCGGTCTGCACCATTAGCAGGCATGATAGACTTCACAAAGCCATTACAGCCAGGTTTGATCCCTGGAATTCACATGGAAATCCACAGTTTTCTTGACCACTGTAGAAGGGTTCAATGAGTTCTGGGGTGAGTACTGTCAGGGTCTGCCCCCCAAGAATCCTGGCCCACACAGGATCTTCTCTTCCCAGTATTCTTTATTCACAGTATTGCTAATATAACCCATCCCCAACAGTACTATTTAGTTACATGGTATTGTGGGCCTCTCAGCATAGCCCCCCGCCTCCCCATCGCTAGCCAGACCCAGTCCCTCCTCTAGCCAGTGTGTCCCCGCATCCACTCTCTCAAGTCCCTCACTGGCCAAGCACAACCCCTCCTGCAGACAGATATCTCCTTTCCCCTGGCTTGGGCCTAATCCCTCTAGGCCAGGGTTAGCCTGCCTCCTGCCTCACTGCCCTCTCTAACTAAGTTCCCGAGCTCCCAGCCACATCCAGGCCCAGCTGGCCTCAGTAAGCCACTCAGCCCTCTGTTGCAATTACGTAGTTTACACCTCCGTGGTGCTGTTACTTAGGGTGTTTTCAGACATGGCAGTAGCATGGTTTAATCTGCTTTAGCGCAGAGTAACATGGGTGCCAAATCAAATCATTCTTTACTTGCCGTGACCTTTCGGCCTTAGCAGTTATGTGGAAAAAGTGATACAACATAAAATACATAACATATGGTAAAAAGAAACATTTATAAACATTTTAATTATATCAACAGAGTCTTTAGTTACTTGGCTTCATAGGGTGTTTTGTTTCAGAGCGCCTCCATCAAATCAGGGCATATTCCATTCTGGCGACCTTTCTTATAATGAGCTCTTGGGGATTTGCTAATAAAGACTCCATTTTGTCTGACAATCCCAGTATATCTTAGCCATTAGCGGCTTCAAAATTTGAAATCTAATATCAGTTGTATAAAGACAATTGAATAAACAATAGATGAAATCATCGATCTGATGCATGGGTGGCACTGTCACGCCAAAATGCGCCCACCAGCCATTAGCATGGGAGGGGGGACGGGGAGTGGCTGGCTCGAGCTAAATCCCCAAGTCACAGCCCAGGCTAAGCTCCACCGTGGTCGGGAGCCGGCTGCTGGACCCAGAGTAAAGCAGGCTATCACATCTGATAGCCCGCGGTACTTAATGTGGTCTGGAGTGGTGGGGGGAGCTGGGCGCCATGGCGGCCTCATGCAGTGTGGGGGCGGGGCCAGGCAGACGCATGTCCATGTGTCTCCCTGCTCCCTCCCAGTCCCCGGCCCAGCCGCTGTCACATTTGTTTGGAGGTCGGGCCAAGTCCCGGCCACAGTGACGGCTTCCACCACCGCCTGGAAAAGTCCATGGTGGTGGAAGCTGTCGTGTATGAAAACACATTATAGCGCTATTCCCCACCTTGGTTTAGGCCTGCACCAGCCTTAACGCGGACCTTGGCACAGTCCTCCCTCGATAACTATCCCTGAAGTTAGGTGGCCAGTGCGACTTAAAGGGCTAGGCAGCCGCCAGCAGCTTGCTCGGTTACAACCACCATGACTTCTGTGACAAAAGAGTAGCCTTACATAGAGCAGTGAACCCCATTAGTCGAGCTGTGCAATCATGGGGACAAGGAGAATTACATTCAGGGAAAGGGAGTGCCACCTCAGCCTGCCCTTTTCCCACATGCCCATGCCCCTTTTCCGGGTGTCAGGATGTCACAGCACTCACGAGGGATGGGAGCCATGGTGGGTGGGTGAAACCGTACCCCCTTGTACTGTCTTTTGGCACCCAGTGGGACTTGATCCCAATGGGTATTATGGGTCCCAGGGTCCCACTCATGGGAACAGGAAACGTTCTTCCTCCTGCAAGCAAGGTGGGCAGAGTTCTGCTCCTCTAGTAACTCATGGAAGCGGTCGTGTGTCCAGCTTCAGGGACAGCAAGGTTTGTTTGTTTAAGACTTAAAGAACGTAAGTGCCATACTTCTGTTTATTTATTTATTTAAGTGTATATCCCTGCCCTTTCCCACAGGCTAAAGGTAGCTTACTAAGTATTAAAAAAAAAAAAAAAACCCAATAAAAATGAGCCGTATAAAATTCCAGTTTGAACCACTCCCATCTCCACCCCCAAACCCTAGCCTTACCCGCCAAAAGGCTAGCCAAATAAATTGGTCTTGCATTACCTTCTGAAGATGCTCCGGTTTTGGTGAGCCTTTGGGGGACTGGCCTGCTCTCTGCTGATCGGATGTTTGGCATGGAGCAAGCCAGCCCTCTTTGCTCTGAAGCTGATGGTGGCAATTGGACCCACCTTGAAGGTTGGCCAGCTGTTTGATGGCTGGCTCCCACTGCCATTCCTTGGCTTAGCCTGAAGCCTGCCCTCTTGGCCGCCAATTCCAGGAGCCTGTGCCGTGCCCTCCCTGCCTCCTGGTTGGTTCCTGCCAGGATATGAACAGAGGGAAACTAGGTGAAATAATGCAGCATCTATCCTTTCTGTCCCAGCCTGCATCCTACTCTCTGCCTCTTGAAGCCTGATCCAGTGCGACCTCACTTGGACCCAGCTCTGCTCCCATCCCTGCACTTCCCCTTACGAGATCAAGGTAGCCTTTACCACCCACACCACTGTGAGGAAGCTGAGCTGTACCCCAGCCAAACAGCTGATTGGCGAAAGCAAACCAGAACTCCCTTCTCTCTCTCCCTCTGTAGAGCTACAAGTGGGAGAAAAAACCCCATGCTTCATCCCAGTCTCTTCCAGGCTGGGATTAAGTGTGAGATTTTTGTCAGATGGGTCAGAGTGCAGGCAAGAGAGAATGGGACAATGTGGGAATGGGCAGGACAGGAGCTGGAATTGGATGCTAAAATGCCCTCTGTTGCTGATTTCCTCTTTTGTACATATTGGCACAGACATTTAATGGGAAACATGTAAATGGGACAGGAGAGGGATGCAAAAACACTCCCTCCCCTTTAGTCTCTCCCTCCAGGATTAATGTGGGCAGTAGTGTGATATTCCAACCTATTGACAAGTGGGTTACCAGTTATGGAAACCCAATTTTCAGATAGGAATTTGGCCTTTATCGCTGACATTTGCTCTATACCAGACTCAGCTCATTTGTCTGCTGAACCTCTGTGGAGATTTATTGTGTGGTTGTAAATCAGAAATACCTAAGCAGGCAGCCTTCTCCACTCTTAAGCAGTATAATTTTTTTTCTCTCTTTTAGTTGGGTTTTAGGTGTGCAATCTCTTTATTCTTCTATTAGCATTAAATCAAAAGAGGAAAAAAGAAGAAGAAAACTCCAACCAAACCGCCCATGTAAGGTTATCATGATTCATCTCGGTGGAAAGAATGTATAATCCAATACCCTGTAACATGATACAAAACCCTTCATTTGGTAAATATTTGAAATGTTCACAGACATTTCGCTCGCTCCTGCACAAAGACTGAATCAGCATGTACATTCCATTGTTCCGATTTTGAAGTTTCAGTTCTTTGAAGTCAGGATTTTTTTTTTTGATTTTTTATTTTTAGTTTGACTCCCAACTTACTAGTTATGCTATAGATTTAAAAGGAAGATGAGGAGGAGGGAAAAAACCCAACAACCCTCTAATTTATTAGCCTTTTCATCATCAAAACAGTATGTTCTAAAATTTCCCAGTCTAAACAAACTAAACAAATATCGCCTCAGGCTGCAAATGTTATAGAGTTGCAAAGGCTTTATCTAATGAGGAGAGTTGATGATGTTTGTAATAAAGTGGATTAGTTAGTTGTTACATGGTGTAAGACAATATGTATCTTGGCATTTTCTAATCTCTGATATTTGTAACGGGTCAAAGGTGTTTGGGGAGCATCTTTATAAATTACAGCTCTCTGGCATTTATTTCAAACGTGACATTTTTTAATATAGTTTCCCTCAGAGGGAGGGGGAAAACCCCCACAGTTCCAGCGTTTGTTCATTCCAGCGTACTGGTCATTAGTTCTTGCCCTGAAGCAGTAAACACTAATTGTCCTTTCCTTTTTTGGTAGCAGCTCTGTTTCTTTGACATATTTTTCCAGCTTAGACTTTTTATTAGGTGTTCATTAACACTTCTGTAGAATGGGCTTCCGGGCAACTAAAGCAAACCTTGGGAGAAGGGATTGCATCGTATTGTAAGGACACGTTTTCCCCTGAGCTGTGTTAAACCACAAAAAAACCCTAATGAACAAACAAACAAAAACCCATTTCTCCCAGGGTCCCTATTTAGGAGGGACAGTCACACTTTGGGTGCTGAATCCCACTGTCCTGATTTCAGGGGTCACATTCCTTATCTCAGGAGAAAGAGACAAACAGACGAGTATTCAAGCCTTGGGCACCTCTTTCGTGGTTGCCTCCCAAGAAAAGTACCAGAGAGGACATGATAATGGAATGACAAGACACTAAACAGAATGATAAGCAGGAGAGCTTCTGACTTTCATGCACTCCAAGTGTTGGGAGGCGTGTACGTGTGTGAGGGGATGGAGCTTACTCACTGAGGGGTGGGGCTTGTCCCTTCTTGGCTGCTGGAAATGTTGGGAGATATGTAACAAGGGTTCTTCTTCGAGTGGCTCCGTGATTCTCACCTATAGGAGATCACGTGACAACGGGTCTGGCTCGGAAGTGCTTGTCTCTTTAAGAGCAGTCTAAATCTTCCAGCTTGCAAGGATTCTGGAAGATTCTTGCTCATCCCCTCCTTGACTCCCCCTCCCTCATGGTGAATGAGGAGTATAAAAGGAGGGGGCACAGCTATCCCTTCAGTTCCTTTTACCGTGCTGGCAGAAAGAACGCTTGCTCTATCTCTTAGATAGTTCAGCAGTCTCTCACAGTTAGATAGCTTTATAGCCTTGTATATATAGTTGGTTAGTTTTATGTACATAGTTCGTTGGTTTTTAGTGTAAAAAGAGAGGAGACTACCACCTCAGGGGCGACCCGCCTTGAATGGCGGTGCAGCCCGCCAAAAGAAAGGCCTTCAAATGCTGTGTTGTCTGTGCTTCTCCCATCCCTGCATCAGACCAGCACAACTTGCATCGCCTCTGTCTAGGGAAGACGCGCAATACTAGGGCTTGTGCCGCTTGTCAGGCCCTCTGCACGGGAACCCTCAACGAACGCAGACGGTGCTTGAATGAGATTCTAATGGAAAAGGCGCTACATCCCCAAGGTAACGGCTCCCCCTCTGAGGCCCCTAAAAAAAGGTCCCCAAAGTCCACCAAGTCTGGGAAAACCGCAAATACTAAGAAGTGGCAGAACCCCCTCAGCCTGAACCCATGCAGAGCAATCCTATTCAGGCTTAGCCTGCGCAGGGGGATGCTCCCGCAGCTCAACCCACGCTTTCTGCCACAGCCCATGCAGGGCAATGTTATCATTAAGGAGCTGGGGGCCCTTAACCCTCCTGAGCCACTGCTAGATCTTACTCAGACCCCCAGGGAGCTGCATTTCCTATCTGAGCTTATTGAGGACGACCAAATTCAGTGGCCTTGGAAACTTTCAAGGGGATTTCCTAGGCTCTGGGGAACCCGGACCTAGCCAGCCACTCTGTCCTGCTATAGCAGGCCCCAGTCAGCCGCCCCGCCCTCAGAGCCCGAGAAAAAAACCTTGTAAATCAAAGAGGCACAGTACAGCCCATACCTCTTCTGATGATAGCTCTCCAGAACGGCGACCTGTGTTACTGGTACCGTGCCCCTTACCGTGGTCAAGGGTTTGCTGGTTTGCCCAGCACCAACACATCCCCTACTGGAATTGTGTTCAACACGTCCCCTGCTGAAAGTGTCCCACAATAACTTGTTAACTGCATGCTTTCTGCACGTTAACTGCACCCCCACTGCTGGAAATGTCCTCTAATAACCTGGGCTACAGTCAGCCACAAAACCGGGCCCACTGGGATTCCCCGGTGCGGGAGGATTTCACAGCACCGCATGCCTACTATGAGGATCGGGCCGCAGGGCATCCTATGGAACGCCCTGAACCATGGGAGAATCGGGGCTATGATCTTTATTACAGCTCATTACAGAGCCCCTCCCTACCCACATCTAGCTTATGAATGGAATGCTCCTCCACCTTCCTGGATATCAAACAGAGATCTGCATACCCAGGGCTGTGGCCCCTGTTCCACAAACTATCCTCTAAACCCACCATATCCACGGGCAAGGGAACCACGACTCGACACCTACTTAACTCATAATGATGATGTTACCACCACTTCAGCATCTTTTCCCACCGAAGCGGACATCACCACCTCCTAAGCAGAGGCGCCATTGTACGGGACAAACCTCTGCCACAGCCTCGACCGTTTCAAAAACCATCTCTTCCTCAGGTGCTCCTAGCAACCAACCCTTGCAGAAACCTGAGGGTACTATGCAGACAGATCACCTGTCTGACACAAATGCCAACCAGCAACAACAATCATTGCTGCAGACACTGCTCCAGCACCATGATTTGGTCTCCAAACCTTTGCAAGATGTGGCGCTTACCCCCCCTGCTGACGCATCACCACACAACCAGGAGGACTCCACTCTCCCTCCTACACCCTCATATAACATTTCCGATGCGTCTTCATCCACAGTTTCCACAGAGGATGTCAGGAGATTTCAGGTGATGTAGAAGAAGCTAACTACGGCTTTACCCAAGATACCGGCCAGAATTCTTCAAAAAAACGCCTTCAGGTCCAGTATTTGGGATCTTAGCCAGAAGAGATATGGGACATATCACCCACCCTCTCTTTGAAGAGCTGCTAGAGCCCTCTAAGACCGCCTGGACGAATCCTTCCTCAACACTGACACCGATCAGTAAGCTTGCAGATTCTTTGTACCCAGTGACTGGCACCACTGATATGTTCACCCATCACCCGGCACCAAATTCGATGGTAGTAGCTGCGACAATGTCAAAACCGCTAGCTTGCTCCATTAAGACCACTTCCTCAAATAAAAGTAGGATGCTGGTTGGATGTTATTGGCAGGAAGTCTTTCTCCGCCCCTACACTCACACAAAACATCTAATTATGCAGCTGTGGGGAAACATCTCTGAGGCCACCACCCCTGCTGAATTGAAAGCCTTACAATTGGAGGGCTCTCAGTTGGCTCAGTTCCAACTCACAACAGTGATGCACATTGCAGATAGTGCGATCAGGGGAATAGTAATAATTGCTTTAAATACAATGCATCACACTTAGCTCTTCTCAACTGCGCTAATGCCTGAAAACAAGGTGAGGCTAGAGGATCTTCCCTTTGAGGGAGAAGGACTCTTTTAAAACCAAGCAGACGAAACTCTCCTCAAAACTAAGGAGACTGCACAGATGGCCAGAGCAAAAGGGGTGATGAGACAGACGTCCCACCATTCATATCACCCCTCGGCCTTCATGGCATACTACAAATAGCATCACCTGTCATTCTACTCCAAAAGGTATGTGCAACCACAACAACCGCATCAACAGCCATATCAGTATCAGAACAACCGCAGGCACTTCCCCAAACCCAGGTCAAAGCAGAGGAACACCACTTAGACCCAGAGATCAATGTCTTGGTCAAGGGTTTGATAAATTAGAGGTCAGTTGCAACAGCAGAGTCAAACCATTGTTCAAGGAAAGATTATCCCCCATGTACTCTGTCTGGTCTTCCATCACATCAGATAGATGGGTCCTTGGGGGAGGTCGTGAGGGGGTTCGGGGTGCGTTGTCACCAGTATGCTGATGATACTCAGCTGTACCTCTCTTTTTCAACTGACCCAGACCCTGCTGTCTCATTGCTATCCCAATGTTTGGAGGCCATGGTGGAGTGGATGCGGCTGAGCAGACTGAAACTCAACCCCGATAAGACGGAGGTGATGTTGGTGGGGAGAGCGAAAGAGGTAGTGGCCCCCCTGGTTGGGGGGGTTCGCCCTCCTATAGCTCAGCAGGTTCGGAGTCTGGGGGTGATACTGGATGCGGACCTCCGCCTGGAGCGGCAGGTGGAGGCAGTCACGAAGGCTGCCTTCCGCCAGCTGTATCTGGTGCATAGGCTGCGTCCGTATGTCTCCGGCCTGGACCTGGCCTCCCTCATCCATGCCTTCGTCACCTCGAGGCTCGACTACTGTAACGCGCTCTATGTGGGGCTTCCCTTGTTCCTGGCCC